>VUYV01000055.1:2835389-2885615 GCA_008711295.1 Anarhynchus alexandrinus | reverse complement strand
CGTCACGTCACCGGGGTCTGTGGTAGCAGCAGCGGCCCTCTCTGCCTTTGGCAGGTGGCACCTTCCGGCTTTGCAGCCCGGGAATTGTCCTCTGGGCTCATGTCCTTGAAANGGGGGGGGGGGGGGGGGGGTGGTTGTCATCGCCGAGCCACTGTCCCCGCCACCTGGGAAAGGGGATTGCCCAGGCTGGGTGGCTTCACACCGCTGGCAGAGGGTAACCTTTGATCCAGAACTGGTCTGCCTCTCCCTCACTCCCCCCCACCTTATCTCCATAGGGACGGCGGCCGCTTCGGCACCTGTTCTGAGATAACGCCCTGGATAGAGATTGCCCGGCGAACTGGCTCTGCGGGGAACGCGATGGCAAGAGGCTCTGAGCCTGTGCGAGGTGAAAGGGAGACGAATGTGCCTCCCTTCCCAGGACCGAGGAAAAAATCCACCAACAGCAGCGTTTGGCTCATCGCGCTTCACTGCTGAGAATTCTTGTACGCCCGTTCACAGCCACATTATAGAAACGCGGCACGCGAGCTGCCTAATTGCGCCTATAAAAATGAGGCCAGAAAGATGCTTATTGGATGAGGGTGAAGGAAGAGGCTCGGCAGCTCTAAAAAGCCTTCGGCTCGCTTCTGGTAGCGATGCCTAGTTTCAATGAAAGGATCGTTTCCACTGCAGCAGGACTGTGATTGGTCGCCCGCCATCCTAAAGGGGTGGATTACTGCATAAACCTCATATTTCAAGCATTCTACAAGTGAGTGACGGATCTGGGAGATCAAAGTCATTTATGGCTGATTAAGATACCTGAAATGCATTAGGTGAGAGCAGCAGTGTAAATCCAAGAAGAGTTGTTTTGCTGGTGCAATACCACACTGCTGCGCTCTGTGTCTCAGGGACCACTGCATACCCTGGTCTTCATGACTGCAGTTTGAAATTGTTGTGACTTGTCAGACAATTTTATTATGATTCCCCACGGCACCAGCCAGCTCTCTAAATGATGTCAGAGGTGATTTTACCAATACAGACAGGATTATGAAAGAAATGGCTACAATTTGCTCTCTTTCCAGCTTGATATTTACATAACAAGGACATCCTTTAAAGCAAATAAACAAAAAGTGAATATATTCCTAAAAGAATATAGTAAAGAAGCTGTGTGCTTTTAATATACAGCAATGTCAATCAAATCTTATCTGGATATGTATATGTGTGTGTATATATATATATAATGCACTGTATTCCTTTTCCATTGATGGACCTCTGCTCTCTTTTCCTCACTGTATCTGCATCCTTTTCTGGTCTATGCAGAATACCTGCTGACCTCTTCCTTTCCTTCCTGCCAGTCTTTCCTCACAGCTCAGCAGCAGGCTGCGTTTCTTGCTTGCTGTATACATGCAAGCTTGCTTCCGCTGAGGAACACGAGCATCTTTCGGCAGGAAATGCAAAAAGAATCGAGAAGTTCACATCTTTTCTAATACCCAGGAGGGAAAAATCAGATCATTACATCTGCATAGGAAAGGCCGTATAATTTCATGCAGTTACTTCTATGCTGAATCTAATCCCTGTCTGTGTTCAGCTAAAACTTCCAAAAAGATACCTTCTCTTCCATCACTATTCACCTGCTCTGCAAAAAATGTACATTTTTTGAAGCTATGACCGCATATACATGAAGCATGACAGTTTTTCAAGCTGCACTGAACCACTTTCTGTCTGAAACAGTATTTGAAGTGTGAACCTTGCTTCCTTGGCTGCTGCCAGACAACCGCAGACCTCTCAGCATGCATCAGCTGCAAAAATGATGCGTTCCTTCCAGGCCTGCCTGCCTGCAGCGTTCTGCTGGGATACTGCTAGCACGTCCTCCCTCCCTGCTTCCTACCACACGGGCAGGCCAGCACAGCAAGCCCAGGATGTGTAAAAGGGAAAAAAAAAATAATAAAAAAGAATGAATGATGGTAGCAGGCAAGGCTTTTTTGGTTTGTTTTGTTTTTTTAATCACCAGCACTACAGGCTAATGAAGTAGCGCTGCCAACGCTACTGTATAATGCCTGGTTTGAAGCCAAGGAGACTGGACCTGGTTCAAGGTAGGGAAGGAACAGAGTGAATTCAGGTGGATTTGTGCCCCCAAGGCCAGGTTCAATCAGCAAAACACATCGTTTCCCGTTCCTTATTCCCTGGCCAGGAGGCAGAACATGATTGTGCAAGCAGGCTGCTGCTTCCTGCTCTTCCTAGTTATGGTAATGCCTAGATATTGGTGCTATCATGTCAGTCTGGCCTGTGAGAAGAAGGATGTTTCCAATCCCAAGGGTCGGCCCCCCAGCGCAGAGAGGACTGGGCCACCTTCCCAGGGTTCCCAAACAATCAACTCCTAGACAATCCCAAACGGAGACTCTTTTCTGCAGTGTACAGGCAAAGCCACACCATGGATAGTTTGCTGGCTTTGTAGGGAAGTGTGATTTTCATCCTTCCCTGGTGACCCTCACTCTCCACTAGCAGGGACGCAGCTGTCACAGGCATCTTCCCCAGCAGCAAGGACGCTTGAAGAAGTTCAGCCCCCTACAGAGAGTCATCCTGACCCACTCGCAGCTGTTTACCACTTTCCTGTGCTGTGTCAGTGTGAGAAATTGTGATACTGTGTTGTAACCCAAATCAGTGAAGGTGGTCATAAAGGGGATTTTTGTCATTTCAGTAATTGAATTTTAATCATCTTTTATCCCTCCTCGCCCACCGATAGAGGCATATTGGCACAGCTGAGGAGAACAGAGGTGCCCAGGCTAAACTGGGACAACTGGGGCAGACTCAGATGGGTTTCCTGCCTGATCTCAGTGGCATTCCCATAATTTTGAGGTGCAGTTCATGCCCTGAGCTGCTCCCGAGCAGTCCCTTGCGATGTTAGCAGGGCCTCCTGGCCTCACGTTACCTGCATTGGTACGAATGATCACAACTTGGGCGCTGTAGCTAGGATCACACCCCAATTGCAGCGCAGCATTGCTACCAGACCAGAAGATCTATGAAGAGATTTTAAAAGACATTCAAGGGGTAACTGATTTGTCTGCCACAGGAATGGGGTCTGTGTGGTTTTGTTGGAGATATTTTTTCTCTAAAGACTGCTCAAGTTGTAGATTCTGGCATGACAAAAGTGCTGATGAGAGTAGTGGGCTGGATCATGTGTGAGTTAGACGGCTGCAGGGAGCGTTGCAGCATCCATAGCTTATACTTAACTGACAGTAACGGAGCAGGGGGGGAACCGGGAGTTTCAGAAGACATTGGACAGGGAGAAAATTGACACAGAAAGGGGTGTTGGGGGGAAATATCCTCAAGAACAGCAGCATTCATGGATCAGGTTAACCATTAATTACATGAAGTAACTGTTGAGGAAGTACTGACTCCACCTCTCTCAGGTCTATATTATCATGGCACCTCACACCCTGTATTGTCATACGGTATGACATATTCCTGTCTTCCAGCCAATCTGTTGCCCTTGTCCTCCTTCTCAGCCTAAATCATTTCTCCTCCTGCAGATAAGGCAGGTGTCAATATGAGTTGGTGCCAAGCCACACACAGTGTCATAAAGTAGGCTATTCGTAGTCTCAACTGCTGCATGTCCTCCCTGCCAACTTCTCCGTCACTTGGATTATGGCTTTAGCACTGAGGAATCTCAGTTTGTTTTTTTTTTTTTCCTGAGAAGCAATAGTATGATGTCATCAATGTTATAATGCAATCAATAGGGTGATCCTACTCCTGCTGAAGCCAGTGGAAAGATTTCGGTTGCCAACAGCAGGTGTGTCCTGGTTTGAGGTAAAACAGGACCAATTTTGTTCAGTAACTTTCCTTCTTAGCTAGGCCTCTTCTAACTACTGAAATTAACAACATATTGTGCAGACAACGTTCACTCTCTCAGAGTGATAAGACCTGATTGTTCATAACTTATGCCAAGGGAGAGATATGCAGAGAGGCTCTTGCTTATACTTATTGCTGTAACACCCAAGGCCAACCAACTTTGTTATTTGCCCCGCTGGAGGGTCAGAAGCGGAAAAGCATAGTGGGGCCCCACCTGCAGGGAGGAGCGGACAGGACAGGTGACCCAAAACTGACCAACAGGGTATTCCATCCCATCTGCCTCATGCTCAGTATAAAAGCTGAGGGATCAAAAGGTCAGCTCTCCTCCTTCAGTGGACGACGTCTGAGGAGGACTCTGTTCTTCTGCCTGTGATCCCAATCCTGAATGCAGATCCAGAATCCAGTTCCTGTCCATCACTGAGTCCAGCCTGGGACTGCCCCAGTGCCAGCCGGTGTTGTGATTGTCATCTCAGGAGCTTGATACGATTTTGTATATATTTCATTATTTCTTTTTATTTTATTATTAATATTTCATTAAAGTACTTTATTTGCTTCTAAACTCATGAGTCTCTTTTTCCTCCTCTGCCTCTCTCTTTGAAGAGCGGTAGAGGGGAGCATCTGTTGGTCCCATCTGGGGTCCCCCAGTTCCCCAGTAGCTGATTTGGCCTAAACCATGACAAGGTGTCAGACCGACATTCAAGTCACACCCTGGAGTCATCCTGCTGCAGAGCAGCGTGGTGGTGGGAGGAACCAGATGATCCAATCTGATTTGCAAAGCTGCTTTGCAGCGTGCAGCAAAAGCTCACAGCGTCTCATGAAAGACAGGACACAGAGCAGCTCTGGATATAAATGACCCAGCCTTGCTGGTTGCATTTCTAAGAACAAATTCAAAGGGGTGACTTCTTCCCCAGCTATGCCTTTGACACCCCATAGATACTGGTTACTGCCCTGGTTGAATGCACACAAAATGGGGCCATACGGTCTCATATGCCACAATACCCGCCAGTCAGGTGTCTCCAAGAGCGGTGTGGTTTAAGGAAGTGTTGCTTTTCAATCACTGCAATTATTAGGGGTGTTTTAAAGGCCAAAAGGAAGGTAACCTGTCACGCTATGGAAGTATGTGAAGCACAATTAAGACACACACTGCCAATTATTCCCGAGCTCAGAAGTTCATGAAGTCCACCCATCCGTGCTAGCTTTATTTCCACTCAGCCTAAAAATATTTTATAGCACTTCCAATTTTGGTCTTTCTCCATTTTTTGTTTGTTATAATTTTTATCCAATAATTATCTTTGTGTTCATTGTCTATGTGTGGTGATACCATTAAATGTGATATTTGGGCCCCTCACATTGATCACATCTGTTCAGAAACCTGTAGACATCCCAGGACTTAGGGATGTTTTTGACATGAAACATTAAATAGAAAAAGAGCAGAAAACAAGTAGCTAGCTAATTGCACAATAATAAATACGTCTTGTATTGCTGAATGATTGGATGTCTTCTTTGGATTTCACCAGTTGAGACAAAATTGATAGGGAAAAATGCATGTCCTCCATCAATCAATCACTAGTTTGGCAAAGGAAATGGCACACTTGTAAGTAGTCTGCTGTCATCTGTGACTGAGTCTTTTCAAACCTTTTAGTCTGGGTTGCTGTATGCTCTTATG
Source organism: Anarhynchus alexandrinus (assembly GCA_008711295.1). Lineage (NCBI taxonomy): Eukaryota > Metazoa > Chordata > Aves > Charadriiformes > Charadriidae > Anarhynchus > Anarhynchus alexandrinus. The sequence goes on along the minus strand of VUYV01000055.1, from coordinate 2,880,124 downwards.
ATTATTTCAGTACCTTGCACACTAAAAAAACATATTTTGTCTCGATTTTAAGTGGGGTGAATATAAATGCAGCAGCAAAGATGTATATTTTGATAAGGCATACTTTGATGGTAGTGTTAAGAAGAGAATTACAAAGAGCAGCTGACGCCTCATGAAAATCTTAATAAGAGAAATCTATTCAGAATAATTCTGGTTACTCTACTGTATTATTATATCATCTATTTCCATATTCCTCTTCCCTCATTCGTTTTTAGCAGGCATATTTGCATAAAACCAGGATCATTGTTTCTTAAGAGCTCATCTGCTCCTGCTGCTTAGCTCTCACGTGAAAGCATAATCCTCTGCACATCCCATCACATTTAGTTAGACACTGTTATAATTTTTATGACTTCAGATGGGAACTAGAGAGCAAAAGCAGATTCCTAAACTGGCATCCTGGTTTTCTCTGTTCTGTACCAGGCATTACTAGTCAGACGTGGCATACATTTAGCGAGACACCAAATGAAAATGTAACATTTTAAAACATTTAAAACAGGTACGAGAGTGTTGCAGCTCCTCGGCTCACCTGTCACTAAATCACGCTGCACCATTTTAGGGTCTGTGAAATCCCATTTCTCCTCTACTGGAGACTTTATCATGTCTGATGTCTCAGCAAGCCTCTTTTTCTTACCATTGACTCCAACTTAATCAAACAACATGCCTTGATTGGGTTTCCGTCAGCCCCATGAGATTAACTATCTTCTGGTGAAATGTGCTCCATAGACATTATTTGTACTGTCCGAGATAAATGAAGAAGAGGATAGATTTTCTTTGTGGCAGTGAAGCGGATGAAATGAACCCATACAAAAATAAATCTGGAGTAGTTCTGACCTAAATTTCAAACTGAACACGATTCTCTCCTTTTTAAAAGTTTGAGCTTCTCTCTCAGCCTTTACTGTTCTTACTTTTTCCTCCACAGAAACTACTAACAGCCCTTCCATTAATACCAAAACCTTTCGTTCAACCTAGCGACCTCTACTGCAAAAAAGTAAGTTCTTTAAATCTCAAAAAGCTTTCTCAGAAGCAGCACATTCTGAAGAGGTCAGTGACCACGTGGTGTGTCAAGAAGAGCCTTTAAGAGAGTGTGCTAAGCCTAAATGGTGAGACACATAACCCTCCAGCTCACAATGTTATAACCCGAGGGACAGGGAAGAGGGAGTGAGAAGTGTGGAGGAAAAGTTATCTTGGACTGTACTGCCTTGGGACCAGAAAAAGTTGAATATACGGTGACTAAAGAGAAGACTGGTAGCAATTACAGATGAGTTTTAAATGCCAAAAAGTTTTCTAGCTACATTGAGCTACCAGCTTTTTGAATTTCAGCCACCTTTAGGGAAAGACTGGGATGCGGATAGAACATACAACTGCAGGAGTCTCCTCCTTTCACACAGAAGATGTGAACTCCGATATGATCTGTGGCAGTAATATTTGGTGTGGTACTTCTGCCCCCTCTGCACAAGTTTTCTCCTGTATAATGCAGAGAACCTGCACCCATTTAAGTTGGTAAAACATTTACAGAGCTTTGGCTGAAGGGTGGTCAAGATCAACAATGTGTTGGTCTTTTTTTCTTCACAGATTGGAGCACTGTTAGGCTTGGTTCAGTACTATTTTAGGGGACTCACTTTTTTGCATCCAGGCTTGCACCTACCTTGTGAAATCCATGGTTGCCTCTCACTTCAAGAGAGCTCCATGTGAGGATGACACCCTTTTAGAGGATCTCCTTGCCATTTCCATAGCGTCCAGAGTTGTCTTAGATGCTTTGTAAAATAAAGTAAGGAATATCAGTCATCCCTGAAAAACTTATGAAAGTTTTACCAATAGCATATAGAGGAATTAGCAAAGAGGGAAAGCAATGTGAGCAAACAGCAAGAACATCCTAGCTGCATGTCCCTAATATACAACAGCGTCAGATATGATATTGCAATGTAACAGGAATTTACTGGCAAAATAAGATTGCCATTTCTAGGGCTGGCCATAACAGGATGTTAACATAAGGGTTGACTAACACAGCAAAGCTGAGGTCACACCAGTTTTCTGGATGCATATATGTCACCAATAATTTGGAGCAAATTATTTTTAAAAGTGCTACTTTTCAGGTTCAAATCACCATTTTTCAAATCTGAAAAAAAAATCCTATGCAATGGGATTATCACCAACACACACAACCTCCTTTCATTAGTGTACATGCATATGTTCCTCTGAGTAGATTCACCTCCACTTATGGCTGTTTACTCAGTCTTACTGAAAAATAGTATCTTTAGGCTATTAATAGCAAGCCCTATTTCTAATTCCTAAAGTGGCTGGTATTTCAGGTCACATGCCAAATGTGGTAAGAGGTTCTGGTTTTCTGAAGGAGCAAGAGGTTCTGGTCTGCTGAAGGGGCAAGAAACAGTTCTTGCCATTCATTGCGGCTCTCTGGGTACCACAGAGAAGCCGACCAACAACAGACAGGCCTCACTTCACACTCCCGTTGAGTGTTCTGCTCCTCAGCAAAGGAGAGGTAAAATTCACATCAGTAGCTTTAGCAGGAGAAACACCACTACACCATGTATGTGAAGAGAAAGGCTGTATTTCTACTAGTAAATTGAATGGTGTATGATGTTGCTGTGTGCTGAGGATGATGAGCATGGGGTGTCTTGTATCTGTGCTAATGAGCTCCCTTAGCCTCCAAAGGGGTATGTGGAGCACCTCCATCACTGTGCAGTGATGGAGAGTTGTTTGCTAGGTGGCACTTGGCAGGCTTACACCAGAGAACTGGTTTTTAGTGCAGATATTTGCTTTCCAGGGACTGGGTATGGTTACTGGCACAGTTTATTTCTGGAGTATAGACTTAGCCTAAGCATGCTCTGTCTCTCCTCCCCTGCATGATGAAGGGTGCTCAGAGGACTTCTTCAGTACAATTAAATGACTGGACGTTTTGCTGCAGAGGCAATGACCTCAAGCCAGCAGTGCCAAAGGAGCACTTTGAGAACAGTAGCAAGAAAAACACTTCTAAAATTCCTGAGATAAGCCACAAATATGAAGAGGTTGCAGAAGGAAAGCCTGCCTTGCACTTCCGTGGTATGTCATCAGCAAAACCAGCCTGCTCACCCTATTGCCACATTCCACGCTCACTTGACCGTGTGTACTGGTTTTGGCTGGGACAGAGTTAATTTTCTTTGTAGCAGCCCGTATGGTGCTATGTTTTGGGGTTTTGATGAAAACAGCGTTGATAATAACACAGGGATGTGTTAGCTGTTGTGACCAGTGCTTACACAGCGTCAAGGCCTTCTTTGCTTCTCCTGCTGCCCCACCAGTGAGTGGGCTGGGGGTGGGCAAGAGGCTGCGAGGGGATACAGCTGGGACAGCTGACCCAAATTCACCAAAGGGACATCCCATCCCATCCCATCCCATCCCATCCCATCCCATCCCATCCCATCCAACGTTGTGCTCAGCAATAAAAGCTGGGGAGGGAAGTTTTCCAGGGCTGCTGTTGCTTGGGGACTGGTTGGACATCAGTCAGCTGGTGGAAAGCAGTTGTGGTTTTTTACATAATTTGTTTGTTTTGTTTTGTTTTGTTTTTTTCTTTGTTTCCTTTTTTTTCTTACTAAACTGTATTTATCTCAACCCATGAGTTTTCTCACGTTTGCCCCTTCTATTCTTTCCCCCATCCCATGGCGGGGGTTGAGCAAGCAGCTGTGTGGGTTTGAGCTGCCTGCCAGGATTCACCCACAACACCAGACCATTACAGCTCTTTGCAGGGCTGTACTATAAACCAGGTGAGAAAATCCAAGCGAAAACCAAGTCAGAATATCATGATATTGAGATCATACTCATAAAGGGCAGATACTCCAGAAAAATCACAGCTGATCTTTTAACTTGCTGTGAATGCTTTAGACTACTCTTCCATTTCTCTAATCTCAAATCACCATTGAAAACACCACATACTTGCTGAATATACCTGTTATTAGAAAAGAATTACCCACATACTTATTCAGAAAATAATCAGCTGTCTGCAAAGCACAATTTTACGAGTAACTATTTGCAGTTCCTGATCTCCAGCTACATTTTGATCTCAGTTACAGATGCCTCCCAGCTAGAAGAGCAAAAACAAGACCACATTATTTAGGCTGGGACATAAAGATAGCAAATAGGGAACTATATGGCTCACCATAACAGTCACAATTTGCAAGCTGCACTTTTTGGTCAGTGGTATAGGTCAAATGGTATTATTTCTGTTCCTGCTCTGGATTATTTACATAATAAACTAGCACAACAAGGACAGCATATTTCACAATCAGCCTGAGGTTTGCTTTTAGCATATGAGCGCCAGTTCTCATCAAGTTCAAGTGCTCAAATGATCTCTGAAAACAATTGTGAAACGGTTACTCCCCTGGTGGACTCAAAATCTACTCATGTATTCGATTAGAGATTTTTGGAAGCATTTTCCCCAGTCATCAGCCTTGGCTGTCATTTTCTGTAACGCAATTTCTCAAAGCACAAATATATCAGTTTATTATGATTATGTGCAGTGAAACAAAGCAGCGTCAGGGATGAGTTTGAATTTAATTTTTTTCATCTTCATTTCAACAGAAAGGATCCAGTAGCATTTAGCAGTCTTCAGTCTGCCCCTAAGTGGTTAATTTACTGTTCAGAACAGGTTTTTATTACCCTTTCTTCCTTCCCTACCTCACTGCACACATGCTAGTCTTTTTTTTTTTTTTTTCCCTGCAACTTGATGCTTTTGGTTCCTTTCACTGTGTATTATCTTCTGCCGGCAGTAATCTTAGCTCTTCAACTGACAGCAAAATTATGAGGTGCTCAGTACAAGATGACAATTTGCCTTCCCTCATTCTAATTCATTTGCGCCGCCATCAAGGAATCAGCGTCATCTTTTCAACGCGTTAACAGCTCGCTGCTGATAGAAAGCATTAACTCCCCATTCTTCAGCAAGAGGTCAAAAACGATTCTTGTTTTGTAACAACCCATTAAATTTTGTGCTTTGGAAAATTCCATCGCTCTGGGATGTCAAATACGTAGGCCGTTGCCTCTGTTGGCACACAGAGGGAAGAGAGGGTTTGCTGTGACCTACCAAGTGACACAGGCAGCCAAGAGTCTTTCCTAGAGAGCCCCCTGGTCTACCGCTGGCCTTGCCTGGTTGTTTACTTGCCTTTTTTTTTATTTTTCCTCTACTCTTAAGAAAGCCTCTTTGTTTCAGTGTGCGCACAGAGGCTCCTGGCATCGTTTTACTGGCTTTAAAAGAGTGATAGCTAAATGTTGCTGTAGGCTTTTTTTGAAGTGCTAAAGGATCTGGTTCTACACGTTACCAGCCGAATCTGCATAAAATCCTAGCAGAGACAAAACCTACCTAACTTGATGCAAATAATAAAGGTCACCTGTGTAACTTCCACAAGGTGTTCACGCTGACTTGATACACCATCACGTGGCCAGTAAAAAATTATGACATATTATGAACCTCAATAGGAAAAAATTATGTACCTGCACTGTTTCTGTATATGTGGCGTGGCTTTATTCAGTTTTCTGTACAGTTGAGCTTATCTGGGTAGACAAGTGAGTCCCCTTATCCCCAGGCAGCTTCATGTCAGTAAACCTTGGTCAGTGTTACGCACGCTCGTTTACATTCAGCGTAACAGAAGCCTGAAATCTGTGTCAGGCAACTCGCGTTAAATTGTTCGGTGAGCACAGTTGTGCTTCTGATGGGCGTACAGGCAGATTACAAATATGACCTGAAATATGCCTGGCGGCAGACGGAGGGGTCTGTAAGGGAGCGAGGGGCTGCACCGACCCCACCGAGGTGCCCGGGCGCTGGAGCAGAGCCGGGCAGGTCAGCCCAATTCAAGGCAGCATGGAGCTGGCAGCGCCGCTCCTCCTGCTGCAAGCGGGCAGATGGTCCTGGGTTTTTCCTACCTCTCTTTCGACTGCAGCTCATTTAAATACAAAGGGTAAAACTCGCAATAATGCAAAACCCAAATTTGGAGAATGAGAGGCGGAAACAACCTTGTTAAAAATATCCCAAACAGTGAGTCTGCAGTACAATCTGCGTACTGCAATATTTGCAGATAGGGCTGGGGGCAAGCAGAGGTGGCAAAGAGTGGTTTGGGGTGAAACTAGAAGTTGAAGAGCTAATTCAGCATTCACTTCAGCGCAGTCAGGGCCCTGGCGGAGAAAATCCTGGGCTCTGCAGCAGCGATAGCGGGACACTTGAAGGACAGGGTTTGGAGAAGAGAAACCTGTTTTTTGGGGGGAGAGGTGGACATCAAAAAAACCCAATATTTAAAAAATGTTGAGGACATCCATCTTTCTTCTACCCCAGCTGCAAACAGAGCAGCCACAATTGCCATCGTGGCTTCACCCCTCTCCCCGGGGAGTATTATGGGGCTCTCCGGGGGGGGGGGTATAGGCACCTCCTCCCTTGGCTGAGCAGGAACAGCCTGACACAAACCGGGCTGGCTGCTGTGCAGCCCTTCCCAAGGGCAGTCTCATAGGCATGTTTCCCAGCAAGCTAGGAACTCCGTGAACCTTTAGTTTATTGCTGCTGCCCTGGGAGTAGCTGTATCTATTTTCAGTTTTACATCAGAGGGCATCTGAAATTAATGTTCTTCAATAAGCACCAAAATGCGTGTTGTCAGCATCTCGGGGTGAACGCGGATTTGGCAGAGCTTATTTATGCTTTACCTTCACATTAAGAGTGCTCTTCGGATTTTGTCCCATGGCGGTTCTGGATTGTTTGATTTATTTGTTTAGCCATGATTCAACAAAAAGAGGGGAAAAACTGCCACAAACACAAAGACTTCACTCCTCCTCACTCTTCCCAGTTGCACACACCCAAGCGACTCATTTCCTTTCTCAGCAAAGGAATTAGGCCCCCGTGATGCCGTATTTCCAAAACAAGGATGTTCAGCCACAAAACCTTCGCCTCTGTGTTGGGGAAAATGTGCCAGATGTCCTCGCCACACACAGAAAAGGGACCAGCCCAGGCACCAGCACACAACGTACACCGGTTAGTTTGGGGAGATGCAACACATGCCAATGTATTTAATGCAACACGTGCCAGAGCACTGAGTGCAACGTGTGCCAAAGCTGCGGAGCTGCGATGCAGCGGGAGATGCTCACCCCTCCAAGCACGACCACTGTGGCCAGGCAGGGACAGAGGGAGGTGGCAGGGGGTGGAAGCTGCCCGGTGAAGACTTTTGAGTTCCCTATAACATTTACACAAAGCAATCCCTCCTGAAGGAACTTCACCAGACTTGCTTTTTTCCAAGGGCATTAAATTCTCATTTTCTTCTCATTCCCTTGGAAGACCCACCTAGTTTTTGCTAATTCCCTTGCCAAAGCGCAGCTCTGCTCTCCCCAGAGACCCTCCACAGACCTTGTAATGTTTACTGTCTAATGATGATATCCCCATATATTAGGCCTGGTTTGAAAGAGAAAGTGTTTTCTTAAGCTGCCAACTCAGTCAAGACTCCAGCAGTTGAGCTGGATTTCGTCCATCTTAGGCATCATCACTAGTAGTCACAGGTCCTGCTGACAAGCTCCAGACCCTGCCTGCGCCTGTGTGACCGTGTGGCCATCAGTTGACGCCATCAGCGACAGCTTGCTGGCTCCGGTGGCTCTAACAGGCGTGAGAAGCACCAAGGATAAACTGATTAAGGTCAGGAGATACCTACGCGGGTAAAAACGCACCATCTTTTGTCACTTTTCAAAGCGTGGATGCACTAGTAGACTATTTTGCTGTCAACCAGACAGAAAGAGTTTTCTCCCCTTTCCATTTTTTTCCAATCCTGGAGAGAATCCCTATAGGGAGACAGAAATGCCTCCCTTCCCCTCCAGCAAGCAATATGACACCATGGAGCATAAATCTGTGCATATTCACAGACAACCTTGCTCACAGGGAAAAAAATATAGCAGAACTGAAAGAGACAGTTCAGAATGCCACTAAATTACATGTGGCATGTAATTTGTATTTTTCCTCTTCAGCAAATCAGCGCTATTCTCTCTCGTTAGCACTCAGGGTGAGTACTTGAATGCAGAACTGCCACTCAGAGGAAACTAAGTTCACCCGGGGAACCCAGAGGGAATTCAATGTCCATTAGCTGTGGTGAAAGGGAAAAATATCTTTGCTATATTTCAGCTGGACTATTAGTGCTCTCTTAAGATTTCTGAAGACAAAAATGCTGTTTATACAGCATCAGTTGGCAAGAAGGTGTTTCATTATTAAAGCACTGTTGAAAAATCTGGCTATTTATCAGACGTTTAAATGGCACCGAGCTTTTTGAAAGCCTGGCTTTCCCTTTCTTTTTTTCTCACTTTTTTTTTCTTCTGTCACTTGTTATTCAGAAGTGTTAAGTGTTTCTGTACGTTCCTCTGGAGCTTTCTCTTTTTTGCTGATCCTTTTCACATCTTCATTAAGTAGAAACATGTTGAAGTGAGTACAACTTTTTAACCTATCCCATCAAAACTGAAATTTTGCAGAAAAATAATAATGGAATTGAATTTTGGTTTAACCCATTAGCTATGGAGTAGCTAGTATTAGCTGCCTAATACTACAAAGCATGCATGTGATCTCCTTACAAGATAAAAGGTGAAGACTTTGCAGTTGAGGTTTATGCTTATTTCTTGCATTTACTACCTTTTCATTTTCTATCTGCCTAACTGCCATTGCTCCTGGAAAAGCCGTAAACTTTTCTACATCTCCGCTCCAGAATAATGCAACAGACATTAGTTCTTCTTGTGAGTAAGGACTGACACCTTGTGGCCAGAAAGCTCTAAAGAAAAAATAATCCTATTGCATTTTGAATCATCTGGCCATTCCCTATCGAGCAAAGTTTTCTTTAACCATCATTTATTTAGCTCTTTAAAGAGTCAAAGAAATATTAGCATAAGTATGGGTTTATGCGCTTTCCCTTATGTTTTTATATGGTTAAGACTTATTAAACTTCACGTCTTTCAGGGAGAGAAAATACCTTTGGAGGCTCTGCTCTTCTAGCAGCCAGGTAGGGGTATTCTGCTCCAGACAGACTACCCTTTAGGGAGAGGATAGCTCAAGGATCATCTCAGTGGGAGACTTCACTCCCAGTCTTTTGCTGGAATTTGAGGAATAATTTTTCTCAACTGGAAGCATTTGCAAGACCTGGGTGAGCATGAGTAGTACAATCTCTCTGTGGAAATTGCTGAGACTGTTCGCCATGGGTCCCCAACCTCTCATCAGCCCATTTCGGGACAGACTTCAGCCTAGGCAACAGAAGAAATGCCTGAGAGGACCACCATAACCTGGAGACAGGATGAGTTTTGGCTACTTCAGGATGTTGTTTCTGCTTCCACCATAAAACTTCCACATAAAATTTGAGATTCTCTTAAAACCTCTTGCTTCTTAATTGCCGTATTAGTAAAAAAACAGGACTCTCAAAATCTTTCTAGCTCAAGGAAGTGGAAGGGGCTTGAAACAGCCCTCACTTCAACCCAGCGTTTCCTCCTGTGTGGAGGTTTATTTTTATTGTTGAAATTGCACTAACTCCCGGGAACCCAGTGCTGGGGTTTGTACCAATAAAGTACTCAAAGGGTAGTTAGATATCCCCTACCTACGTTGTGGCCAAGAAGTGTCAGCTAGGCAAAACAGATGAAAGGCGGGGATGTGGGCTGGGAAGACAAGGCAACAGAGAGAAGGGGGAAAAACAGACGTTCCTGCTCATCCAGTTTATGTGATGTCAGATGAGAATTTGTATGTCAGCATGGGAAAGGTGAATTCCAAGCAGAAATGTCAAAGAGGGTACGTCTAACTTCTTCAGATTTTGACTGAAGGCTTGTCCTAAGAACAGAGGATAGTGAGGAAGAAAATGCAAAGCATCCTCCTCCTCTTGAAAAGTCCACTGGGCTAGTTCAGAGGCTGGCAATAAAAGTGTTACCTCACTCAAGGTCAGTGTGTTTTGCTTGTGCAGAGTGCACAACTTCTCCCAAAGTACAACATTCATCTCTCAAAGATGCCCAGGAAAAACAAAACACTGACTTTTTCACCGGTAACCATTACAGTGATGCAAACGACTATTTGTCCCTGGTGACAATTTCAAAGATGCTTTAAGCTGTACAATGTATCGAAGTCAGAGTGTTGCAGATTCCCAGCTCTGTTGCTATATGGGCTGTAAAATCACTTGTGTGTGAACCTTTATGAACTTTGGAGCTGACAGAGTCATCCAAACCTCTTTCCTAAATGAAGAGCAATGCCTGTTCTGAACTCTCCAGTTTGGAAAAATTGGCTTTGTGTGAAGATGTAGCTTGTGCAGGAGCCCTCCTGGACATCACGTGTCCTCCCAGTATACACCAGGCACATCTCAGTTTGGCAGCAGTAACAATTCTGTTTGCAGGTCTTGTGTGCATCACCTTGCATGTCATTCTCTTTATCTTCTCCATGTTAGGTGATGGCTGCTCTTTCTCCACTCACCTATTGCATCAACCACCTCAGTCCTCCTGGCTGGAGCCACCTCTGCTCAGGAGCTGATTAACATTTTGGAGCCTCCGATAAAGGCTGATCCCAGCACGAGGCTATTCAGCTGCAGTAGACTGGATGTTTCCAACACTGCGTGAATGGGGTCATGCTTTCACATATGCCAAATCCCATGACAATGTAAATTTGTGGGACTTGCATGTGCAACCATATTTCTGTCAGCCCATCCAGAGGGTGTCAGAGGGACCCAGCGCTGCACTAGAAGAGCCATGGAAATGGCACCTGACCACCCAGCAAGTCAGCTGGGGTGGAGTTACCCTGCCTGGACTCTGGGGCATCCCTTTAGAGAGCACATTTTCCTACTGCTTCACACAGCTTTAAAGTGTTTCATATGGTCCTAGGTGCCATGAACCAAAATCGTGTCACAAAACCCTCACCTGAGAAACTATCCTCCTCCCACACAGAAGAGGTGCCCAAGAGGGGGTGGCAGCATCCCCAGTGCAAGTGGTGGGGAGATGCAAGGAGGTCCCATTTGCCACTGCAAAGGGTCAGACAAGGGGCCCCACGGCTGCAGGGACACCCTGCATCCTTCCTCCTCTCCTGGCCTTACTGTGCAGGAGATACTCCTCCACCCCAGTAGAATCCAGTGGCTTTGCCTTGGTCACAGGTGAAGGGCTGGCATGCAGATGGCTCCCGTGTGCCCCCACCTTCCTCACACTGAACCAAAGCCAGGAAAGGCAAAATAATTTGTCTACTTTGTAGGATAAATCCTACTGGAATAAATCCTCGCAGGCTACACCGTGCCACATGCCAGCAGCTGCAGTTGCCACGCAAGGCTGTGCCACTGCACCTCGTAGGAGAGGTGTCACCCATTTACCACACGTGGTTACTCTCAGAAAGTAGGACAGATGACAAGACACCTCTAGATGACCGTCCCAGGGAAAACATACTGATGTAAGGTTTGGGTGCAATTTCGGTTACGGACGCACCTGGAGGGGAAGGAGCCCTAGCATTTAAAAAAATGGGTCTAGGAGAAGAACCAGGAATTGTTACTTTTCAGGACTGAACATCTTCATTTAATGTAGGTAGAGGACCTTAGGTATTTGTTACTGCTTTCTTAGCTTAATCCTGGGAAACTTTTCAAAGCTTGGTTGGAGAGGACCCTGAGAAACCTCATTTGATTCTGAAGTCAATCCTGATTTGAGCATGGAGTTGGACCAGGTGACCTCCAGAAACCCCTTCCAGCCTCAGTTTTTCTATCATTTTCCAAGTTATAGTTATCCCAGCAAGCTGTGTGACATGTCAAGCCAAGCCTCAGACCAGAAAGCTTTCAATAAAGCCGTGATCAGAGTCTTCACTTTGAAGAGAAGCTCAAGCCTAAATCACAGTTTATTTACATCATGATGTAAATGCTACCGCTCCACTGGAGACACAGGGTGCCTTCTCTTGCAGTTTTGTTACAACTATTTGGGATGTAATTTTCAAGTTTCAGCTTTTGAAACCTGGAAGTTTCACAATTTCAGGAGAAAATGTATGTGCCTATGGGATCGAGGCAAACTATTTTTGAAGCATGACTTTACAGACTTAATGATTTTTCAGTATTTTCTGGATGACCACTGATGAACCTTCACAGTGGTGCACTGAGAGTTAAAGTCTTTGATTCGCTGCAATAGTCCCTGGAATAAGCCTAAAAGGTTCTTTTATACAGTCATTTGTTTTGGAAGGGGGGAGAAACAATGCCCAGAAATGTTTCATCAGGCAGATGTGCTTCTCTAAGGCAGTCAGTGAGTAAAAGCATCTGAGTCATGAGCAAGTGGAAGGGAAATTTCTTGTCAGACTACAGAGTAATTTGAACCTATTTCTCTCCTACCAGATGTCTTGTGCAACCTCAGTTTGAGAACACAATAGGTTAGAATATAGGTTTACACTTTTCTTTGGCTTTGAATCATGCTGTTAGGGTCTCTATCAGCTTTACAAAGTCAGAAATCATAGAATCATAGAATGGTTTAGGTTGGAAAGGACCTTGAAGATCATCGAGTTCCAACCCCCCTGCTATAGGCAGGGACACCTCCCACTAGACCAGATTGCCCAAGACCACGTCCAGCCTGGCCTTGAACACTTCCAGGGTTGGGCCCTCAACAACTTCTCTGGGCAACCTGTTCCAGTGCCTTACCACCCTTAAAGTGAAAAATTTCTTCCTACTGTTTAATCTAAACCTGCTCTCTTCAGGTTGGCATGAAGGCACGTGACTGCACTGAGACTCCGTATAATATTAGCTGCAATAGCTGTGGATTCTTTGTTTATGCCCATTCCAAGAGGTGAGCCTCACCTTCTGACGGGACTATTAAAGTAGATAATTTATCTTAAGGGGTAGTGGAAGGTAAATGATAACTCAACTTTAAAAATATTAGTAGTAGTCTGAGTGCAAACTCTTTTTCTGGTTTAAGGTAACCAGATACGTTATAGTTATGTCTAAGCCTTCCTTATTCTATGGGATATTATTAAAAACTATTGAAGCACAGTAATAATCACTTATATAAATATGAAATCAGAATCCTAAGAAGTAAATTTACTTACAGAAAGTCAATTGCGAAGACTGAAAAACAAAGAGTGTGTGACCTTCTCTTGTGATATGGGACTATGTACCATGGTGCTTGCAAAAGCATAACTGTACAAAAGGACATAAATTTCTGGCCCACATGGTCCTTGTGAAGCTCCTGGAGTGCTGTGTTTCATGCTGGAGTCACAATTGCCAAAAAGTAACTTCAAAGAGAAAGATGCAGAATAATAAAAATATAGTCAGGGCTATGGAAAACAGCAGTGTGTTAACAGTCAACACATATTTAAAAAGAATAAGAAGAGAAAAAAACCTTTAGGAGAATACAGAGTAGAACTAAAACAAAGAAATATGAGATGAAATTGATAGAAGAGATGATTAAAAGGACTATCAGAAATTATACTTTAAAGGAGTTAGTAAGGGAACAGGCTTAAAAGGAAAACAGAGAAAGCAGCTCAGTAAATTTTGGAATGGGTATCACTTAAAAAATATTCTTGATTAAGAGCCTTTTATAGTGAAAGCTGCTTCTTATCTAAGTAAAACATGACTACTATTTATTATAATAAAGTGCTCAAAATATTCTTACCACACACGAGTCTGCTGTGTACTTTTTGGTGTTTTGCTTGGGTACATCTTTTCAAGGAGGCAGACAACAACAGTAAAGTCACGCTGGGAGCTGCCATATGAGCTCCGCTCTCACAGCAGCTCCCATTTTAGGCATCCTTTTTTACAGAAACATAATCCCATCCACGCTGACTTTATCCATCTGAAAGGGTTTAGTTCTCACACCTGTGACAGTCTGGATAGCCCGAAAGCCTGGCTCAGCGAGCAGGCTGTACTGCACCAGATAGCTGTCTGCAAGTGAAAACGGGGAAGTTTAGGGAAAGATTACGGAAACAACGGGTTTGTGCCTTGAGTACAATATTTATTGACCCATAAGTGGTGCAGCTGCATTTTCGATGTTTAATGGGAAAACACTAAGATAAATATTTCAAGAGGTATGACTGTTATCTCTCCTGCTGTTATTCTGGGCCAGCAATCTGTTCTGAAAGCTTTTTTTTTGTCAGAGGTGAGCTTCCTGCAGTGTTTCTGACTCAAATCTATGTATACAAGTGGGAAATGTTGGTTTATTTCTAAATCCTAAATATTTGATGCTTTGTGGCAGGTGCTGTCTGGAGAGGGTACCTGGAGCGTAGTTGAGCCCAGAACAAGACAGCTGTCATAGTTACTTGAGAAACTTTCTTCCAGTACAATGACGTGCCAAGTTTATTGGTGGCATAATCCAAATGCTTGCCGATATCTGAAATTGTTTCTAAAAACATTTAGTAAATATGTGATCATCCAGTTGAGATTTCTGGAATGATTAAACCAATTAATTTTAGAAGAAATTGCCTGCAGGCCAACAAGTAAAATACAAGGAAAAAAATTAACTAAGATCACACACTGAACGTCAAATAATGAAAAAGAAAATATTGTGTCCCCAAACACAAAATTTATGCGTGACCCCTTTGTCATCCCTTTTAAATATGCAATTTCCACTATGCTGTAAATTAGGGTGAAGAAGCCTATTATCCCATCTTCCCATTTTCCCCTTTCTACTGAAGAAAGAGTTGCAAGAGGCAGCAATGAAGGAAGTTGAAAGCTTATTTTCCACATATTTTAAAAAATACAGAGTGAGGTCGTGGCCCCAGTGAAATGTGCAGCTGGAGGAGAGCACAAGTGGGAAGTAGAAGATGCAGCTGCAAGCAACTTCTCCAGTGTCATGCCCCGACCTGGCTAAGGCTGCCTTGGCCCCAGAGCAAAGTGATCATTGAAGACCACACGTAGAAAAGAGTGCCATTCTGATGATCCTTTTCATTATGAGAAGCTCAGGAAGGACTACCTGCTCTGATAGCAGCCTGCACAGTCCACTGATGCTGTTATTCTGGAGAAATTCTTGATTGATGCCGCAGTCGCTTGAGACCCCCAATCCCAGGCTTGTCACATCAATGTGCCATTCTTTACAGGTTTCAGTCGCGTCTTGCTTGGGGGCTAGAATAACTTTTTAACCTGAACCCTTCAGAAGGTTAACTGCTAGGGACAAAGCAAGGTAGACAATGGCTATCAGAAACATTTGCAGAGCAATAGCAATATCCAGCCTACTAACAAGTGGCTGGCAGAGCCACTGACAGTGTTAGGCCGGCCTGCAAATCTGGGGTTTATCTACCCAAGACAGATGCAACCAGAAAGCTTTACAGCTCAAATAGGGTGTGTGTTTTTCACCTTGTAAGCACTTCAGGAATGTCCCAGGTGGGGACACACACATTCATTTAGCCATTGCCTTGACTTTTGATAACAAAGTCAAAAGCATTTTCTTAATTCTGCAGAGTAGCTCTTGATTTCAGGGGATTGGAAAGCCAAAAGAAATCACTGCAGCCTGCATTTCAATACCTCTCCCTGGTATGGAAAGAAGAGGTCAACCCCTTGCTGTAGCTCGGCTATGGCATGAAAAACACCTATGGACAGACAGTAAACTCTCCAGGTAGCTTCTGCTTTTGAATATTTGTGCAATCATAATGATTTCAGCTGGGAATTACATATTTAAGGACAGAAAGCACTGTTGGATCTGACATGCTGGATAACACAGATCATCCCATCCCATCCCATCCCATCCCATCCCATCCCATCCCATCTCATCCTGTCCCAGCCCAGCCCAGCCCAGCCCAGTCCAACCCATCCCGTTCTTCTTCTACTGAGCCAACTAGTGTAGGATAGTGTTTCAGCTCTAAATTAGAGCTTATTATCAAGGCATGAAGACTGACTGTATTCACTAGCTATTAATTACTTGGGCAAAATCCGACATCAAATATTTGCATTTAAAAGTAAACTGGAAAATGTTCCATTTAGGGAGAAGAAGAATTAAAATTTAGGAGGAACTGGTCAGTAGGTGGCACAAGAACAGCACAGGACTGCGCTGCAGTATGAGAGTTGAGCGAGAAAGATTGTATCCTGAGGCACCAATGCTCACTTTATTTTCTTTTCTCCTACAGCATTTATAAACCCTGTTATCCAGTGATTTAACTAACTGAAGCATTGCACTGAAGCACACGGAGTGAGTGGCTTAAGTGGAAGTTCTCCTAGAAACGCTACTCCATCACTGAGCGCACTGTGTACTCTTGACATCCGCTAACATCACTACACCTTATCAACCTCTTTCAAGCATTAAATAAGATTGAATTCCACTGTACATCAAAATAGACATCTGACATGCCAAAGTACAATGCTCTGACATTTAGCAGGCTAGTGGTTTGCTAACTTGAAAAATTGTTGTTTATATCGCAGAGCACCTCAAAGCCTTTAAGAGAAGTAGGGGAACATAGCCCCACAACAGATCACCTCTGCTGATGGAAAAGGTTTATTAACTGTGTCTATGAGCAGCATGTTAGGGAAAAAACTAGTAGAGCCACATGTCAGGGCTTCAGGCACCAACTTGTGGCCACCACGATCTGCAGGAGGTCTCTGTCTTTGTAGGGGAATAGCAGCAGCCGCTAGAAAACCACATTGCGCTGGCAGGTCAATGACGAGCATTGGATTGAGTGGTTATATTTAACCCTGGAAACTCTGCAGTGACTGAAGGCTGTTGTCTTTGTTGGCTGTTGCCAAAGTTTTCCTTGCTGATTAGAGTTACAGGAGCAACGTGACTAGGTGCGAACTGGCTCAGCAGTTCCTATTTCTACTGTGCAACTGCATGTCTCTTTCCTCTCCACCAAGATTTTAAAGTAAAATGCAGAAAGAGACATGTACTGGGTGCCCTGCCTTGTGACTCTGACATGTCATCATTCATTTACAGAAAATGAGTTGGAGGAAAATTGAAGGGGGGGATGGTATCTAAAATGATGTGCATAATTAAGCTTTTCTGAATGTGTCCTTTGCGCTTCGGTGCCAGAGGACTGCATGCAAATCACCCAGAATGTTATTTAGAAAATAATAATGAATTGGAACCAATCAAATGTAAAAATTATGACTTCTGCCTACTCTAAGGTAAAAACATATCTACAAATACCTTATTCTAAGCTTAGGTGTGTCTGTGTTTAAAAAAAAGAACAAAAAAAGGAGGAGGACAAATATCAAATACTGAAGAAAGAACGCTATCATCAGCACAAATATACTTGTCATAACAATGTATTTTCCTTAAACAAGCAAAATTGAATTCTACGTAGTCAGTCTCTTAAATTATTCTTATTTATTTGTCTGTACGATTCTAAAAAGACAATTATAAGCTCTATTTAAGCATAAAATACACCAAAGCCATCATACCTTTCTCATTTCAGATCTAATTTCTATTTCCAGCCCACACATACCTGCTGTTATATCTCATTTATTGCTGTAAATTATGTGCATCAGAGTCACTGCAAGCAACTGATGACACTGAGATCACAGCTGTGCTGAATTCTAATCAAAAAGTGACTCTTCACCACATAAAGTCGCCTCAACTCCTATTTCCTTATTCCTCAAGTAAAAGAGGGCAGGAAGCCTAATTCTGAGATATAGTTTATTAAAGACTGGAAATATGCTGGGATTGCCAAGGTAGCTGAAGACTGGACGTGGTGACCCAGGAATCCCTTCCAGTCTGATACAGCAATGGTTTCAGCAGACCCAAAGCATGATATGTTGAGTTCTTCTTGATAGGAACAGAAATAGGTGATGATGCCCATTGAAATACAAGAAGCATGTCAGTGGAGAAAATAACCTGGATCAGCTGCTCCCTGTTAGGCCAGCAGTGTTGTCCACCACTGTATGTCGCTAATTCACTCTGACCGGTCTCAAAATGAAGTTATTGCACAATGAATCAAGACTCAAAGCAAATTCTTCATGAAGCTCAAATGCGTCTCCTGGGTTTTATCTATCATTACAATGAGAGCACAAGATTTACTTGTCTACATCAGACACAAAAAATCGATGACCATGGCCCTTTGGATGACCCTACTATGGATTCAAATGGCAAGGAAACCTGAAACCCCGCCAGCCATTGCTCTCCTGTTACGCTGGTGTATGTGTCAGGGCTTGCCACCCTCCCGTCCAACCTTCACAGAATCACAGAGTCACAGAATGGTAGGGATTGGAAGGGACATCTAGAGATCATCTAGTCCAACCCCCCTGCTAAAGCAGGTTCATCTACAGCAGGATGCACAAGATCATCCCTTATACTGGGGATATTTTATTATATTGCAATATTATATTGCTGGATACCACTGAAAAGAGTCTGGCCCCATCCTCTTGACGCCTGCCATTTAGATATTTATAAGCATTGAGGAGATCCCCTCTCAGTCTTCTCTTCTCCAGGCTAAACAGACCCAGGTCTCTCAGCCTTTCCTCATAACAGAGATGCTCCAGTCCCTTGATCATCTTTGTAGCCCTCCACTGGACTCTTTCTGGTAGTGCCTTGTCTTTCTTGAACTGGGGAGCCCAGAACTGGACACAGTACTCCAGTTGTGGCCTCACCAAGGGAGAATAGAGGGAGAGGATAACCTCCCTGGACCTGCTGGCTATGCTCTTTTTAATGCACCCGTGGATGCCATTGGCCTTCTCGGCCACAAGGACACATTGCTGGCTCATGGTCAACTTGTTGTCCACCAGGACTCCCAGGTCCTTCTCTGCAGAGCTGCTTTCCAGCAGGTCAACCCCTAACCTGTACCGGTGCATGGGGTTATTCCTCCCTGAGTGCAGGACCCTACACTTGCCCTTGTTGAACTTCATTAGGGTCCTCTCCACCCAACTCTCTAGCCTGTCCAGGTCACGCTGTATGGCAGCACAGCCTTCTGGTGTGTCAGCCACTCCTCCCAGTTTTGTGTCACCAGCAAACCTGCTGAAGGTACACTCCGTCCCCTCATCCAGGTCATGGATGAATATGTTGAACAAGACTGGACCCAGTACTGACTCCTGGGGAACAGGGTGGTCTTAGTGGTCTCACAGCAGGACCTGCCATAGGGAAAGGCTTTAGGAGTCCTGTCGGGGACGACATTGCCTATGGGTTTACAACACAGGTCATGTGCTCCAGACCCACTTCTTAGCTTTACTCTTGCCTGGTAAAGGGTGTGCTGGGGGGTGTGTGTGCAGTAACCTCTTTCTTGTGATCTAGGGAACATTTAAAGTAAAAAACACAAATGTATTTATTGAGGCAAAAATTACAGGTATGAGATCAGGCACCTAACTTGCCAACTCATTGGTGGAGAGGCCATTTTGTCATGTTACAAAACAAGTGCCTCGGACAGCGGTGACAGGGTTATGAGTGGCACTCTGGGGATTACGGTAATATCAAAAGTGAAACTAGAATAAAAGTGAGAAATGCTGACCACCCCTACCAGTGCAGTACTGACATGGACATGCTAAACCTTTCTTGCGCTCACTCTCAGCGCCCCTGTTTCCTCACATGGCAGCAGCAGGGATGAGGTTTCAAACACAGGCCATGGTTTTGTGATCAGAGTGCACATGGGTTTCTGTAGGGCATCCTCATATCCCTGAACCTCTTCCTGCTCTGGGGT
Source organism: Anarhynchus alexandrinus (assembly GCA_008711295.1). Classification (NCBI taxonomy): domain Eukaryota; kingdom Metazoa; phylum Chordata; class Aves; order Charadriiformes; family Charadriidae; genus Anarhynchus; species Anarhynchus alexandrinus. The sequence continues at coordinate 2,860,572 of VUYV01000055.1, read as the reverse complement.
CCACGCAGAGCGCAGCACCTGTAGACCTGCCGATGGGTGAACTTCAGCCAATATCACAGAGGCTGAAAAGGGCCCCGTTTCTCCAGCGGGTGCCTTCCCCCACCCCGGGAGCACTGAGGGTTCCTTGCCTCCCCCTGAGCTCGCTCTCCCCAGGGACCGATGCCGTGGCTCCTCCGCGTCGCAGGTGCTCACGTACACACCGGGCACGGAGAGTCAGGATGAAATTACGCGCCGCCGCCTTCATGCATAAAAGATGGCATGGCGACGGAGGGACGGCAGGGCCTCGGCAGCCACCCGCCGCATCCTCCCGGCAGCCTGGGGCTTGTCCCGGGGCTGCCGCGGGTTTGCCCAGTGGGGAGTGGGCCACCCCAGGTGGCCCCGGGGACGGGCAGCCCCTCGAGCCATGGACCTGTCCCCGTGCCTGCACTGGGTGCGGACACGGCTCTGGCGATGCGGAGCCAGGCGGCGGCGGTTCTGCAGTAAGTGTCGCGTCCGATCCCCTCGCGCCCCTTCCCCCTTGTCCACTCCCATGCCCTCACCCTTGCTGGCTCACACTCACCCCACCATGTGGATGGGGCCAGCATGGAGAGGCTGGTTTGAAAGGGTCCCTTCCTAGCACAGCTAGGCACTTTTTCACATTTCTAAGAGAGTTTTAAGAGGGGATGGTTTGTGTTTGTGAATGCAAATATGGAAAAATGCAGAATAATACCCACCCCTTTTTCTGACCAGCTGCATGAAGGAAACGAGTTGGATTGAAAGGAACAGAACCAGAGCAGTGGCTTGTGAAATGTCACAATGCAGATAATGTCCTGAGCCTTCCCACTTCTTTGGCTGGTAGATGCTGTGCACATCATGGAGCTAATGTATATACAGCCTTGCTGCAAGGTGCTGGGGTACGTTATTCACCATTTCACCATGGTTTTACTGGAGGTACTTTGCTTGCCTTCCATGACAGACCTTATACACTGCAGCGGGTGCCGCTGTATGGAGATCCAGCCACTGATATATTCAGATTCCCTTTCAGCTGGCACCTTGGAGAGAAATGCTGACAGTGGTTCTGCAGAGACTCAGCGAGGGTAACGCATCTGTGACAAATGGGGGAAATAGGTGGGATTTCTTTGGTTCAGGCAACTGTGGTGCTTAATCACTCCTAAGGAGATGCAACGCAGTGACTCAGGAGGATGGGCTGGGTTGGCTGACAAACTGAAGCATCCTCTCCCCTACCAAGGGGGTGATATATTGTAAAAGGGATCTTGGAATGGGAATGCCAGAGTACACTGCAAAAGGAAAAATATGATAAAATGAGCATGCTGTCTGTCAACACCTCTGCCCAGAGCTCACGTCATTTCATTACTCTAGTTTATCCATGGAGATACCAAGGTCTGTTCGAATTTTTCTAACTCATAGCATTGCAGCATAGACACCCAGCTCTCACATTTACCTTCTTAAATATGGTTTTGTCATGAATTCAACTCTAGTTTGCCTTTCAGATTTAAAATATTACTGGTAGATATCAGAAAGTCTGCTTTTTCTAGTTGTTGGTTGACTGTGCTTAGTTGCTCACTGGGTTTTGATGCTTGCAGCTTTGTGAGTATTTTAGTGCGGCACAGCTTTATGATCAATTTTTAGTTGTTAATGGAGTAGAAAAAAGAAGCAGTTCTGTTTCATGTCTACTTAGGATTACCTTTTCCATTTGAATCTCCCTACGCTTTACAAATATGCATTTGGCAGATAGTTGGGGAATGTATATGGAAACTCCTTACCACAACATTCACTTTAGACATTAATTATCCTATGAATACATATGTTATTCGGGCTGTCCTCTGAGTTAATAAGAACTACTGCCAAATGCATGCAGCACCATTTAGCTCAAGCTGTAAGAATGGGAAATTTGAGAACTGCAGATACTCTGAATAATTGAAGGAGGTTTCTTTGGTTGACAATGGTGCTATCTTTGCACATCTCTCCCAGTCCGTCCTTTTGTCTTGCCTCTGGCTTAGGGAAACACTACAGCACTGAAAAAGTAGAAAAAGGGGGATAAAGATTTTTTTTTTTTAATGAGTCCGAAAAATACCAATCAGTTAAAAGAGTGTTTGTTTGTTTTGTTACTAGAAATAACTTCTGGCATCTTTAATTAGATTGCTTTAGCCTGCATTGGTGAAGGAGCCCGGCTTTCTGCGACCTTGTGTGGCCGTGGCTGGTGCTGAGACCAGTCATGAGGGTCTGCTCCTTACAAGTTCCTCGTGCTCAGACTCAGCTTGTCCTCCCTAGCTGCCTTCTGCTGAGGTGCTGCAGCAAAACTGCTGCTATTACAGGAGGCCTGCTACTCTTCTGTTTATAAATGTGCAGTTTAGAATTAAAAAAAAAAAAAATCCAGTAAGGAAACTACTGCTGGCTTGTTTCCGAAGTCCCTGTGAGCACAGGCTGTCACTGTACCTTCTTGTTAAAGCAGTTATTCAGAGGAACAGCCGGAGGACTTTGCAGTCCTTCTGTGCCTGCCCTTGTGGCCCCATTTTACAGCCGAGTCCCCGAAGGAAGCTCCCTGCAGGCACGTGTGCTCATGGCAAAAACGCTGCTTTGAACAAAGGCACGTTTTTCAAATGGAGAGCAACACTTTCCTCGCTGCCTCGCTGGATGTGACTGTCCCTCCGGCCAAGGGAAAGCAACTGCAGCTCACGCCAGAGAAGCCCCCTGAGAGGCTTTTGATATTCACAAAATTGACTCTCCGTTTTCACGTGGCAGCGAGGGCTTGTTCCAATACTGTGGGAGGCATTGGACAGAGAGTGTAAGTTCATGATACTACTGTAAAAAGCGATACTGGAACTAATGAATTCTGCTTTCCTGCTGGATGGTCATGCATCCACACAGATGAAAAACATTGCGAAGCTTTCCTGGAGCGGGGCATCCACAGCATCTTCCTCTCTCTGGGCTCTCTGGGGTCTCATACAGGTTGACCTGCTTTTTCTTTCATTTCCCTTGGCCCAGTCACATATGGTTCGTGAATTTTGTAGGAACTTGGGGTCTCCAAGACTGCTGCCTGGCTGCTAGGTTTGATTGAAGCTGGCCAGTGGGTTAAAAAATGTTAATGATCAGAGTATCATCACATGTACAATGTTTCCTTAGGAAAGCAGGCCAGGGTTGGAAGCCGAGTTTGAATCAGGCTAGTATTAACTGCATGGAGCAAGTCTTAAAACTGTGTTTGGAAGAGTCTGAAAAGCAGCTGTTCGCTGCTACTCCCCAAAACGTACTTGGCTTCTGGCCACCAACACATCTTAAAGCCCTGGGGATCTGTGGGGAGGAGCTTTCTCTGGGTTTTCCTGAAATTTAACAGATGGGGTTTGCACAAAAAACTTAAGACATCACACAGAGAAAAAGGATTGTATGTCCGTGATTCAGGACGGCAAATTGGGAAATTCTGCTGGGTGTATGGCTGAGGAGCATTTTGGATGGCTTTTGCTGGCTTGCCATGCCAGCCCAGTGCTCAGTGATTGTGAGGTCCCCAGTCTTGGGTGCACTTTGCAGCTATTCTGCTGGGTTGGACCCATCCGTACCACTTCACATATCACTGTAAGCATTTGGTGAAGGGGAAGAGGTGGGGAAGCTGCAGCAGAAACGTTAAGTGACTTGTTCAGAGCCATAATCCCAGCTGGGGCTGGGAGGCAAGACACGCGGGGCCCATCTGCACGTTCATCCCACAAGCCCCAGCCGCCTTCGGCACCGTGCTGGTTCTGGGTCTGGGTCCGGGTCGGGTCCGGGTTCAAGTACAGGTCTGGGTTCAGCCCTTGATAGCACCGCCTGTCACCACCACAAACCCATCCTGGGGCATTGCCAGGTATCAGGGGTCCAGCCGTAGTGTTTGCCCAGCAAGGGTGGGCCTAAAAAGCGGTATCCTTCTGGTGCTAATGTAGCTTTCACAAACTGTAACCTTTAGGGCAAAGAATTGATGGCGAGCTTTGATCTCATCTCATCTCATTAAGTATTCATTGTTAGGCACTTTTTCTCTTTACCAGCAAGGACTACTAGAGTAATGTTGTGAACAGCCCTTTATTATTTCTGCTCCAAACTGGCTGTGCAATTTAGATAGGAAAATGTCTGCTGTGTATTTCGATTTGTCTCCAAGTGAAAAAAAAAAAATCAATTGCCACCAAAACTAAGAGAAAAGCAAGAAATGAGGAGCAAAAATGTCATCTGGAAAAGAAAGAAAAATGGAAAAAGCTCGATTTGTACAGGAACTGCATAGCCTCAGGCAATATCAAAACCTACCATATTTCATGGTACATGTGATTTGTTCATAGGAAAAAAAAGGTATTTATACAAGTCACTGGTGTTAGGGAAAGCAGTACAGAAATATTGTTCATATTTGTAAATGGAAACAATCTTCTATAAGCTAATAGATGAGCCTGGCTTTAAACTACCCTTAAATGGTAATTAAAAAAAAGTGTGCTGTTTGTCCTGCTCATTCTTGGTAATAACGTAGTTTTAAATGGTGGTGTTGTTTTGGGGAGGAAGGAGGAGGTTGCTTTCCTGCAGAGAAGTAGACTTCATGCAGTATCGGATACAAGAGCTATATTTTGCCTCTTACCTCAGGGAAATGTTCTTTGGAAAACATACTGTAACGTACCCGGCAGCATGACGCCCCGTGCAGCGCTGTGATACTTGCGTGGGCAAAAAAGCCTTTCCACTCGGAGGGGTCCATTCAGGACCGATGGAGATTGATGGATTTCAAAACCATCCAGGGCACAGCTCTTTGTCTGCTCAGACCTTTAACGTGTGGAAAGAAGAATATGCAAGTATGACTAATGTTCACCCATTGCTGTGCAAAACCTCTTCCCACCGAGCCTTTGTTAGCGCTGTAGCTGTGCGATGCTTAGACTCCATCCTTCAGTGACTGGAAAATCATAATGGGTTTCTAGGTACGCTTTGAATACCAATTAAAATACTGAGAATTTCACATCAATAAGTCTTTGAAAACAACCTCAAGGACATTTGCATGGTTTGTTTTGTTTTTCTTAATATCACCCCCCCAACCATTCATTTTTAGGTGTGTTTCAGAGAAGCTGGAACTGCTTTGTCATTACTCATTACAGCCAGGGAACCTGACAGCTTAATGGTGAGGCTGCAGCAGACCCCTGCAGCAGGGCAGTTGGCAATGAAAATGTAGTAGATGATGTTTATATAACACGTAATAATTCACAGGTGCCAATATTAAAAATTCCTAGCAAATGGGTGATAATTGCAATTGCCTGAGCAAGACAAACAAAAACTTTTTTAAGTTAAACCAGTAGCAATAGTTATTTTGTTGGTTGTGTTTTTCCCCTTCCTTTGGAGGGTTCTACTCTGCTTTATAGTTATAGACTTAGCTATAAACCCCCCTCCATTACACACTTTTGGATACTACAAAACTTTAGGCATTCTCAGCTGAATTATCAGCAAATCTGATAACTCTCACGCAGAGCGATAGCAGTCTCATGCTCAGCGTCAGTTAAAAAGTGTCATGCTGATGCAATAGCTCTTGTTGTGACGGCTCTACTGCTCCTCACTCTTCTACAACTCCAGCTTCCAGATGTCCTGTGAAGCCTGGTCAAAGATGCCTTAACCTCAGGAGACAACTGCTGACTGAAAGGAAGGTGTTCAGCCACTAAACTTCTGCCAACACTTGTGGGACTTGCAACGAGTTTCATCTGGGCATAAAACAATACTTGCCAAAAACTAGGGGCAGTGTAAGGAAATAACTCTGTCCAACAGCCAACTGTTTCCCTTTTTTTTTTTTTTTTTTTTTTTTTTTTTTTTTTTTTTTTTGTTTGTTTGTTTTTGCATTAAACCCATTATGTTCATAAAGCGAGGACTTCACCGTTCTGCTGAACATCTGGAAAACCCATAAGCCCCGCATCTTCAGAGCAGGCTACATTACCTAATGCCTTGCACTAAATAGCTTTGGTAACTGCTTACATAAAATCCAAAGGAATTAAATCCCTGAGTGGGCCTAGGGCCAATCTCACTTAAATCCTACTTAGCCCATACTTTGAGGAGGTGCGTGAGCCTTGCGCTACACGGGGGGAGATGGGAACTGCCCCACAGCATCTTCTCCCAAGCAGAGACCGCAGCACGACCTTCGGGTCTGAACACAACACCCTCAGCTCCTGCTCTGAAGATGAAGGGAATGGAGCAATCTGGACATTTTGTATATTGCTATACCACTGCCTCCTGCTGAATTACCCCTCTGATGATCCTCAGTTCCTCCACTCTCCTCTCTGAGAACAGTACAGGCTTAGGCTAGTCCCAAAACTTGATTGATAAAATTGGGCAAGATAAATCCCCCTTGTAGTGATTTTCTAAAGAGGGTTTCAATCCTAACTTTTTTTTTTTTTTTCAAAATAGATAAGGGTTTAGCAGTCAGCTGAAAAAAATAATGAGCTCTTCCAAAGCTGGTCATTTAAACAGAGTGGTTACAGTGTCTGCAGCATAGCACTAGTCAACCTGTGCCAAATACAATGACTGCTTTACTTAAGCTTTTTAGCTCTGTTAATCCTTTTGATCTGAGTAAGGAGTGACATGTTGGAAAACTAAGATGGAAAGCAAAGAGAAAGTGATGAAAAGGAACAACAGATTATGCCTGCGCAGAGTGGAGGACACCAGGGCTAAAGAAATGCAAAAGATGCGTAAAAGCCTTAAAGTCCTTAGTACAGTTACTAGGCATGGAGTGGTCACTACTCTGAGAATCTGGTTTGAGAAGTCTGGTTAAAAGCATGTAACATATTTTAAAAGATCAAACAGAACCAAACTTAGGTCATGTCACATGAAGAATTAAACCCAAGCAGGATAAATTTGTCATCAGGGTACACGCTGTGGCACGGTGTTTATGATTAAATGGTTTTTAATCCCTTGCAGATTACGATCCTGTGCCATAGGCTGCAGCCACATTTGTCAAAGCTTCTGAGTGCTGGTGGCAGCTTTCCATCAAAGCCACCGGATCCCGAAGTCATCTTTGCAAGTCACCTTCAAAAGCCAGCGTGGGCTGTAGTCGCCCCCGGCTCTAGTACCTCTGCAAGAGTGGGGTGTTTCTCTTGAGAAACTGAATTACAGAAGTATTTGTAATGTGTCTGTATTAAATAATGGGAAGCAGCTACTTTTTAACTGATGGACAGCTTAGGGAATATCAGTATGCATCGCACAAATTCTGGGAGGAATACAGACCAACAATGAAATATTACCATTGCGCTAATAAAACTTAAAAATGCTTTTCATTTAGCTTAGAGTTGCCAATTTTTTTGAAGTGAGCTCTTCACTTCTAATTTTCATATCAGTTGTTCTCCAACATACCCACCAAAAGGCACTTTCATGTATGTGACAAGCAAAACTCTCCACTTTCAAAAATGTTACACCACTTGCTCTCATGAAGAAGTCAAACTGCTGGGATAAACTGTTTGGATGCAAACTAGCACATTCAAAAACAACAAAGAAATTAAGGTCAAATTTTCAATTTTGTTTTTAACATCCAGATTTTAGACCACTAAGAAAAAACTGAAAAAAAATGAACATATTCCAAGTATTAAGGGAATGGCGTGCAGTAAAATAACAGCAATAAGTTTGTCACCAAGTTTGCAAAACTGCTTAGCAGGAGTATCCATTATAGACTTTGGCATAAGATGAACAGCCTTATAATGCTTTCACACAACCATGATTCAGTGAAACTAGGCCCTTTTATTTAATACAAAATCTGGGATAAAACTTGAACCCATATCTTAAAGAATCTGTCACATTCACCAAATCATGGCACGGTAGTAGACAGACCCATTTACAGAGGAGACCTCCGCAATGAAGAATTGTCTCAATTTCTCACTCCTGATTATCTACCAAGCGTGAGGAGGTCAGTGCCTCCCATCAAGAGAAAAACACAGCCAGGGACCTGAGAGCCTAGCCAGGTCAGGGGAATCATCTTGTGGAAAATATGGAAGATAAATTAGCTCCCAGAACCAGCCTTACCCTACTTACCCTTTCTATTTAAAACCTGTGCTGAAGGGAGTTCAGGATCTAAGAGGGTTTAGTTTTGGGGAAGGGGTGGGCTGATGCATAATTGAATCATGTCTTGTTTGGAGTAGCAGTACAAAGCCAGGCTCCCACACTGAGTTGCTAAAGTCTAACCCAAAAATGTCAAACCACCTTGAAGTGGAAAAAAACTTCTAAGAAAACGTAGACAGAGCAATTCAATTTGCCTGTAATTGCTTGTACTTCCTTTGCTTTCCTCGTACAAGAGTGCTGGATAAATCCAGCATGGTTTAAAACTTAAGTAATTAATATTTTACCTACACATGCTTATGGGGTCTTTTTAATACACCCAGATGCTCTTTAGAAACACCAAACTATTTCAGCAAGTTTTTTTCAGCAGGAATTGAGAAACTGCAAAATCTTGTTGATGCTGGGATGAGTATTAACTGATGATATCTCTGTAATGAAGATTGGCATTATATTAGAAACCCACTCCTTTTTAAGCACATGAGGTAATCCCACAGCTCCTGAGTGAACTAATTATTGCTCATTAACGTTCTGCTTGTAGTAATAGGCTTGGTTAAACCGTTTCCGATTGCCTGTGTACAATTTCATGAACATGTCCGACTGCTGACAGGGATGAGCAACGCTTGACTCAGGCACATACTTTAGTGGTGCTTCCTATACACCTGTAACAGGGAAAACCCCCAAATTATTGCAACCCCAAGAAGATGGAGATGCTGAATAATGAGAGGTGTGCTGACACGGCCCTAGCAAGAGGGACCTAAAGGGGGATCGCACAAAAATGCTGTTTCTGTGTGACACGCAGGTGGGATGCAGAACTATCAGTCCAGTCCAGCAAGCCTGGGCTGCCTCTGACACGCAGCCGAAAAGCTGTCAGGGGATAGAGGATAAGGAGAAAAGCATCATGGCCTCATGGACCCCCCTGCATGGTGACTGACAGCCACAGGGAGGAGTCCCTGTGGGAGATGTTTGGTTCCCCGTCCAGAGCTGTCCTATGTGAGCTTGCCATGCTGCCCTTCCCTCCTGGCTGCTGGGTCAGCTGGTGGAGAAGAAGAATGTACTTATCCAGGAGGTGCTGCTCCTCGCTCCAAAGTGGAATGCCATCTGCTTAGGTCATTTGCTAGGAAAAGTTTTTAGGTGCATACGAGGTGATCCTCTCCCCTCCTTAGCTGTGCGTTTCTGCAGGCTGTGGGGCAGCAGAGACAGGACTGCTGGGTGCTCACCAGGAACATCTGTACTGACACCCCCCTCAAGCAGCTCGTAGCTTGGGCAGATGTTGCTCCTTGGTTACACTCTGTGAATAATTTAGCAGTTTACAGTCACAACGGTAAGAGATTTTGAATACATATATAAATAAGAGCTGAGATTACAGAGAACAAGTTGGTAAATTTTGAGACAAACAGATGCATGTAAAACTGAGTCCCAGCCAGTCTGAATAAGTCCTGACCGTGATATCTGAAGAAACACTTGTAGCTTGTTTAGTGACATTTTCCGCAGTTGCAGGGCCTGATGGCACAGGTTGGGTCTGATCACTGAGCTGATCAAAGCCAGTGACCACTGGAAGCTGTGAAGGGAAACCACGTTAGCAGGTTTAGATCCTCAAAAGATGTCAAAATACTGAAGTATCTTTGCAAATACCAGCAGAAGGTACCCAAATACCTTTGATGAGCATGACTTTGCATGCTTCCCCCTCTTGCAGAGCTCGGCAATCTAGGCAAGTCCCACCAAGCACAAGTAAACCACGTATTTAACTTCATACTGGAGATGCTAAGAAGGAAGGCTGCCTTCCCTCTCAAACCAGGGGCCAGGTTATGTCCTCTTACCCTGCTGAGACTTCAACTTCTCCCTTGCCCCCACAGACATCCATGTGTGAAATCCATGTCATGCCCACAGCCCTGGCTCAGGACAGTGGCCCAGAGAAGCCAAGAAGCTTCCAAAAAGCCATAAGTTCATCAAGAATAGGTTTCCTTCAGGGCAGGAGACAGCAGTGATCCTCCTCCCATGAAGCGAGGGGCCACCACCTCACCTTCACAGCCACCACCTGCCTCCTTTGCTGTCAGCACATCAATATTTCACATGAATACTCTAGAAGCAAAACGAAATGGTTATTTTTAAAATCACGAGCCATGTTCAAGCATTATCCTGACAAAGGAAGGGCAGTAAAACCACTTCTCTTTGCAGCAGGTCTGCATGGCTTCTGAAAGTGAGTCAGATCTGCGCCGGGAGCTTGCCTGAACCAAGCCTGGAGGATCAAGCACCTACAAATAGTCCTTCTGTTTCTCATTTCAGTATTTCGTAATTGTATGTCATCAGTGCAGCTATCACCTGCCCTCCAAACTCCAGCTGAGCAGTAGAAATAGCAACCCATGTCACTGATATTTTTTACATCGATTGGCAAAGTAAGGGCAGCTAAAGTTTAAGTAAGCATTGGTGATGTACACGCCCTTGGTTTGGTTTGCAAAGGCTGTATCAAATCCAGATAAAACAGGAAACTAACTTGATGACCTCAAAAAAACCTACTACTGTGTTTTTTCCTACCCTTTCTAATAGTCCTTATCAACGTGTTTGTTATGCCTCATCGTTGTCTAAGGAGAACGCAGTCACCTATTATTTGTTAATCAGATCATTCATTTGACATCAGTCGTTACTACTGACATTAATGCTGTCACTATTTGAAAGATACATTTTTATTTAAAAATGCTTTGGTCTTTGGGGCATCTTTAACCTGTTGCAATCAATTTGATACATGAAAATGATGGGAAAACTTCGCTTTAAAGAATTTGGGGGCTATTGTGATATTGCCATTTGTATTCAAATTTGTCCATTCAAGTACCAATCAACAGCATCTCTGAAAAGGTCAGTGGGAGGTCTGGTAGACTAAAATCAATCATTTCCACTGTGCTGCCCTGCTGAATTAATCAATTAGAAGTGTTTTCAAGGATCTTTTGTGCCACTTCCAACACTTGTGTATTGCTAGACTATATATTCAGAGAGTCATGCTGCATGAATTAGCTTTTGTGGAGGATGTGCCTTTCTTTTATTCTTAAAAGACTATTTAGTTGGTTGCAGGAAATCAGTCTTATCCGATGAGTGCTTCCCTGAGTAGACGATCAAAGATGTATCTATATGAAGGCACCAGGCAAAGAAAATCCATACAGACAGAATTACAGATTATATTTTAGCATAAAAAGATTTGAAAAACAGAAGAAAGAGAAGAATGTGAGATTACTTGAAGCTGATTCTTTGTCTAATTGTGTTGCAATTCTAAGAAAAGGGACTTTTGCGATCTCTCTCTGCATCTTTATGTGACATGGTATCCTGCACCATACAGTACACAGTTCTTCTCTCTTATAGGCACATTGAATTAAGCCTTGTAAAAGTATTAGTAAAGCAGTATCTCTTCTGGAACTATGACTGGAGGTCATAATCTTATTTTTCTGGCACGGAGAAATGTGTGCTTTGCTTTTGTACTATGACACAATTATTTTGGTATTGCTTTAATTAGCAACCATAATTGCTAATTAAAATGAAAACAAGGTACTTTGTGTCTCAGGTATTTTCATTAAATGTAATTTACTTTAAAAAAAAGAAACCCCAAAAGAGTGGCAACAACAGATTTCATGTACACTCTGAGTTTAAGTTTTCTTCCAGTGTGTAGGTACGACAGCAACGTGAGCGAGCTGGATGCGCTGGCAGCAGGCGTTTTGTGTGCCGGGGGGCCGGCAGGGTGCTCTGGCGGATGCACCCGTGGGACTGGGTGCTCTGGGAGGGTGCTGTACCCACCACAGGAGAGGAACGGGAGAGCTGTCCTTCTGCACAGCCCCAAAGAGTCCCTCTCCTGAAATTGCTCTCCACTCTGTAAAATAGCCCATCCTGCAGTGTACACACCTGTGGAAGGCTTTTGCTCTGATATTCCTTCTTTTGTGTTTTTTTTCTCTTGCTGTTGTTGAAAAGCAGAAGCTTAAACCCCTCTCGCTGTGGTAGCAGATGGCATTTGGGGAGCATTTATTCCTTGAAGGCAAAAATGTGTGTCCATCTTATGATTTCATTGGTACGGTAACTTTACAATGTGGCTGGAGCAGAGATGCTGAGCTGATTATGCCAGCCTCCTCTAGTCAAGGTATCCATAGAAAGAAAGTGTCAAAAATAAGGGGTAATTTTTTTTTTTTTCTCCATTACTTCATGAGGACTGCTCATACACATAGAAACAAAGTATGTCTGAACAGAAATATTCAGTTTGGTATTGCAAATATCCAGTTGGAGGCAGGATAAAGCTCAATAAATGCAAATAAATTGTGTGCCTGATAAATCTATATGGGCTGCTAAATCCACTTGCTTTACTAACACAATATAGAGTAAGTCCAGTGGTCACAGCTCTTTGGTGGCACATTTTTGATACAGCAAACACTTCATCAGGGGTTTGAGGGGTCCATGCCCCCCGCCCTGTGAGATAAACCTGCCTCCTTTTCCTTCCAGACCCCATGGGTCCCACCAGACACTGTGACTGCTCATTTTCCCCAAGAAGGGATGCAGAGCAAATGCCTGCAGCCTCTCCTGCCCTCCCTGCAGCCGTGCAACCCCCGAAACAGGGCCCAAGTCTCCTCTTCCAGGTGCTGGAGTGAGGACCACCGATGGACTTGCAATCAAAGATGCAGCATGAAGTCCTAAAATCTCCCAAGGGAAAGTTTTCCTCTAGATCTCCTGAAGAGAAGCAGGTACTCTGAAGGCTGGGGCTTTCAGCAAGGTACACCTGATATGCAGCTGCCCCCAAATTATGCAGAATTTGGTACAATTTATCAGGCATTTATGTCCTTTAATGTGAAACAACCCAAACTAAACAAACCACCCTGTAAAACTGAGGAAGAGCAGTGTGATTCTCCTGTCTGTGGTTTAGAGAAGACTATAAAAGGACTAAGGACTAAAACATCCTGCTCTGTCTGCCAAAGGTTAAGCTTGCTGTGACCTCCTTCTCAGTAACAATCACAGTCATCCCCTTTGAGGGAGTCTGTGCATCGAGCCCACCAGCAGGAGAACCAGATCTTCTCTCAGATGAAGTCCCGTCTGCAGTCTTTTATTGCCAAGGTCTCTGCACTCCATTGGGTCTATCTCCTGTGCAGCCACATCAAATAAAAAATTAAAAGGAAACAACCCCTCTCTCAAAACTTACATAGACTGTCCTTTTAGCAGTAGGTGTCTAAGACAGATCACCAAAGTTTGGCTCCTACAGAGAGCACTTTCATTACAGGCTTACACCCTGTTGGGTTCAAAACATGTGCCCACCTACTTACAGATGGCATGTCCTCCTGCCTGCTAGTTGAAAGGGACAAATTAGTTTGTCTCTATGATGCTCTTCCCAAGCCATTATGTCAGGACAAATTAGTTTGTCTCTATGATGCTCTTCCCAAGCCATTACGTCAGGTCTAGAGAAACAGGTTTGGGGAAAACAAGAGGACAAGCCATCAGCAGCCTAACCAACAATGACCCTCCAAGGTACTCTGCCCGGGCAGACCAACTCCCTCCACCCAAGTTTCTTGAGTCCTGCCATATTCCCAGTGCCTTCATATTTTCTTGCTACAAGAAAGGCAGCTGACCATCATCACAAAAGGATTTCCTCATAGTATTTATTCAACATTTCTGTAATACACATCATAATGCAGCTGATTTTTGCTCTTAAGCATTGTGTGGCTTAATTTAGATGGAAAAATTAGCACAATTATCAACTAAAGCTGAAAAAGCCATGCTCAGATGCTGCAGCTCATAATATTAAAATGCAAGATAAGATAAATGAATATGTTTTTATTCAGATAATACAGCAGCCTGTAAGGAAGGCATTTCTCATCGTGTGTGAGGTGTTTTTCTGTGAGCTGTGATTTTTATAAGATAACAGCTCCCCGCCGGAGCAGAAGCATGGCTACTGCTGGCACCTGCAGCGCAGATGCTCTGTGCTGGCCCCGTACCCGTGCAGGTAGCCAGGCAGGTACCCACTGCCCAGGGACTGCTCACATGCTGGCAATACCCATTTTGAGAAGGCAGAAAAGGAGAAAAAGCATGAGAGAAGGAAAGTAAATTGCTTGGAGCAGTGAACAGCACTGGATACTGGGGGAAAGTCATTCTCCTGTTAGCATTGGCTTGATCTTGCACAAGAAGGAATTTTCTGCAAAGGTGGAAAGTAAGTGCACCAAGGTATGCAGCTGGAGGGGGCCTACAGGAGAGCTGGGCTTTTTATTAGGGCATGTAGTGATAGGACGAGGGGGAATGGCTTCAAACTGGAAGAGGGCAGGTTTAGATTAGATATTAGGAAGAAATTTTTCACTATGAGGGTGGTGAGGCACTGGAACAGGTTGCCCAGAGAAGTTGTGGAAGCTCCATCCCTGGAGGTCTTCAAGGCCATGTTGGAAGGGGCTTTTAGCAACCTGGTCTAGTGGGAGGTGTCCCTGCCTATGGCAGGGGGGTTGGAACTCGATGATCTTCAAGGTCCCTTCCAACCTAAACCATTCTATGAGTCTATGATTTGTGCCTCCTTATTACTGTGGTTAAGCTTTGGCATGATCTGGAGGAAGCTGACTTCGGTCTCATTACCTTCAGTTCCTGATTTCATGCTAATTAGCCACAATAGTTTCATGCAAATTTTAAATGGTCTAAACACCTCCTTTTCCTGTCTTTTTTGGTTATTTACTTACCACTGTTGTTCCTTTGTTAAATATCCAGAGATTCTATAAATAGAGATGTTGATAGAAATTAATTCTGTAGCTTGTTTGAGTGATGCTAAGTACCCGTGACATTCATTAACACCCAGCTACATTTCCCTTTACAGATGGGGCTGCTGGCACCATCCAGCATTGTCTGCAGGCACCTATAGCTATCGTCTAGAAGCACTGAAAGTATTTTGAACATGTTGCTAATTAAAGCCCAGAGCTACAAGAGGATTTAGGTGTGGCCGGCATCCCTGGCAATCGTAAATGTTGAATAATAAAGTGACACAGCTGCTTTGTGCTGTGCCAAACCACACGCTGGTGTGTATGTTAGGAGAACCACGAGCACACCCAGGAGACCCAGCTGCTTGGGGGAATTTTTTTTGTAGGTTAGGTTTTCCTGTGTGAGCTCCATTAAAGGGCTCATGGTGGGAGTAGATGAGTGCTGGTGTCAACAGCAGGGTGGATGGGACTGCCTCAAGACCCACATAAGTGGCTTTATCCTGTGAAGAAACCTTCTCCGGCTGCCTGGGGACACTGGGCTGCTGCATTGAAAACAGTCTCAGGTCTGAGAGGTGCTGAGATATTTGGTACCCTCTCCGAGAGTCAGTAGTGAAACCTTGTGTGTGTATGCTTACTGGTGAAAATTTTGATGCCTGTGACTGCTGAGGAGCTTTGGCTAGTTTGAGTCTCCATGCCACTAGTGGACTGAGGTGGCCAGGTTCCACCAAAGTTGCAGTGTGGGTGCAAACATGCTTTGTTCTTTTTCGTTTGGGTGTGGGATTGGTTTTTTTAGCCTGTCCATTATGCATAAGCACACAGGACCACACAAGAGAGCAGGTGAAATTCTGGTTTCACAACACTTTCTGAGATCTTTGTGATAGGTTTCTGCTGCGCTTCATTCACTGTCTTTTAATGTGTCTAAACTTATGTTTGTTCCAACTCTTGCAATTCTGGAAAATATTGTCCTTCCTTTTTGTTCCCTCTGCAACTTCATTAGCATTGCAGCAATAGCCATGAGGGATTCAGGATTGGTAAAATTACCTTTGGACCCTCTTTGTCTTTGGAGGATGATATAAAGATAGTATAACAGGTAACCTGTGTATTTTCTAGTGACCTACTACAAGTACATTAGGTTTTGCTAAAAGATATTTTTAAGGTGTAAGGAATAAGACGAAAGATTTGGTTTGTATTGGAAGGCATCCTGCTGGAATATCCTTTATATGAGAGCTGTTTTACTTGCTAACTGCTGACATTTAATATTTAGCAATAGGAATATTCAGAGAGGAGAACCTGGAAAAGCTATGAAGCTGCAGTACATTACTGGAGTCTGTGGGAGGACCGGATGCCAGATACAAACTACTAACTTTGTCATTATGTCCAATTATATAAACTGTATAATGGAGGGGTCAGGAATATAACCCAGTTCTTCTGAATTTCAGCATCTTCTAAGCCTGTTCTCTCGCTGCAAGGTAGTTCTTCTGTCTGAAATAAGACTCCTCACAGGATATATGGACACACACACACTCACCAGCTTCCACATTAAAACTGTTCAGTGCTGGCAATGATGCGAGTCAACGGGTTCAAAAACCTCTGTTGTTAGCAAGAGAAAGTAACAAATTAATAGTTGCAGTGATACAAGACTGAAGGGGACCTTCTGTTATTCAGCTGGCAGATATAACCGAAAATGCAAAGACATTTGGGCTTTTGGGCACAGAAGCTCTTCCTCAGGTTGGAAGCAGCAGACTTTAACTCCAAGTCATGTGTACGGGGAGTTAAGCAGTATCTTCAGAAAAATACCGAGTTTATCCCAACAATACTAATCATTTAGACATCTCAAGAGAAAAAGGTGGCTTGTAACCATGGAGTAATGGGGAATGCTAGACAGAAAAAGGGTGATGAAGTCATTAGCCCCTGTAAGAATGACAACAAGAGAGAGGTGGTTACCGCATTAAGGCATTAACTGGGATAAGACATGGGAGAATTATTGTGTGCGATGAAATCAATTTCTCTGCTGCACTTATTATTTTTTAATATTAGTAGAGTTATGAGTTTTACTTCCAGGTCTAGTCTTCAGAAATATTTTTGTGGGCCTACCTTAGTTTTTTAGGTTTAGAGTATGTCATGATGTGCAGCAAGAAAGTCCCTGCAGGATGAAAGCAGAACTCAAATGCAGAGAGTGCTGATAGTGCAGTGTTGGAAAGAATAACACACCACCTTCTCTCTGTGCCCTGGGCAGACACAAGGCCTTTGGGACACTTCTCTATTTTAGGTGATGTGGTGGGCACTCATGAGAGAGGAACTGATAGTGCTACTTACCACCCAGCAACCTGGTTTCAAGAACAAGCCAGCCCGCAAAGCAAGAACAGTTCCTGCTATGGCTGCATCCTTAACTTCAGTCTCAAATGTCCTCAATCCCAAAACTGTCAGAAGTGGATCATTAAAACCAAGTTGTCCTGTCTGAACTTTAAGAGGCCACTGCATGCCACTGTCTGAGAGCCTAGAGCAGTGACAGGTGCATGCTACCTTAATGGGATTGACCAGGAATGAAGAATAAAGTAAAGAATTTGTATAAAAGCAAAAGAGGAAAGCCTGCTAGACTAGTTAGACCCCAAAGAAACGATTACTGGCTGCAACGGTCTTGAGAAGTTTTTCTACTTGGCTACAACTGGGTTTCTGTAAACACAGATTGTTGTTTGATGGATTCAGGGAGGAAAATGGTGGTAAGGGAAGAAGCGCCTGCAAATGCCTTCTCTGAGCATTGAATTCTACCTCTATGTATCTTCAAGCAATAAGAAGATTTCCTCCCCCCCTCCCCCTTTTTTTTCCCCTGTTTTCTTTTCTTTTTCTGTAACAAGGGTGTTGCCAAGGGGTGTGCTATGGCAGCAGCATCCTGCAGTATGTTATTTGCTTCCTTCCTAATCAAAATATTATGGAGTTTTCATTGCGTATCTTTGCTGTAATTTTGGAAATTTAATCCCCAGCATTTGGGGTATCATAATCCTCCCTGCCATGTAAACTTCCTAAGCAAATTCTCTGCCAAGTTTTCAAGTGTTCCAATTTCAAGTTATTTTGATCTTATCATCTCAGTTGTGTTTCCTTAATGTATCTTGTCTTTACAGATTCTTTATCACAGTCAAACATTACAGACAGTTACACTCAGGCTCTGTGAACAAAGGCGATGCAGTCCAGAGCTCCCACGTTTCATGAAGATGGAGCAAAAAGTTACCTGGGCTGCTCCAGCAACTCAGTTTGTGGAGAGGTACAGACTTCAAGCTTCAGTTGAACTGCTGGAATTTGGCTCACCTAACTTTAATAGACCATGTCTAGGTGGTCCCTCTAACTTCAGCTAGTTTGGAGTATAAATCTTAGAAAAGATTGCTGTTATTTTCTAGTTGAAAAGCCCCAAAGTTCTGCCAATAGAGCCCCACTAACATTGCTGTAAAAATGCAGTTTTGAGCTAGTGTCCCTAAGTGATGCAATAACAAAAATAGGTAATAGATGTCCCTTCCTGATTCCTAAAATCTTTCTGTAGAGCTAGGGTGTCCTGAGGGAATTCCCCCGGCAGCTGCTTTTCAGCAGTTGTTGAAATGCCTGCCATGCGTATCGAGGGCGTTGATGGTTTGGGCTCCCTGCACACAAACTTGCCCGTCAGTCGTCAGCTGCGCTGCTAAAGACGGCTCCTGATGGTGCCTCCCATCCACACGGCTGGGAAACACCAGCAGCAGCTCTGGCACGGCTGTGCTGCCTTTGCTCCTCACACACAGATTTGTCCAGAGCTGAAGAACAGCATGTAACACCCCAAACTTTTATGCTGATCCTGGGGCTGTTTGCCTTAATGGGAAAGAATTTTGTGTACTTTCGGATTATTTCATATATGATTTTTTTTTTTTTAAACATATTTTCTCAACTGCCTGCTGTTCTGACCTTTTCTTGGACACCCAGGCTCTCCCAGCCTGGTACTCCTGCAACAGCACAGAGCATTGCATGGCACTGGGAGGCACATTTGTCCTGGTGAGGCTCAAATGGAGACTTATTTTCACAGCCCGTGTTAATTTTTCTGGGATTGGCATACTTGATAGGAAGCTTACCTTCTACTATGGCTGTTTAGAAACATCCATAGCATATCTTGGGTCAATGAAACACTTCATACACCAAAATGATGTATCATGCACAAAGTACACTTGTGTAGACGTGTTGAGGTAGATGGAGGCAGAGACTGTAACAAAGAAACCTACAGAAAAATGGCTTTAGGAGAAGAGCTTTGGCACCTCTGACCACCTCATGGAGCAGGCAGGAATGTGAGGTGCTAAGGTCCCAGACAAAAGCGCACAGGAAAAGCAGAGAGCTTCATTTATCTAACTTGGAACCATTTGAGCTTGCTGCTCCAGAGCACTGATGACACTTGACCATGGCAAGGTGAGCACTGCATGCTCAGCCAGTCACTGAACTAAAGAAATTACCCATACACAGTAAGACATCAGTAGCTCCACCGTACCACATGCTACTGAGGAAAAACTATTCATATCTCCCACAAAAACTGGGCATAGCACCCTCGTGAAGCAAGCAGCCACAGAAATGTCCACATAGACCTTCTGAGTTCTGTCTCTTATTGCCACGCAGAAACTTTTAAAAAGTTTTTAGGAACATTTTACCTCAACCATGATCTTGGTAATGCCCAGAAAGACTCTGTTTGTGCCAAAGCCTTCCTGTGATGCTGAGGAATGAAGCCAAACGTTCACGTAGGAGATTTTTTCTCCCCTGGGGGCTGCTAGGGTTGCTGGACCATACTTTGCAATCTTGGGCGAGCGTTCCCTTGTTTACACCCTGCCCTCCCTGGGATTTCAAACCTCGTGCAAAACAGCATTCTCCTGCTGGGACAGTCATGCAAATAAACAACTTGCTGCTATTTTATGACTTTCCTTGATTTTCTCAGTGAGACATTTCTAAGCAGCAATTAAGGAAAGCAATACCACATAGCATCATCTATTTGCACTGTTAGTTGGAGTGCTCTAGCGCTTGCAGCTGGGCACTGCACATGCCGGAATGTGTGCTGACTTAGATATGAACCTCTCTGCCTTTAATTTTTTTTTATTATTATTACTGGTTTTAATAAGCCTTTACTTATGTGAACTATATCCTTTGCTTGTGAAAACTACCAGCGACAGATGATGTGTGATGGTATTTAGACAGCTACCGCAACAGATGACGTGTGATGCTATTCAGCTGAATCACCCCATTCGTTCCCCACCACAAGTAAGTTTTGCCCCTCTTTGTCACGCACAAAAAGAGTTTTCCCACCACCAACAACTCAAAACTGCTTCACCCAGACATGTTTTTTCTGTACCAGCAGCTTGTTTCCCCGTTACACCTCACGTACAGTGCAGTATCAGATGCTCGTTAGCACGAGTGGCCGGCAACAAGCAGAGCTGAACTGGTGCCAAGCGTGAGGGCTGTGGCCGCACTTAAGCATCCGAAACTTCCCCTCTTGGCAGCAACAAGTATCAGGTGTGGTTCAGTCTTCTCTTGCAAACCCAGCTGTGAGGTCAGGGCAGGACAGTGCAGGAGGAGTCCCTGGCGGGGCACAGGGAGGCAGTGGGAAGGAGGAGAGGTGCTTGTGGGGTACCAGGCAGCACCGGGCTTGGGGGACCAGGAGCACCTGTGCCTTGGTTTCAGCAAAGGGGCCGCTCACCCATGGCAGTCATCCTGCTGCCCACGGGGTTGGGGTCCCAGAGCCAGCCACCCCATCGCATCCACCCCACAGCACAAGCCCAGCTGTTTCTGCTCTGCAGCCCATTGCTGTTGTAAAGCTGAGGGTATGACATGAAACTGCAGCACTCATTTCACTTCAGAAAGGGGACGTTAGACTCGGAACCGTAAGTCTTTTTGATACATGAATATTTTTGTTTCCTGAATCAATTTTCGCTTTTGTGTCATCCCTTTGACGAGTGACTGTCAACAAGGAATTCAGGGGAAAGACTTGAGATTATTGCGAATAAAGGCTTCCTAAATATCTTGCTCAAGAAAAGTAAAGAAAAAAATCCCTAATCGATGCATTTGCTTTAAAATGTACATAAATTCAACATATTTGCTAAAAGGTAAATGTTGCATTGATGTCTTAAACTGCATCTGGACAGAGCTGGGTTAGAATTTAAGCAACCTTTTTTAAGGGTGGAGACCATGGAGCTGTGGGACAGGCTGCTGGGAAAGGCTCAGATCCCCATCACCGGAGGTCTTAGGGAACAATTTAGCCGATATCTGTCTACAGCGGTCTTGCCGTGGGGCAGGAGAATGAACTTCTGCAGGTGTCTTCCAGCCCTATTTTAATTTTCTACACTTCTAGATTTTCCCTCTGTACCTCTGTCCTTAACTGATGTCCTGGTCAGTGTTGGGTGGCAGCCACCAGCAGCTCCCAGCCTGGTGCCGAGGGGGGAGGCAGGAGCCTTGCGGGGTATGGGGAGAGCCAGAAGGGGAGTTCCCAGGCACTCGCCTCCTCCCAGAGCAACAGGGATGGCGATGAGGGGAGAAACACCATCTTCTGCTGGGGAGATGTGGCTGCTCTGGACCACTCATCGCAGGCTCGGAGACCATCCCAGCCAGCACCAAGCAGTGCCTTCACCTCCCGGCAGGGCTGCTTTTATAATCAGGCATTTGTTATGCTAAAAAATGAACACAAACACCAAAATGTTCTCCTTTTAAGTTATTCCATGAATAAGATGGTCAGCTTTTAATGGCACTTCATTTTCCTTGGCTGCCAAAAATCTGCTGACAAGGAAAAGAGCTGAGGGTTTATTTTATGACGAGAGGGCACACGATGTAGACCACACCCTGGGATTTGCATGAGGCGACTGAGCACATGCTGCAGTAATTTGTAATTATTTTATTGTGTCATATTTCAACATTTTTCCTGCTCTTTAAAGA
The DNA here is from genome assembly GCA_008711295.1 of Anarhynchus alexandrinus. Classification (NCBI taxonomy): domain Eukaryota; kingdom Metazoa; phylum Chordata; class Aves; order Charadriiformes; family Charadriidae; genus Anarhynchus; species Anarhynchus alexandrinus. The sequence goes on along the minus strand of VUYV01000055.1, from coordinate 2,838,949 downwards.
CCAAGTTACTGTCAGGAGGAGCAAAGTATTTTCCATGAGGCAGAGGACTTGTCAGACAGGGACTTCATTGACAGCCATATTTCCAGCCCATAATCAGATTAAGTGATTGCATAGCCAGTACAGGCTGGTGTTTGCCTAACGAGAGTGCACTAACGTAAGAAGCTGTGCTCACAGCTTTCCTCTGCTGGGGCGGTCCGCTTGCCCAGGAGCCTGCCAGAGCTGTTGGCAGTGCTCATAGCCCCCATTCGAGGTGCCATCGCTCACAGGGCGTCATAGCCAGGGCGTTAGCAAAGCTCTGCCAAACTCCCCACTGTGACAGCAGGGCACAGTGATGTCATGGGATTTGCATTTGCTTTCCAGTGCAGTGGATTTGTATTAGTGACTTGACTTTTTTTAAAGAAAAAAAATGTTTTGTATGCCTAGATGAAAATATTGACTGTATACCAAAAAGATGTACAGCTCTGTATTCCCACCATGGGTATTTTGGAGGTCCTAATTTTGTTGTTGTTTGTTGGGCTTTTTTGCTGGCATCATTTTAAAGCATAGCAATAGAAAATTTGTCATTGGAGCCCAATTCCTACCACCAAAGTCAAAAAGCAACTCCCACTATTCGAATAGCAGGGGAGGGAATTTGTACCAGTAAAGATGTGCTCAGAAAGCTATAGCAATATATTTTTATTTCTCACATAGTTCAAACATTCACTACTTTTAACAGGGCTGATCCCCAGGCTTCATTTCCCAGTTACTCTGGGGCAATTGAAGATACACATATCCCAACTGTTTGTGTTCTCCCTCCTCCCTTCCCACCATAATGAGAGCCATAACAGGCAAAGCTATTTCTCCACCCACCTTCAGTCTGTTGTCGACCATGAGGCTGTTTCTTACCCAGTGGTTGTGGATGCCCCGGTCGAGGGTGTGATGCTGTGGCTTTCCGCAAGCTACTCTGGAAGTAGCTGAGATCGATGGAGCCTTCATCCTTCCCCCACCCTCAGCAGCCTCTCCTGCTCCTCACCGCTGTGGGTTGTGAGGCTTCACATGGCGAATGTCGTGGCTGTCACCACTGCAGGACTGTCCTGAGAAGTGTCACCAGGACCTTATTAAAAGCGTCCTGTCAAGGAATTTGTGTGCTGGTTGTGCTTTGCACAGTGTCTGCAAGCACCAGGATGTGCTTAGGGCAAAAGCTGAGGGCGGGAGATCAGGACAGCTTCCTTGCCCTCAGAAAAACCCAAGGAGTCCAGCCCAGAAACAAAATGCTGACAACTGTGTGCATGGTGCATCACCCTTGGTGGGTTTAGTGTTTTCTCAAGCCTCAGCTTCAGTATGCGGACTTTTGTGTCTGATGGTTCCTTGGCCTGTCCACAGCTTGGGAGGAGAGGAGAGCCTCTAACCCCACCATCCAGCATTGATTTTTGGCACAGCAGGCCATTAAAAGCAGGTCTTTCCGTGCAGTGTGGGATGCTCAGCTTGGAGCCTCCAGGGTAAAGGACATGTTATACTCCTGGATCTTCCCGTACCAGTTCTCTCCTTGGCACTAAGATAGTCAGCAAAATAGCTGTGTAAATAATATTTTAAGAAACAAAGTGCAACAATTCATCAAAGGGAACATTATGAACATGATCAGAAGTGAAACCACGCAAGTGAAGCTGAGGAAAGCTCTAGGCAAAAACAACTACCACTGAGTCCTTGGCCCTGGGAACGAGTTTCTGCCTGGGTCAGGTGGTGGCAGAGCTGTGGGACCTGGGCAGAGAGGCGTGTGGAGAAGGGGGAGAGCCCAGGCCTGGGCACAGCAGGGTTCAGTGGTGGAGGCACTGTGGGCATTTTCTAGCCATGCTTCCAGCAGTACATCCACACAGTCTTGTGGCCCGGGAAACGGGTGTGTAACACCTCCAGTGTCTCTGGGGCCACCGCGACTGACTACTGAATCACCATGAATGCATCAACCTCCTGGAGAAGGATTGTCTTCTGCCTAAGAGGGTTACCATCTCTTAGCTCTTTGGGTCATGCCCATCTAACTGCTTCTCCCACCTCTGCAGCTTTGAGCTACTGTGCAGGTCCTGGTGGTGCTCTGAGCATCACCACCTTTTTCATTCTCTATTCCAAGTCCAAACAAAACTCTCAGTACTGGCTGCAGGTGCCTACCCCCTCCTTGCTGAGGAATACCAGTGCAGTTATTACAATATGTCTGTCCCCCCGCAGTTCCTGAACACCATCTGCATGCGGGTCTTCAGTAAGGGCTGGCTGTTTTGTCAAGTGGCTGAAGTTTGTGGGTTTTTTTTTGGTTTGGGGTCTTTTGTGCTAAGGAAAAGGTGAAACTGTAGGACTATAAAGAAAGCAAAAGGATGTACGCTTGTTCCCTTTTAAGCCTAAATTAAACCTCTGACCATCTCACCTGGTCATTAAGGTCTGTACTTCTGTCACAGGCAGAAACAAAACCCCGAGTGAGAACATTCCTGAACCAGGCGATTTTGAACTCTAGATTGCCTATACCCAGACCTAATGTCTTCTAACATTTCATTTGCATTTGGGCAGTAGATAGTAGACAGGAAAACAAACCCAGGCCTTTAAGGTAAGGCTCAGATTAGATCTTTCATTTTACACTCCGTGCAGATTTTATCTCCTAAATATCTGATTTTATCCCTTAAATGCATTCTTCCTGGCTCTTCATTTTGCAAGTGATGAGAACAGATCTAGTCTAGCAACTGTGTATCTTCTGAACAGATCACGCTGTATGCTTGTGCTGGCAGTCATTGCTTCCTGGATGGAGGAAATGAAAGAAATCAAGTTTTTCACCATCTCAGTGATAAGAGAAATTCAATACCTTCATGGCCTACGCAAGCAGAGAGTTTCCTTTTAATCACATAGTACTAAAAGCAAATGAGTACCTCCAGATCTCCTACCGTGGATTCATAACACCTCCCACATTCATCACATAGAATAATGAATAAATAATGTATGAAAAATTCCTTCTAGCTATGAGTGGCATCCTTATTACAGGAACACATAGCATTTCAGACTCAGGAAATCTGAGGAAACTCACTGAGATGAGTTCTAAAATAGCTGCCGTAAAAATTCACAGTAGGCTGGTATGAAATAGAAATCGCTTTTCCCCACCAGAACCGTCACCAGGCTATTAACAATGTGCAGAAAAGCTATTATAACTACCACAGAAACAGCAGGAGTAAGAGTAGGCTGGTACTGCGAGAGCACCTCAGCTGCCACTTTGCTCCTGGTGCTGCCGGTGGATTCTCTGGGCGATGGGTACGAGTTCACCCTGTTCCCGCAGCCGCTTCACTCCTTGCTGCGCGGCAGAAACCTGGCCACTGGCCGCCAGTCATACAGTGGTTAGGCCTTTATTACTACATTTTAATTACAGCATTCTCAGCAAAGGGGAACCTCCCCGTTTCTAATTTCCACGCCCTCTGGATAAACTGGTGAGGAGATGCCAACCTCACGTGAAATCTTACCAGCTTTAACCTCAACAGTGGCACCAGGAGCTGGTGCGCCTGGCTTTTATGGGTATTTTTAGGTCATGGCCTGGGGGCTGCGCAGCTATTGCAGCT
>VUYV01000055.1:2804709-2834525 GCA_008711295.1 Anarhynchus alexandrinus | reverse complement strand
TCCCTTACAGACGAGAATCCAAAAGGGTTTTTATGTCGTTCTGGTTGAAATAAAATCTTCTCCTTGATGAAAATTAATTATTGAGCTTTCTGCTGCTTTATAATATATTTATGTGCTCTTGGGAACCTCTCTCTTTTAGAGCGCAGAAAGCACCATCTAAACACAGCTCAGGCAAGAGAAGTGCCCAGCTCTGCTTTGCAATGCCTTTCCTGCAAGTAGTTCAGGAGGTAAAGCTATCCACAGACAGTGTTAATATGCCCATTACCAGACCTTCTGTGTGTGGGCTATGAAATGGAAGATAACCCTGATGTTCAGGATGGGCTGCTACTCTTATGCAAAGCGCTTTGCTCAAAGGGCTTTCCTCAAATTGAGGTTCAGTGAGCACTGTGCAAGCCTGCAAGGAGCTGTATTGCATTTTCTGCTGAGGTTCATGGCTGGGCTCATGCCTGCGGCAAGTGCACCCTTTCAGGGGTGTGACTGGCGTCTGCCATAGCTGCCTCATTCTCTTTTCCTGTACCCAAAGGGACAAGCATGTGCTGTGGAGTGTTTTGGTTTGGTGACGTGCTTGCTTCTGGCTTGTGAGGGTTTTTTAATGGACATAATTATACTGCTGCACGTGTGTTAGGAAAGGCCAGCTAACAAAAAGCAGTTTGAGCTGGCGACTGGGTCAAGGAAGTTCACCGTCTCTTGCAGTAGTCCTCTCCACCAGCATGGGCCAGCTCCTGAGGAGCACGCATCTCTGTCTCAGGCAGTTTTGCTCTGCTTATTGGGCTGTGCAGCAAGCAACGGAGGGGTGAGAGCTCACCTGCAGTCAGGTCTGAAAGGCTCTCCTGCACAGCACAGCTTTGCTCTGCCTTCCCTGTTCTCAGAAAAGAGGGCTTGAGCAAGCAAGGGTTTCTCACCCTTGCTTGCTCAAGCTCACTAGGGCCAGGCGGAGTCACTTGTCTGTGGCTGAGGGTGAGACTGAGATGAGGAAACAAGAGAGCATGAGCAAAAGCTCAGGGTATTGCTGTTCTGGTAGCTCCTGAGAGAGAAAAGCAATTAAGAAAGTAAAACCCATAAATTCACAGGGCTGGGTCAGTCCTTCTGTTGCTGTTATGCCGTTAACATATTTTGTGATCCTCCTACACTGAGTTACTCTCTTCTCAGATTTAACCTTGACCACTGTGGAAAAAAAATATCTGGCAACTTCAAATTCGGTGATTCATTCCACAAGTTATTGCATCCTCTACTCTAAAGGCTTAATTGCAGGCTTATAGCACCCCTCAAAAGTTTAGTTTTGGCCTTGGAAATGGAACCAGCCTTGCTGAGGCACAGTGACAGAGCTAGGCCTGCAAGCACAGCAGTGACGGATTGCTGACCTACTTGCTAAAGTAAGTGGGACCTAGAGGGGATTTCATTACAACCTTCAAGACAAGCCCGTTCACATTGCTTTAATCAATCATGTGTCCCCAGACTCAGCGCAGGGACCAGTGGGCACTCTGGGAAGAGGAGTTTGGATGAGTTGGTGTTAGGCAGCATCTCAGCCTTGTGGAGCAAGGAGAGAAGAAAAAGAGTCGGGCTGTCAGTCAGACAAAGCACTCGGAGGGCAAATCTCAATAAACATGAAGAAACTAAGAGAAAAACTCTTTGGAGATTTCAGTTTCCTAAGCCCTCGTGTGAGGAGGCTCCCGGGTGTTTCCTTCCCACCTCCAGCTTCCCTGCCGCCCCCAACGACATCCTCCCTGCACGTCGATGCCTCACCTTGTCTGCTCCATTCATCGGCTCTGAACTGGAACAGCAAACTTTTTGGGTGGAAACAACATTGCTTGGATGCTAAGAGAAAAAAAAAAAACCACATCATTATTTGCTCTTAGGAAGGAAAACACAGCAAAAGCAGAGGGTTTGGACTTACTCGATTCTTTATTCAAGAGGCAAGCCCTGAATATCAGCTCATGAGTGTTACCAGGTTTGGTTTGTGACCAGCTACGTACGCCTGGCTGTGTTTCAGCTGGGGGACTTTGCCCACTCCCCCCCTGTGCGAGCCCCGCATGGGAGGCGTGCAGATCTGGAGGGGATCACCTCACGATTCCCACAGGAGCCTCTGGTTTCACAAGCACAGTTTCCCTTCCCAGGCACCGCTGGCCACACCTGGAAACCCTAACATAGATTGGTCTGCCTAGCATCTTTCTTTAGCCTCTTCTAAGTCTTAAATTTAGCGGAAAACTTGCCAGCAAGATTCAGAGACCAGATTGAGATTAATTTAAAATTTGGCCGATGAAAGAAGGCTCAGACAGAGCCAGCGCTGCACTGAATATGTCACCAGCTGCCTTTCTTCTCTGCTCCGCTCTGCTCCAAAAGACAGTCTATCTACTTCAAACGGGCAGCCTTCCTTCTCTACCTTTCTTTCTCAGATGTTTTTGAGCAACCTAGTTTCACTGGAGAGCAGTCCATGGGGGTTGGGGTTTTCTTACTTTGAAAATGTGAGACCTTCTGGGCATCAGCTACCAGGAGAGCATCAGTCACCAAAAGCAGGCGGGTTTGGACCATTACCAAAGCAGCTGCGGAGGCAATTCTCCATGGAGAGGAGAAAGGTTCAGAAATTGTTCTCAGACAGCTCGGTCCACACGGTGAAACCCTTGCGAAAAGGAAATGGGCTTCCTATGTGTCAGTTTTGACATCGCCGTCCTATTTCTTGCCTGTATTTCAGCATGCTAATTGCTTGGAAAGGTGGGGGGTAAAAGATCTTATACTTAGATCTTCGTGTAGGTGCTGTTGCTAAGATGCATGGTAAAAAAAAAACAAACCACCAAACCTTTTTTCTTGTGACTTTATATTTTATCCCCATCTTGCCCGGCCTCTGCAGAGGAGCAGGCAGGAGGGGTACCATCCCCGTTCCCCACCAGCCTGGGGTCCAGCAGGAGGGCAGGGTGCTGTGGTGGGGGGCAGCCAGCAGGTGAGAGGTGGGGAGAAGGTCTCCCTGGGGCTCTGCCCTCGCACCGCAGCGATGGTGAAGAGGAGCTGCTGTGTGCTGGGCAGTGCCCACTGCTGCCCACACCCGGGCTCCTCCGTCCCTGCCGCCCTCCCCGAGCGGTAGCATCTCTCTGCTGGTCTCCAGAACTGGATGGGCAGCTTGAAATAAATTTGAGATAAAATATACTCCTTTCCCCCCGTGCCCCTTAAAGCTTTTTCCCAGGCTGTAGCACTCTCCGTGCAGAGAGCATGAAGTAGGGCATGCCGGTGTGTCTTCCACAACAGCTGCTTTGTCGGTTGCTGTAATTCACTACTTTGCTATCACCAATTTCTTGTCTCTTCTGCACTAGCGAAGCCTGTACCGCGGCTGTTAGATCAACCACAGCACCGCTCCGTACTAGAGCAAAGAGTCCGCCTGTGGGGGTATGCTAGTTTGTTTCTCATTTTCCTTTTGGCCAGCTCATGCTATTTTCTATCAGCCATGAATATTATTTCTGAACTGCCTGTTGTGTAAAATACTAAAGCCCATTAACACTTGTACTTCAGACTGAGCCATTTTTTTTTGTACTTTGAGAAGCTAACTCCGTGTTCCACCGCCATTTAGGAGAGCCTCTCACTAGCCTAAATATGTGTGTGTAGGGGGGTCTCTAAAGAAGAGTTAAGCTTGTTAGAAAAAGAAAATTCAGGAGATGCAAGCAGGGAAAAAAGTAATAGCATGGAGTGCCACATTTTGCTGAAACTCTTGTTGCTATTTTTACTTTTCTGTGTTGTACAGCTCCCTCTGAAGTAGCTCTCTCAGCAAACAAGGCCAGGATGAAAGACAGACTGATTAACAAAATCAAGGCTGCTGAAGAAACACTGATGCAGTGGGTGGTGATCTTTCCCTGAGCCAGCTAAGTATTAGTGCAGCAATGCAGCAGGAGGGGACCAAAATCCTCACCATGTACAGGCAGTGGAAGGTTTTAGGTACATTTTACGAGTGAAATTTGTTCAGGATACCATGGTCAACAGCAGCCAGTTTACATACATTTGAAGGTGGAAAAGCTGCTCTTTACTTCCCGTCTTAAGCTACTGTACCTTTGTGGGGTAGGGAATTGCAGATGCACATAAACATTTACAGGGATTTCCTCATTCTAAGATACTCTACGAATATTATCATTGTTTGTTCACCAGGCTGCTAGAATTTCTTCCTGGAAGATAGGGATGTGGCTCTTCACTTCTTTCTTTTGATGGGCCCCAAATCCACATCCCTTTTGACCCTCTGTGCTTTGCAAGGGAGGGAGAAGTGTTACTCTTCAGTTAAAAGCAACCAAAAACACAAATGCCAAATCATTCTTCTATAGTCATGAAACCATTTCTGAGCTGCTAATCACTTCAACAAATTGCAAAAAATGAGACACTGTGCTTATAAAAAAAAAAAATTAAAAAAATCCTCTTTTCTGCCCTACTTCATGGGAGTAAAAATGAAGCAATCCCTCCAGGAGAGCTATTACCAGCCCTGTGCACATCCAGCCCCCGTGCATGCCCTGTACCACTTGCTCAAGGAGGAAGGCAAGCAGGGCGGGGATCCCTTGCGGTGAGATTTCCTTCACCACAGGTTCCGTTCTCAGCTATTCTTTTATTCTAGGGCTTCAGAAAAAGGAGAAGTAAATCCTGCTGTTGCAATTATTCGGAGAACTTGATCCCAGAGTGGCACCAATGTACCAAGAGGTTGCAAATACAAAGCGGGGACATTTTTCAGAAAAAGTTCTCGAAATGTTGCCTGAAAGCCAGAACAGAATAGGCCCATCTCAGCTCGGCATCCTGAACAAAAAAAGTTCTCTTCTGCTACCACATGCAAAACAGGCAATAGAAGAGAGCTTTTCCAACCTTTGCAACCAACTGTTTGTTTATTTTTCTAAACCCAAGATGCTCCACTTTTAATAGAACTTCATTAATAACTGTGCCATGGTCACCTGAAGTGCATGGGTTGGAACAAGCAACCAGGGAAGGATCAAAAGCTTGAGCGTTGGTACTGCCACTAAGTTTGGGCTTAAACGCTCAGAACCTCCTGGGACCTTGGTACCAGGTGTGAGTGACATGTGGCCTGCAAGAGAGCACCTAAGTCAGGACTGGTATCAGCAAAAGTTTCACAAAAACCAGACTAGGCTAGAAACCAAACTTCCTCACTGGTGTCTCCAGCCTGTGGTGAAGCTGGTGTGACACTGGCTTTGCAGTTACCTGTGTGAGCTAGACTGAAGTGATGACATCCTACAAAACAGAGGAGGTTCAAGGTTTAAGGCTGTCCCAGCTCTTGCTGGAGTCTGGCAGAGGAAACCCTGCCAGAGAGGACCTGTGGTGTTTGAACCCTCTCTGTAACACGGTTTGGAAGGCAAAGGCATGGTCTGAGTTTCATACTTCTGCCTGCAACATTATTTGCAGCAGCAATTTCTTATGTCTGCCAGGCCCTGCTAAGTGGTGCTCTGCAAGAGAGCTGCAGAATCGTGCTAAACGGTGATTTATAGGATTTTAAGGGACTGATGGAGAGAATACATTGTGGGTGAGGGGGAAATGCTGAGCCTTGACAGTGTCCTAGTGTTGGAAGCAGCTAAGTCAGACTGCCTTAGAGAAATGCACGCTTGCTCCTTTTGCAGCTGCCCCAGGCAGGGTCTGAGCCATCCCACAACTGAAGCTGCCCATCTTACCCGCAGTTTGCGGGAATATGGAAGAATGTCTTCAAAAATTCCTTCAGCAGAAAAAAAAACCCCAAACATTGTCTTGCAAAATGCCTGGGGTCAATACTGTCAAGAACCGTCACACAGCAGCAGAACAAACATTGTGCTGGTTGGAGCTGGAAGAAGGAGAGAAGACTAGGGGAGAAGGCCAACTCCTGAACTCCTTCCAGTGGCTGGAGAAACTGGAAACACAGCGTACACAACGAAGAGCAGTAAAGACCCCAAAACTGAATAGTCTACAAGCAGAATTACTTTAGTGTGAAGGAGAAGAGTTCATCTGCAGGCACCATTTGTTTGACAGTGTGACCTGGGAATCTAAAATATATGATCCAGAGCTTTCACTCCATTTCTAATAGTCTACCTGGAGGGAAAGAAAGGGAACTCCTGCTTTTATGGAAATATTAGTAAAATAGTGCTGTGACTCAACTTGCAATGTACTTTGCAAGTTGCTATATGAAGACATACAGCTGAGTATAGAGGAGTTTCTCCCCTGTATTACCTCCAACACCCAAGAAAATTAGTATTGGGGAAAAAATTGTTTGATTAACAAATGCCACAGTAAAGAAAATTGGGACGGTCTTGTGGCTGGGGCATAGGCATTAGAATATGGTATAGACCTCTCTGGTTGATTTTAGAATATGTTCAAATTGGTAAAATGATTATATAATTGATGTGTAACCCTTATTAAGACATAAGGTTTTGATGCTTAGTGGGATTGAGCATATTTGTTGGTTACGCTGGGGATAGCATCAGCTAGTTTGCATGTTTTTATGGTATGCAGACTGCTTCTCTTTAACAATTTATGGAGACAATCTGAAATACTTTGGAGAGAACCCCATGGGGTTTAATCATCAAAGGATGAAAAATCCATCATCTGTTCTTTGCTGATGACAATGACCTCACTGGATCACAGAGGAATAGGTGTGAAAATAGCTAGGAAGAAAGACTGAAGGCAAAAGCAACCAGACGTGAAGATTTCTTACAGAAGCAGAAAGATAGTAGGGATACTTAAATTGGTTGGAACAGCAAAGATATTCCCATCCCAGCCAAGAGCCACTGGAATGTGCCGAACCCCTCAAGCAGTGGGACAACTTAGCACTCGGCTAAGTGTCACTGAGAAATAAATCTAACAAGTAGAAATCCAGCATTACTCAATAGCTGCTCTAGCAAAACCGCATTGAGCCTAACCTCAAGAGATCCCCTACTCCCACTGCCCTGCCTTAAGGCAGAACCAACCATTCTTATATTATTCCCAGTAGCTACTTGTCTACTTTGTTCTTCAAAAGCTCTACGGATGCTTTGTAAGTTAAAGCAGCACTGATTCACTCAGCACTGACTCATCCAAGCACTCGCTTTTGCGGCTTCACTGTCTTAACTGTTGGAAAGGTTTTTTTTCCTAACTTGCTTCTGCCTAGTTTCTGCTAGTTTGCTACCTAATTTGCTTCCTAATTTGCTTCCTCCATTCTGCAGTCCAAGTCCATGACTCCTTGGGCACAACAGAGGTGGAGAACAGGGCTTGAGGACTGCTCTTATCTCCTGTATTCATCTTCTCTCCCTCAAATGAAGTGGTTCCAGTTCCTCCTATCTTTTCCTTAATTTCCTGCCTTCTGGCCCTCTGAGCAGTCTGTTTGCTCCCTTCAGGACTGTCACCAAAGGGTCTCTATCCTCCTTGAACTGAGATGCCTGAGAGCTGTGTCCTGCCTTGGCAGAGGCCTTGTTAACCCCAACCACAGTGGCCAAATTACTTCATGTCTCTGCTTTTGATCACACCTAATGGGACCTTCTCTGCTGTTTTCAGGTGTTATTGCTGAATCCCGTTTGACTGCCTCCAGCCTCCTTTCTGAAAATGTGCTACTTAAGTAGCCATCCCTCAGCCTGCATTTATGGGGTTGATTATTCTTGCTTAAGCATAGTACTTCACAGTTCACTCTCTTGCATTTAATTTTTTCCAGACCACTTCTCTAGTTTATCAATATTAGCTTGAATTAGCTTGAATAGCTCCTCCAGTGTACGTACCCTCCTGGGCAGCCCCGTATCTGCAACTGTAATGAGTGTGATCATATCCATTTTGTCATCTAGGATATTAAAGGATATATTGAATAAGACCAGATCCAAGGCTGAGACCTGCAAAATCACACTTGACCATTTTCTTCTCTTTTGATAATGAACCACTGGGAACTACTTACTAAGTACAATTTTCAAGATTATAGTCATTCTGTAGGGGTTTCATCCAGGATGGTTTGCTTCCTCCGTTTGAATTGAAATAGTATTTTGCTATGAGAAGGTAATGATTTACTTTCATAGGCCAAGTGATACTGGGATGAAAAATGGCTCTCTTAGCAGAAGAAGAAAGCCAAAGTCACCTTTGATGGGCCTGGTGGGATGTGCTGGGTGCTGTGGATTGCAGTGGCACACCTGAATTGACACACATACAACTCACCTCCAGGACATGTGATTAGTTCACTGCTCACAACATGGCAGGGGACATGAAGGGAGGCAGCAGGGCACCAACAACATGTGTGTCATGGTTCCTGCTCACTGTGATGTGAGTGCCCTCTGGGTCACTAAGTACAAGGCTGTGCACACACCTCCCCTCAAGCCTCCAAACTGAGGTGTCCGAGACGGGTGTAGACACCAGCTGGGCTAGGGGAGCCAGCCTGTGGTTCTTCAGCCACTACGGCTTTTGCATGGATCAAGTGTGTTGAGCTCCATCCCAAACTAGCACCATAACCTCCCTGGCACAAGAGAGCAGTTTTCCCAGAGGCCAGCTCTTACACCCACCTCATCTCCACCATCTAATGCAGTAGGGGGGTCCTCAGGAACTACTGTCCTCTCTGCTAGGTGAATGGTTCCTGGAGCCTGCCCTTTTTTCAGCTCTCCAAAACACATGGTGTGTATTTTATAGCCTCATGAAGATTTTTGCACACAGCTCCTAAGGTCTGTGAAGTTGTGTGGAGTGAGTCATGTCTTCTACCGTTCTGGCCTGCTGGCTTTCCTACCGCACAGTAAGAGGGAGAATTTCTCCCAAGTTTTCTCTGGAACTGAATATCCCTATTTAAAAAAAAAAAAAAAAAAAAAAAAAGCAGCTTAGCTTTTGGGGAAAAAAGTGCAACAAGTTTCAAGAGTTGGCAAAAAAAATAATTATACTAAGCTCAGTCAGTCACTGACACAGTCTATCTAAACATAATCTAAGTCCCTGGAGTCCCTGTAACTTGCAAATGAGTTAACAACTAGACAAGTTACTGTAACTCCATCCTTCAGGTTTCTGAGGAGGATGTTTACTGGGAGAACTGAAACTGCAGCAATACTTTTACAAGTACTCTAAATCCATGTGGACACTCCCTTTCCCAAACTGACCAGTAACTGCTGTTAACCACCTTTTCTTATGTCCTCCTTCGTACTGTCTCCACCTTATGGTGATCTGCCCTTCTTTTATCTCTTTTGCTTTCCTCCTTGTTTTCCACATAGGTTATCCCCCCCAAATGCAATCTTCACCCCCAAAATAGCCCCTGCACAAAGCAGGGCACTAACTAACCCTCTGACACACAACTTTCTGTATCTTGGGAATCCTCCTTGCACTGGAGCAGGAGGAGATGTGAATGGGGCAGAAGCTGTTTAAGACACCTCCTTTCTGCACCAGCATAGCAGGGCAGAAAATGGCCAGCTCGTCTCTCCTGCTGCTTGTGGAGGTGTTGGTAATTTAAGGTAGGGATGAATTAAAACAAACCCACCCAACACAGCTCATTTAGGTCATTTAGCACAATTTTTTTACACTTCTTTTACATTAAGAATGTCTTGGCTTTTAGTCCTGTATCTGAAGATAAAACATCAGAACACTTGATTTTTCATCTGGGTGAAATTCTAATCAAATTAATTGCAGGGGAATTTGCAGTTGGGGCGATTTAAAGGACCTTTTCTAAAAGCTGCCTCCTCTTGCTTGATCCGCCCTTGTTTTTGACATTTCCCCAGTCTCCCCTGATTTTGTTGACAGGTTCTTAGAGGATGGGTGGTGGCTTTTTCTAAGAGCAGCATCAGATGTGGTTACATGAAAACACACACGTGAGAACTTTGCAGTGACTGTAAAATTGATTTTTTTTTTTTTTTTTGGTGTGGAGTCGGTCTTCATTTGCCAACAAGTGAAAAGAAAAGTTACCATGTTTTGGAACAGCTCAACAAGAACGAGATAAAAGTACTTCTTGTGGGTACAGAAGGAAAAAAAAAAGCCAAGATGCTACAAAATGAAGCAGGGAGGAAGCCACTTTGTTAGGCTGGATGGTTGAGATCAGTAAACAGCAAAGACACTGGTAAGCAAACTGGCAGGGCAAAATTATGCTGCCCCAAAAGCAAAGATGGATGAGGGCATCCGTGTGAGGTGGGCTGGTTTTGTCCATGTTAACTTGTTCCGTCTGGAGGGAAAGAGCACCACGGTCCCCTAGGGGACAGGTTTCTGGAGGAACATCACATCCTGCAGGCGATGTAGGTGAGGCTGCCATCAAGGGACGATGTGGCAAACGGGAACGAATCAAAGCGACTCCTCTTTGTGTATCTGCAATGGAGGCTGAGTCATTACCATTCATCACCAGCCCGGCTGGTGTGTTCATTCTGGTGACAGTTGTTTTCGGGAGAGAGGACAGCTTTTGATGCCTTTTAATTCCCGAAAATAAAAGAAAAAAGGGCTGTCAAGGTAACAGGCATCCGGAGAGGCTGACTGAAAACAGTGGGTGAGGAAATAACTTTAAGTCCCAGGGAAATGCAGCACAAAAGTGAGCTGCCACAATAACCAGGACAGCGTGGCTTGCTCCTTCATGTTTCTGAAGGAAGCGGTAAATGGCTAAAACTTCCCATGCTCGATTTACAAATGAGCTCCCATTGCAGGGCAACACAGGAAAGTTAGCATTGCTGTTGCAGGGTGTTTTCTCTGGGTTTCTTCCTGCTAGGCTGTCTGTCTGTTTTGAATCAGTCACATCTGTATGTGTAGCATCGCTCATCTTGCAACTTACTCGAATCTAGCCCAAAAACCCTCCTCAGCGAAGCCTCTTCTGGCCCATGCTGGTCCTCAGAGACCAACTTGCTCCACAGCACCCTGGGACGGTTTAGCCATTGACTTTATAGGGGGTCAAGATTTCTCCTACCCACCTTCTGCTGTTTCAAGGAAATGATACTGCGGCGGCTGCCCATTGCTGGGAGAGCCTCTTGCCAGGAAGTTTTCAGGCAAGGTACACCCTGTGACTGCCTTTGTTTCAGCACTTCTCCTTTCCCTCACCCCCAGCAATCTTCTCACGTGTTGGCCCTGCCAGGCTCTGCAAACTCAGCAGTTTCCATCTCTGACCCTGGGACGCAGCACCCAGAGAGGTGCCATCCCCCTGCGTCGGCCTCCCCAGATCGATGCTTTTCCTCTGCAGCTTTCACATCTCCATCTTTTTATTCCTCTTCTCACACCTCTCTCTTTTTTCTCGCTGACCCCTGCTTCTGCTCTGTTTCCCTTCATCACCCAGTAATGATGTTTCTCTCCTTTTACCACTGTCTTCATCTACTCACCACCATGGCAGGAGGACCTTGCTGAGGCAGAGGGACTCTCCTGTTGAGTGCAAAAGGGTGCAGCTACCACCTAATCAGAGATGGTCCTCGCCTGAAGAAATGACTTCAAGTAAGCAGGGCAGGAAAAAGGATGAGAGGAGAAGTGACTTCCCCAAGCCTGTCCAATGGGTCCAGAAACAAGTCCTCCCTCTCACCTGTTGGGCCAAACTTTTGTCTTTCCTTCACAAGGACTTAAACAAGTGTGATTTTAAAGCAAAGCAAAGCACAGGAGGGGCCTCCTATGAATGGAATTCCTCAAGGAGGCTTGCTGCTGCAGCAAAGGAGACAGACAAGCAGTCAAGCCACACTGCCCCACCAAAAACCAGCCCTAGGAGGCTCTTGGCTTGGGGCACAAGCAGCTGGGAAAACACATCTTCCCGCCCCCAGCAAGGCAGCAGCCCCCCGGGAGAGCTCAGCTGAGATGCCTAACGTGGCAGCAAGGGAGAGGCGTGAGCTTCATGGGATCCAGCACCACTTTCCGGGGACTGGGAGGCACCTTACTCTGCGCCCAGGGGAAGGCTGTGCTTGAGCTGGGAAGGGGATTTTCACCTGCCTACAATGACTGAAGTGATGCCACAGGATTTTCTAGAGGAGCTGACGAACATGGCCCTAAGGCCTGGGCTGGGGTCAGGTCAGATGCTCCAAATGGACCTGTCCCATCCTCTGTCTTGTCTTCTCCATCTGGACTAGTTCAAGTTGTGAATTCTCTCACTGCCTAGGAGACCAGCTGTCTCCATTTTCAGCCCTGCAGAAACCCACTCTGAAAAAAAAGCCATAATAATTGGGCATGAGCTCATTATACCTGCTCGTGACTCATCTACCGGAAACCATAGCGAACACCGCTGCTGTGCTGGGAGTCTCGCTTTCAAGGGTGTGGTGACACATCCAATTACTAGACTGAGTAATCAACACTTGGTACAGGTTTACTGTCATTACACACTAACTTCTGGTAGCAGAGATGTGAGGGACTACCGGTGTCAGGCCCCACGCCTGTAGGTGCACACACATGCACGTGAATATCCCTGAGTGGTCGGGTGAAGTCAGCAGGACTATGCAAGGCTTAGACATTACCTGAAGCCAAAACGTATTTTGGCGGAAGTTTAGAGTAAGTTAGTCTGTAGGCATGGTCCTCTCATAAACTGAGACACCTGGCAGGAGGGAGTCAGCTTGCTTTATCAGATTCAGAAAATGCCTCCCCTGAAGGGACCAGCATGATGCAGAATTAGTAGTGACAGGGATGCTCAAATAATATGCCTATTATTGACAGAAAGCAAGTTTTACTTTGATGTTCTTCTGTTGTTCACCTGATCATCAGGAAGGTCTTTAGGTTTGGTAATGCACCAAAGATGGTGACTCGGGAAAGCCTAACTACGAGAATCATGCCCCTGCCAGTGCATCTGCCCATGAGACAACTGGTGTCACCTATGGTTCTCCAGCTTGTCCACATGCCCATTGCTGTGGGTCACCCCAGCGTGGGTGAGAACGTGCTGTCACTGCTGCCGTGCTAAATAAAAAAATAAAATCCTGTGAACACACGGCACTGAGAGAGCCCCGGGGGAGGTTACCCTGGTCAAACTATCCCTGGGGTGAAAGCGAGCTGCTCTGCAGACCCAGCAGGGCGAGTTGTTCTCCAGCTCTACCCCTGCCACCAGAAAGGATTCACATTCATATGCAAAACCCCTACACCCTGGGCTGACAGAGCTGCCTGTGCAGCGGCATTGGCGGCGGCGGGGCAGAGCGCACTTTGAGCCCGTCCTGCCTGCCTCTGCTCTCAAAATCAACTTCTCTCTCAGCGGTAAGGACACCCCACCTCCAAACCCATCTCAAAGGCTGTCCGTAAAAACAAGAAGTGTTATTCAGATGAATGAGGCTATTTTCGTAAGTGCAGATGCGGAAGCTGTTACCACCAAAATGTTTAGGAAACCGGTGAAAGGAAATAGTCGAGCGGTAGCGTAGGAACGAGTTCAAGCACTCGGCTCTGGCTGCTCCCTGAGCTGCGTCCTCGCCACGATGCAGCACGCCCAAGAAGATCCGACTGCACCCGGAGAAGAAGATGATGCCTTTGGGGAAGGTAAAGTCATCTTTTATTAAACTAATCCTTCTCCTACTCAGACTAGACACTGGTTTCTAGCTTGGGTGGTATTTCTTGGATAGATCTGAAGTTTTCTGTGGGCTCCAAGGTCATAGGGTGACCAGACTTTCTTTTTCTCCTAAGAGAATGGAGAACAAAAGCACCCCAGATACAATAAAAATAACTTTCACACTGGCTCAGCAGCTTGCTTCCTCAGCGAGGAGGTTACTGCAGAAGAAGAAAGCTGGGGGGACACCAAGTGTGTTTTCTACAGTGGCTGCACTATGCAAAGTAGCGCGTTCGGCATTCAACACCGCAGGTGCAGCTGTCATTAAAGTAGTAGGGGCTCTTTACAGGGGCTAAAGGCGACTTGCTACTTAAATTATCTGCGCAAAATTAGCCTCCTCCTCTCTGACTACCACAACACAGGGCACAGGGGCAGTGCCATAGCTTCTTACCCTGAAAACTTTCTGCCGGAGCTTGATTCCTCACTGCTTGCGTCCTGTGCCGCCGTTTAGGTGTGTACCGAGTGCTACCAGGTCAAAATAGCAGAGGGGCAGGGGAGATGACCCAGAGGAGAAGGAATAATCTGGCCCACGGTGTCTAATTTCTGCCGCTGCTCACTGCTCCCCTTTGCACTTGAGCAGGGGCCAGAGGGAGAACTTGCTCATGCAAATCTTCTCCCGGCCCCCAGCCCTCCGCAGTTTCCAAGGGAGTTGAAGGCACAAAGAGCTGCCTGGATCCGCTCCAAAGACTGTGAACCTTTAAACTCACTTTCAGCACAGCTTCAGCAAACCTCATTTAAACAAAGCTCAGCTGCGGTTGGTATGGAAAACTTAGCAGTGAATAGTGCCAAATCAAGTTATCTGAGCCCCAGTGAAAGGCATCAACACAGAAAAGAAAGCCGTTTCAGTGATGTACTGTCTGTACTCAAATACATTTCTCATGTATATATGCCCCCACTCCTCATCCTGTGTCCCAGTCCAGACTCAGAAGGGCAATGGATTTGCAGAAAGGAGAAGTCAGAGCATTTGTGTTCAGGAAAAAATCCTGATCGTCCAGGGAAGACCTGATGCCACTGGGCAAATCACCTGGATTGAAAGTACCCTGTTGCATTCCCTGCATCCTGCCCTTACACAGGTGGATGCTGCTTCCCTGGACAACCAGCTGTGTGCTCCGACTCGATGTGGACATTTTCAAGTGCTCTGAAGAGCCAGTGCAATTTAGGCTTCATTGCTGTTTCTGAAGCCTCTCACCTATGTCCTTAATCAGAAACGTAGGAGGGAAGGTGAGGAATGTGTGCAGGTTATTCGACATTTATATTGCATTATCTGAAGGGAAAGATACAGTGCTTAAGAAATCCTTTCCAGCCTCTCAGCTAAGTTGTTTCTGGCAGGGCTGATCCAGCAACAGCTAGAAGAGGCTGGCTTTTCAAAGGCAGGAACGTTTTAAAAACCTCTCCATGACCCGGCTTGGAGCAGGAGGTTGGACTAGATGACCTCCTGAGGTCCCTTCCCACCTGAGTTATCCTACAAGCCTATGAGTTGGTGACAGCCTCTTTAATTCATCTGCGTGTAACTGGGAACAAATCTACCCCAGCTGCTCTCCCGGCCAGAGGGTCTGTTGGCTCCCAAACCTGCCAGCTGGAAAGCCCAAACAACAGAGGCACAGCGCTAGCCTTCCCCTTCAGCCCTCTCTCCTCTCCGTTGCATGGCTTAGCAGGGAAACATTAACTTTTTGGCTGCTATCCCTGGAGCGCCGTTGACCCTGGACAACCCAGCGCTCTCCCTGGGGCTGGGTGGGATCCCAGCGGGGAGGAGCGGGCGCCTGTTTCGGTCACAGGGCAGCCCCCACCCCGCTCACGCTGCAGAGCCCAAGGCGCCAACCAAAACTTAGTGGCAGATTTTCAGGCCAGATGGAGGTATTTGTCAGGTGCTGAACTCCGGCTCCCAGCTCAGCACAGACCACAGCTCTCAGGGTGTGGGCTATTTTTTATTTTTTTTCTTAATTTTCCACATCCAGCTTGATGTGGAAAGCGGTGATGGCAGATCTCCCGTCCACCTTTCTAACTTGTCCCAGTGCTTAGCTACTGTCACAGTTAAAGATAGCTCCATCTTATTTCTTCTAGTGTTGATTTGTCTAGTTTTGGGGAGTTTGTTGCCCTCTTGTCTAGGAGACCAAAGAACTCACTATGGCTTGTACATATAAATGTCTCAGACAACTATCCACAGACTGTGTTCAGACTGTTCTTACCCTTTGCCAAGCAGACTGTTATCAATGACTGTTTCTTTATAAAGTGTGAGTTTTAATCTTTTAAGCTATTTCATGTTTCTTCTGGGGACCATCCCCTTGGAGCTGTGGGCACCAGCATGGAGCCCACCACTCCAAAACTGCTACATCAGGGACAAAACCCAGAAGTTACATGATCTGTTCACTCATACTTTAAATGTATTTTTATATATATATATATCAGGATCAGTTCAAGGATCAGCTAATATGTACAAGGACTACTTTTGGGTCCCAGCATCACATGACAGTCTCCTCTCCATCAGATTTTCTTCTATAATCCTCAAGTCTTTCAGCATCAAAATTTCTCAGGACAGGGTCAACACTATCCCATAATTATGGCTTCTCTCCTTTGCTCCCAGCTATGTCCACACAAAACCTAGATGAATCAGCTCACTTTCTCAAGTAGCCTGTTCTTGGAGTGATTTACCACTTCCCCAGACACTGTGCCACCCGCATATTCAGTCAGTCACTGTTTAAAGTTCCCTTTTAGGTCACTGACATAAAAAGAGTTAAATCCCCTAGGGATAGAACCAATCTGTGCAGGTCCTCACTAGAAACTGGCATCCCTGATGATTCCTCAGCTGGGTTACATGTGTCACTCAGACTTGTTTCAGATCCATTCAGCGTGTCCCAAATTGATCTACTCTATTTCAAGTGTCTTAGTCAGGATTTCATGCAGTACCAAGTCTGATTTCTTACAAAAGTCTAACTATGCTATCAACACAGTTATTTTCTGTAAAACTAATGAGTGTCGCTGATTGTTTTCCATCTCCTTTAATTTTGCTTATATGACTCCTACATCAGCTATTCCGTAACGAGGCCAGGACCACTGCCAGGCTGTCACATCATTAGTGACACAACATTAACTCATAGCTCTCTGGAAAACCTCTGGTGTTTCCAGTTTTTTGAAAAAATCAGCAGAGACCTCCTTGGATAGCTCTTTTCAAAGCAACAGTTTAAAATCCTCCTTTGGGAAACATAAAGGGAAAAATATTTTTGCATTGATACACACCATAAGATGGCACATGCAAACAAAAATATCTGTCGCAAACTTCTGTATTTTCTGCAGCATTATTGATAATTCCACCATTTTCATCTACTTATGCTCTAATAGCATCATTTTTCCTTATTGTACATTGAAAACCCAAGTCACAGAGCTGGGTGTGACAAGCTCTGGGTGTGATATGTATATGTATACATATCTTCACGAAAAATCAGGCTGACTCTTGCAATAGATATTCAAAGCTTGAAAATGTTCATCCTCAAAGAAAATCTGTTAGCTGATTTTCTTGTTTTCTAATAACAGCCCTGCGCTTACACTGTACTGTCTCCTTCAAAGCATCAGCAGAGACTTTGCAAACGACTGTGCTTAGGTTCAGTGAAGAGCAACTCCCTCTCCTCTGCAACGCGGCCATCGTTTAACAGGGCACAGCTGTAGCATACCAAAGTTTCGAGAAGGAACTATTTTAGCCTCTTGAAAGTACAGGCAGTGATATGTTTCATTTCTTTTACGGCCTTACTCACTATGTTGATTCAAGGCAAGTGAATTCAGTTAGTCTCACATAGAGTCACAACACCTTCTTTGAGGAAAATTCTTCTTAATTTTTAGTGACTCTAAGTGCCCGAGATTCTGAAATTATATTTCATTAAGAAGAAATCACTTCCACTAGCACAAGGCTTCCCCCCATCACTGCAGCCAAACAGGCGTGGGTTTTCCTTGGGCCTGTCTAAGCTGAGGAGCCATGAAGGCTCCTGCGGCTCCCAGGCCCAGGGAGGGAGGGAGATTTGGGCACGAGTCAGCTCTCTTGGCAGACCCTGGTTCCCCCCGGGAGGAGAGCTGAGTGCTCACACGGAGGCACGACGCCACCGCCCCAGCACAGCCTCAGACAGGGGGCAGGGGCCTGGCACAGCAGGAGCCCCTCGATCAGTGCAGACACATCCACGCACAGGGCCTGCACGCGCTCGGCAAACACGGCAAGCGTGTGGGTCCAGGTGTTTTGTTAGCAGCGATCAACACATCCAAACTGAGAATGCACAGGAGAAATAGAAATTAGACTGTGATTTATTGCAGATCTTTTCATACAGCTGCTCCACGCCGCCCTCTCCTCACATCTCCACCTCCTGCCTCCTGTGTGCGCCCTCTGGTTGTACCCGCAGTAACCACCACCTGCCCCTCAGGCCAGAGCCCACACAAAATCCCATCCCGGTTTCCAAACTATGGGGAAAAAATGCAAAGCTGTCTTTTCCATAGTAAGTAAGTGCACACTCCAGTTCAGTAGACCAGAGCCCCACTTTAGATGGTGCGCTGCATGGTGTCAGAGTCCCAGGACTGACGTGCTGCTATGGCGCACAGACATGCTCCAGCACTGCTGCCCATCAAGGCTCCCAGCAGAACAGTGACTGCATCAAACTTTTAAGGTATGCTTCAAAAAATGTACCAGATGCCTTTACATCCTTGTAAAGCCTGCCTGCCCTTTTTAAGAGAGAAAAGTTTTAGCTCTGGGGTTTGGGATCAGCTTTGAGGCTTAGCTGAAACGAAAGGTAGCTGCTGTTCATGGTTACGCGCACCGCCTGGTGTATTGTAACATCGCTGCTGATGTTAGAGAAAAATGAGGATAAAGTCTTGGATGTTAACTTAAAGTTGAGACACGCTCTTTATTCAGCAACAATTCAGGTTAAGCAACCCTTCTCTTCCCCTAAAGCAATACAAGACACTATGCTTTCCTCAGGCGTACAGCTGAGGGACTTGCCTAAAAGTCACGTGGGGAGATCAATGTCAGAGCTTGTCCATGGACATGGCCCACTGGACCAGGCTTCTTCCCATGCTGTAGTTAGCCAGCCGGTCACCAGCCACCACCAGCCCTGCTCTGGTGACAGCCAGCTCAGGTATGTCCCCTCCCCACTGAGCGCGTCGGACTGATGCAACTTTAGGCAAATTAGGTCTTCTAAGGATACTCACGTGTACATATCAGCACGGTATTCCAGCAGGTGTCTACCTCAGAGGTATACAGAGGTACTGTTTTTTCCTGTGTTTTCACCCCAAACAGAGTTTGACATGGCTACTTTTTCCAGCATACGAGTGTCTGTTATCTGAGAAGGCTGTAGTAGAGACGAGCAGCCTTGCAATGTATTAAGCATGGGGACTTCTCCTCCTTGACGGCTAGGAGACTATGGATCATTGTCCTGAAAACGTTTACAGGTCCCACCAGCCCTACCTGTCCTTTCAGCTTATCTCACGTTCCCGGAGACGGAGAACGCGTGTGCCATACTCACTGCAGCCCAGAGGGAGAGAAGTCCCATCACTTCATCACCAAGGCAACAGTGTCTGCTTCAACCAGATGGATTGTAGTAAGAGATGTTTGGCCTATAAACTCAGATGCGAAGCACCTTTCTCCAAGGGCATGGGCAGACCCACTTAGCGTGCAGGACAAGGATGGCGTGGAAAAGAGGGTGTGCTCTCATGCAGCATTTTTGCTTATTCCTGTTTACGCTAAATGCTTCTCTCACCTGCTTCTCGCAGCTGCTGCTTTTTGGTTGTGGTCCATGGGCAGATACAGAGTTATGCAGACGGGTGAGAGAGCTTTTCGTGGTCGGAGGAGGCAGTGCGAGACGCCCATCCCCACCCCGGGTGCCCCCACACCCACCCACCCGCGGTGCTCCGGCCCCTCGGCACTTCCAGCTGTCCTGGGCAGCTGGAGGGCTATTTTTAACAGGGCATTGCGCTCCGTATCTGAAGAAGAAACAACTGAGTCCATGAGGCCCAAAATTAAAAAAAAGAGTGAAATGAGAGACACTTTCTGCTTTGTTGTCTCCCTATTTTTTAATCAAATATCTTTGATTTTTTTGTTGTTTCTTTCTCCGTGTCTTGAAGGCAACTTGTTTGGTTTGTATTTGTCAACCGTATTTCTAGATCACTGATAATAACAACAGTAAGGGGAAAAACCAGCTCAAATATACAAGTGGCATTTAACCAGCCATCAGAAAAAGAGGTATGTACAAGCCACAGAGAAACCACTGATTAGGTGTGCTCTGGCCACCTTCTAAGCTTGCAAAACAAGTGTCTCACCAAACGCTGAAGTGAAATTGCCTTCCTTTTCACCCATTTTTTCCCTCCTGTTTTAATGTAGCGCCTTTACAAAGCTCCGTGAAACACAAGTTTTTTCTCGCCCAGTCCCACCATTAAAGTCACAAAATAAATGGGGCTTGGCTAGTGTGAGCTGGTGGCGTAAACAAGTTCTCCCCTTTAACAATTCGAGGCACAGCTCAGCCGCCTCTGAAATGAGCTTCCGCCCGCCTGGATGCTAAAACCAAAGCCTTGTGGTCGGTGTACCAAGGGTGTGACAGTCACAAAACAACCGGGTCAGGAAGTGCAGAGTTAAAAGGCAAGGAGTGAAAACAGTCTGAGAACATGAATTGGAGAGAGAGGGGAGAGTAGTCAAGCACTTGACAATGTCACAGAGGCACTAAAAAGTTGATGGCAGGACAATTTGCCAACAGCAGGATTTCTCCTATATCTCAGCATCACTTGGAGGGTGAGGGGTGTTGTCAGGCCCCACAGAATTTTAAGCCTTATTGCCTTGATCTGGCATCTAAGAGCAGGGAAGTGGTTTGAAGAGGGGTCCCACTGCGGCTGCCACCTACGCAGTCCTTCCTCACTGCCGAAATTCACATCCTGACCTACAGACCTTCTGCCAAGTGGTATTGGGGTGGGTGGTTGTGAGCATTTGCACACCCCAAAAAAGATTGGGTGGGGAGGGTGCAGGAAAACATTTACGCTGTGAAGAGCCACTGATATTCCTGTGTCTTTGGCCACTGGATAACAGGTGAAGCAAAACTGCTATGGAAATCCTAAGCACCACAGGCTTAATGCTGCGTAACTTATGAGGGCTGATGTTGGCTTACTCTGGTTTAATTGCAAGTAGTCTGGGAATTGGAAAGTTCAGAGACCCAGCACTTGGATATGATGCCTAGAGTTTAAATAGCTGGTAAAAAGATGGAAAGACAAAAAGTGAGGCGGCAAGAAAGGAAGCAACAGAGAGAAAGTGAGAAAATAAAGTGGGATTTTGGGGAAAGCCCCCTTGTGACCCAGGATGCACATCCATAGGGGTGGCTGGTCCCCAGGCGGGGAGATGGGAGGCAGATCCGCTGCAGGAGCCAGGCAGCCTCGTTTTTGTGATAGCGAGTCCCAGCTAGGAAGCCCTGCAGCAACTGCTTACCAGTAAAGTGATGGTCTACTTGTACTTTGCCTCTAAATGGGACTCACTAGCGTGGGTACTGCCTACGCAGGTCCAGGGTTAGTGTACAGTGGTGCTTTTAGTTTTGCTCCACTGTTAGTGTTGGAAAAACCACTTACGCTTAGTGCTGCCCTATTCACTGCGGCGCGGGAGCTCAGCGCCCAGGTTGCTTGCTCCTGCAGCACCACTCACCAAACCCGTGCCAGGGCAACATCTGGTCTTTACTACCCGTGTCACGGCATTGCGTAAGCCTGTCTATAATTAATAACGATCCATCCCACAGAGAAGAGACACTGAAAATACCCCAGCCCCACAAATATTCAAGCCTACAATCCCCTCCCTGACCCAGGTGAAAAGACTGCCCTGGCAAGCAAAACCCCAAACTGGCCCAAAAATTCAAACAAACCCATTTGAGGAGTGTGTAGCATGGCACACGAGGGCTTGCAACACCTCCCCTTTCATCATGCCAGGCTCTTCCCGGGGCCAGCCCTGCCTTCCTGCCCAACCCACTTGCATTTTTTTGATCTTCTCTTCATCCTGTGCAATACCAGAGTAAAAAGCCCCCCCGGGCCGCCCTGAGGAGCACGCCTGTGGTTCGGGAACGGTGGCAGCTGGGCACGATCTGGGAGCTTCCCTGGAGGGGTGTCAGAGCCACCTGCGGCAGAAGAGAGAGGGACAGCCTCTCCGAGGCTCGATGGGATGGCTGGAAGCTCTGTGAATATGTTGTTATTACCATAGACATTAAGTTTTCAAGGACTCCCATAGAATCCTCTTGGAGATGATCTTATAAAATCTCACATCTTTCCCCTGTGGCTCTCCAAAGTTTGTGATTAAGATGCCGGTGGCTAACAAGCCTGGCCAGTGTTCAGGCTCCACGGCATAAATGGAGCTTCCTTCGCATCCTTCTCACTTCGTGGTAGCTCGGGGCAGTGGAAGAGCTCTGCTGCGAACGTGGATGCGATCCACAAGGCAACATGTTCTTTTTAGCAGGGTGGTTGTGACCGTGTCGTTTGCCAACTGAGAGCTCCCTGTAAGTCTCGGAGTCCCGCTCGCTGGGTTTTCTCACTCGAGAAGGAAAAAGCAAAAGATAGGTCAGGGCCCAGGTAATGTCATGGAGCTAAGAGAACTAGCACCGAGCAGATGGGACCTTTTTCTGTCTCCAACATCACCAGCAGACCAGAGGTCACTGCAGTTTCTTAATGGAGATGATGTAAAGAGCGGAGACAACACAGCCTGCTTCCCCTAGGGATTCCTTGAGTTATGGGGTGGCATCTGGACAATCTGTCTGATTTATAAATGGAATGATTTGGGGAGTTTGGGTTACATCAGGACTGATGGATCAGGTCATAATGTGCAGCCTTTACACTGAACTAACAGATTTCCTTCTCTTGAATGTCTTGGAGAAAGGAGAGATTTTATAGATGTAGCTAGATTTGAAGCTAGATAGCGTCTCCGAGATCCTCCTACAAACTCAAGCGAGGAGTACCCCACTAGCAATACTCACATACATTTAACAAGTGAAGCCCATTTTTTATAGGGGGGGTGGGAATGTTGAAAAGGGTCCATATAAAAATGTTCTCAAAGCGAAACGAAGCCACAGGAGGAGCAGAGCCCTCCAGCACTGCTGAGCTCAGCTCTGGAGTTGGATGGCTACAGCTTTTTTTTTTTTATTTTATTTTCCCATGGAAAGGCAGGCAGTTTGGGAGGTCCTGATCTGCTCTGCCTCTTCTGTCGCTCTGGGGAGCTTCCTGCCCTTTCTATTCCTGATGCCTGTTGTGAGCCAAGGAAGAGTTAGCTTAATCAGCAACACCAGCCACTGATTAGTGCCAAGCTGTTGTCATTAGTCACTTCAAAAATCACTGCACTGAAAATAGTACCCAGGGTCAGATGTTCAAAAACTGGCGTGGTTTAACTGGTGTCATTTAACCTCAGCCACAAAGCCAGGCCACACCCCTAAAGAAACACTATTTCTTTGCTTTACGTTACATATTATTTGTGATTTTTAAATTCAAATCCAGTCACAGCTCCAGTGATGTGGCATGAAAAGCTGCTCTTCACCTTTCCTAGAGGAAACAAATGCTGCGAGTGGTTAAACACCTCCAAGCGAAAGGCAGGCTGGACCAACAAGAAACCTGTATCCCCCCAAAAGATGCATAGGGGTACTGGCCTGAGGGTTTGGGTGTGAGCTTCTCCATGCTGTGGACCCCCCCTCTCCTTTGGAATCTCAGTCCAAATATTTGGCAGATGCGCTTGGGGCTCATTACATTACAGAGGCAACGTGTTCATTGCGCTCCCCCGAATGGCATTTCATGTGCGCTGCACTTGTTTAATGTTTGCTATATTTAAGCCACAGAAATATGCGCTGATGAGGAAAAGAGGGCTGTGGCAGTGTCTTGGAGGCAGGAAGGAAATGAAAATAATTTCTCAAAGCTGGAATCCTCTGTGCAGAACTGTGGCCCAGAAGGAAAGAGGAGCGTGGTCAGCTCAGGTCGCTGGCCACACTGAGGACCCGGCTGGGTCACCCATACTGCTCTCCATCTGGAAATGATTCCAGGGCGACTCTGGTTTCATAGTAGCATAACTGAGGATTGCAATTGCTTGGAGCCTTTGCCCCAGAGGACTCTTCCTGGGTTTCTAGTCTGAAACCGCCACATTAGGAACATTCAGGAGCACAGATGTGCAACACTGCAGGGTTCGTACATGGCATTTGATTTTGAAACTTGTCTGGCATTATTCGATCCTTTCCCTCCACCCCCGGCCTTTGCATCCTTCTTCTACCTGACCATCATTTTCCCCAGACCATGTTCTTCATCCCTGAAGCTCCTCTCCTTCTTGCCATGACCTGTGGGACACGCTGACCAGGAGGAAGGCAGAGGCTGTCTCTACGCTGCTCCCAGAGGGCACAGCAAGGCAAGCCAAAGCCCTGGGTGCTCCCGACCCGCTCTTTCAATCATGGACCCAGGATACCTTTGGTGGTTGCTAACAAGTCCCACAGTGTCTCGTCCCATGTAACAACTATCCTTTGTGATCCTTGCTCCTTCCAGGCCAATTGCCTGCTTCATAGCATGGAGTGAATGAGGGTGGGGCTGGCCCAGCCATGCCTGGACTGTTAGCCAGAGTGTGCTTGGGCATGACCAAAGAAAGGTTTTCTCTTCCCCTGTGCTTCTGAGCTTGCCCAAAATTTGCCTCTCAAGTGCAGCTGAGGCAGCAAGAGAAGTCTGGAGGTGAACATGGTCTGGGTCCACATTTTAACTGCAGTCATGATGTAGCCAGCCAGTTTCAGCAGCAGGCTTCACTGCCTGGTAACATGGGTAGAGATGGCATCGATCCCTAAGAGACCCCCAAACGCAGTGGGTAGCTCAGCTCGCTGTCGCGACATAAGATGAAGTTTATGGCAGGGAGCCAGGTCTGGGCACAAGAGAGCCAAGAAACAGGAAAGAGCCAAGATTCAAGAGGATCCCAATGAGGAAGCTGGGATCAGATTGATTTTCTGTCTACAAAGCTGGATCCTTTCCTGGAGATGGTCTAACAGGGCCTTCTTGATCTTATACATGTTGGTTGTACTGGGAAAGGCAGCCCCGAGCAGGTATTCCATGTGCTGCAGACCCGTGGGAAGCACTGAGTCCCACTCTCTGCACTCCGGGCAAGGTGGGAGAGAGGGTTTCGAGGCTGTCCAGCAGCAGGACTTCAAACCAGCCTATCACCAATAGCATGGAAGAGGTTGTCTGACAGCCATGCTCCCAAAAAGCAGACCGACAGCGCCATACCTGTCGCTTCAGATCTCTGATCGCTACCATAGCTTTGATCATCGCACTGCATAGCTGACTTCCAGCTGTCCAGGAAAGCAAAAATAAGTTTCCAGCAGTTTTTTGTACGCCTTAATTAGAAAACAAGGAATGCTTTTCAAAAACAAGAGGGGAAAAAAAATAAGGCTAGAGCTGCAGCACTAGACATGCCATCCACACACTTGGCACGCACTTAAGAGCGGCTCAGCCAGCCCTGGTTGCTAAGCAGTCTGAGAAACGGGAATGTGCTGCTCTCTCCAACCCTCTCCATGAATGCCTCCCCATTGCCACCAAAAACCTGCCCAGAAGAGGCATCAGGGGCTGATTTTGACAGGGGGACAGTTCTGGGGGAAAAAAAATGCAATCAGTGGCTCCTTTGCCCTGCTCCCCCAAGTTATATATGTGAGGGCAGGTGGGGTGTACATTTGCGCATACGCCTCCTGAAGATAACTCGCTCCCTTCAAACGGTGGCAGAGGCACAGACATCGGTGGGAAAAGTTCTTGCTCTGAAGGCAGCTATCTCAGACCACCACAAACACAGCAAGGTGGGGCAAAGAAGAGATAAAAGAAGGATTACCTATGGAAAGCATTATCTCTTGCGGTGCATTAAAAGCTAAAGGCAACTCCCCTTTCTGTCCCTAGCTCTCTTCCTCTGCTCCCATAGCTGTCCCTTGGTACACCAAGTGTGTCCTGACCACCGCGCCACAGGGCACAACCACTGCGCTATACTTCAGTCATTCCCAAAGATCCAGCTGTGCTGAGCATCTGGTCAGAAGTCCCAGAAGCTTGAATCTGTTCCTGAATCACTGCGGAAGATCAGCGCAAGTAACTTTTTCCCACAAAGCGCCCTGAGAGCTGCAGGTGGAAAGCTTTGCAAAAACAACATCAAGAGAAATGAGGAACTTGAGGGTGGAGCAGCAACACAGCGATGGGAAGTAAAAGGGGGGAAATGGTTGCACAGCGGTTAGAGGATGTCAGCAGTGAAAAACAAGTGGGTCTCAAAACCCTTTTAGGAGAGCAAGAAGTGTTACAGGGCGATGATAAGCACAAGCCAGATGTACTGGGCAGGCTCAGCTGACAGAGAAGGTATAAATATGGGAACAGAGGCAACCCAAAGAGCAGCATGGGCATAGTATAGAGAATAGGAGAGTTACGGCAACACTTTAATATGTATAGCTGGAAAGAGTAATGGTGAACTTGTGTACGGTCAGCAAGTTAAAGCTCATGTCTTGCCCGGATTGCTCATGGCAGGGGTCAGGCTCTTGTCTTTTACCTCTCCCCTAAAAGCCTTTCCAAGTGGCGGTTCTGGCACCTGCTGTGCTCCTCGCTCTCAAATCTGATCATTCGCCTCTTTTTTTGGACCAAGTTCTCCAGGTAAGAACATTCAGGTCTGCTGCCTGTGTTCCCACAGGAGGCTTGCCTGGGTGTCATACCTGCTGGAGACATCCTGTGGGGCATGCGTCAGCGATCTGAAGATGCCACATGCTTCCGGGCACTCCCTTCTGAGCATGGGAGTTACACAGAAACACAGCAAAGAGGAGCTAGAACAGAGAAAGCCCATATACAAATTGTCTTCCTTAAAGGCTAGGGCAGGCCTAATCTACCTCAGACATGCAAAGCTCAAAGCCATGGTCTGCCCACCCCATGCCCCCGCCTCCTTTGGCCTCTTGTTTATTTGAACATGATAACAAGAGACCTCCATGGGAATTGCTATCTGCACGGTCTCTGGAGCGTTGCCACCCACCACCAACCTTTGCTTTCAGGTGAATGGAGTCACCTAGGACCAGGTTGAGCCTTTGTGTCTGCGTAACAGACATACATTCCCGCAGTAAGCAGGGAAATTGCAGCAATATCCCACATTTTCATGGCAGTCCTCACAGAGTCCTCCCTCAGAATATATGTATGGGGGAAAGAGGGTTCCTCTCAGACTGCTATCGGGACTACTGGGTCCTGCTCTCCCTTTCCAGATTTCTCTAGATGACATGTCTGCAACGGACCTGGAAGCCAGGGGGTCCTCCTGCTCTGCTGGTTCGGGGGATCCAGCGGGCTGGAACCCGTGGAACGATGGGAAAACTGAAGTTCTTCTCATTGTATCCACCCCCAGCCCGGTGTGTAACTGATGCATATCAGCCAGAAAATCCTGCTCAGCCCTTGCAAGAAGCCTTCCGGGTGCCTGGGAAGAGCAGAGCATTTAGGTATTCTCAGACTATAATCTCTTCTCTGATAATCCTGATTTACTCTTTGGCCTGGGACCAAAGGCTAATAGAAAGCAAAGTGCTCCAGCAAAGCCCAGCAGGTAATTTAGGAACTCTGGCTTAGTTCTGTCAAGTATAATGTGGGGTTTACCAGTGCTGAGAATTAGCGTTTGTGAAGGTGCACTGGAGCCGGCAGGGAGATGGAAGCAGAGCATGATTGGCAATTACTGGTTTGGAGAGGTCACTGTTTTCTAGAGACAAAGCTTGAATCAGCTGTTGTCACTTAGAAATTTCACTGGGGACATTCATGCTGACCTATTTTGAACATAACAGCAGATTACACTGCAACAGAGTGAATAATTTATAGGAGTAGTAGCATGATCACAGGCACAATACAGCGGCAGCTTCGGTTCCTGCCTAATTATGGAGGGAGGCAGAGCTCTCTGGCATTTTCCAGTGAATTAGCAAAACAAGTCACACGTGGAATGACTGACCCGAGCCTTTCAAAAGCATGTGTGTCAGGACGAATACATGTCCAGGAGGACTAAGTGGGGCAAAGATTTTATCTAGAGCATCCGTAAACCTACTCAGTCTCCTAGGAGTTCCGGCAAGCTACAGCACTGGGAACAGAGAAGTGGGAATGTGTGTCAGGTTGGGGGTGATGGAGAGGAGGAAATTAGCTTTCTGCGTTTGCTATGCAAAACTGTGTTGAGAAACCAAGAGAAACAGCTCCTACATCCCTAGCACATGTATTTGCATAGGATAGAAAATATTTCCTTGAAAGAGGAGGCTGCAAATGAATGAGGTATTTGCATCTGCAACCTTAAGTTCAAAAAATCTTCTGCAAGATAAGACCAAAAGGGCCAGAGGGAATTTCTAACATGGGTTACACATAGAGTAATTGCCAAGAACTACTGTAGGAGGCTCGAGGTTGAAGTAAGATGCTGCAATTCTTTAACAAATTAACCAGGCTTCCACAGTGAGAGCTGCCACCCCCTAAAAGGCTGAAATGGAGTCAAAAGCATATTAAGTATGCATGATGAGACATTTATAGCTTTCAGCATTGCCACAAATATTCCCTCTCCTCTTCCCCTGGCATTCCACAGCCCGAAGCGCACAGCTGCTTTTTCCAGAAAGCAACTTCTCCGCCTTGGCCTCATAGTTCACGTCCTATGCGAAACACATGAAACGGGGGCGTAGCCGATTCAGGCAGAGACATAGAAAGGTCACCCTAAAAATTTCGCCTTGCAGCTACAGCAGTAGCACTGTGTCGGCAGTGGCCCCTATGCTTTTTCCACCGGAGAAGCGGGTGCCTCTGGAAATGCTACCGCTGCAATTGCTGCGGAGCCCATCTGAACTCAGAAACCTTGGAAACAGCCCGCAGGCCCCAGAGGTCTGCACGCCAGTGTGAAGAGCATCCATTTCTGCTTTTACTGAATCTGGAGTAGTTTCCTCTCATTTCTACTTCTTAAGGCTACAGAGTGCTGTTTATTTTCAGCATACAATGTAAATAACACATGTTCATTATTACTACTGAAAATTACTTAAGACGATAGGTCAGCAGGAATTGGCAGCTTGGATTTTATCTTCAGTGAGGTTTTTTTTTTTTTTTCCATGCGCAATGCTCTGTGAAACCCCATCTCTTTTTCTTTGTTGTCATTTCCTAAACTTCTCCATACGGTATCATCCTCTGTGTGACAGGTCTGTGCGCTCCATGGACAACATATACATTTGAAAGAGTGAGTCTACCTATCCCAACCCAAACGGGGAAAGACACAGGCATATAGGGAGAGTATCAGTATTGCCTTCTCAAGCCACCTTCCAAATTGTGGCTATTTACCAACCCCATGGACTTGCCAGGGATTCCCTCTTNCCCCCCCCCCCAAAAAAAAAGAAGCAGCTCCAGGTGTTTAAGAGGCAGAAGGGAGAGCTTGTTGAAGGACTCTGCAAAAATGTTGGAAAAGGAAAAGCAAATCATACCAAAAATATGACATGGGTTTTTGGTACTTCTGTTGGGTGACGGCTGATGTAAAGTCCAGTATGAAAAAAAGCTGCAGAAGAGGAATGGAGAAGCCTTAAGGGCAGCAATAAATGTATGTAGAATACTTACCTCTATGGAGAGATGTATTTATAGTAAATAGGACTATACATTTTGGAACTAAGACTGATTTTGAAGAAAATATCCCACAATCTCTGGGAAAATACAGGTTCCTGCCTTTTTTTCTTTCTCGGGGTAATACAGGAAAGATGCTCAGAGGAAGAAATGTAACCTCCATTCATTGCAATGTTCTTTCATTCCTATTCACCTTTAGCTGCTGCCTTCAGCCCTCCCAATATCCAAATTTAGAGCCTGCTTTCGCACACGCTACTGAAGGCAACGGAGGCTACAGGGAGTAGTAGCCCACCGGCCACGGGGGAAAAGGGCGGCAGCAGCAGCCCGTTCCCGGCACCATTCCCCGGGGGCAGACCAGGGGTATTTTTGCGGATGTCCCATCCTTTGCCCAAACCGCCCCAGAACCAACAAGCGCCGAATGAAAAAAGGGAAGAGCCCCACCGCCGCCGCCGCTCCCAAAAAAGGTGCGGAGCCACCGCCGAGACGAGCTGGGGGGGGGGCCCGCGGGGGGATCCGCGCCCCTCCGCGCCCCTCTGCACCGCCCGCGGGGGGGGTCTGCACTCCTCAGCATCGCCCGCGGGGGACTCCGCCCCCCTCCGCACCGCCCGCGGAGGGGTATCCGCGCCCCTCTGCACCGCCCGCAGTGGGGTCCGCACCCCCTCGCACCGCCCCTGGGGGGGTGCGGACCCCTCAGGACCGCCCGCGGGGCTGTCCGCTCCCTGCCGCACCCCTCAATACCGCCCGCGGGGGGCTCCGCACCCCTCCGCACCGCCCGCGGGGGCGGGCCGCGGCCGCGCAGCTACGCGCAGCAGCACCTCCTCCTCCTCCTCTTTTTTCTCCTCCTCCTCCTCCTCCTCTTCTTCTTCCTCCTCCTCCTCCTCCTCCT
>VUYV01000055.1:2734626-2804673 GCA_008711295.1 Anarhynchus alexandrinus | reverse complement strand
TATTAGTTTTGCGGCTGCGGGCGCTGCCTGCTGCCGGGGATGGGGCTCGGCGGTGCCCGAGGAGCGCTGGGCGGCGGCGGCGGGCGAGCGGCG
This sequence comes from Anarhynchus alexandrinus, assembly GCA_008711295.1. Lineage (NCBI taxonomy): Eukaryota > Metazoa > Chordata > Aves > Charadriiformes > Charadriidae > Anarhynchus > Anarhynchus alexandrinus. The sequence continues at coordinate 2,804,580 of VUYV01000055.1, read as the reverse complement.
CGCCGGGGCGGGCTGTGAGCCGCGGCGGCAGCGACAGGTACCCGACCGGGATCGGGCTGGGGCTGGGGCTGCGTTGGCAGAAACCCGTGTGGGAAGTGGGAGGAAGGGGTGGAGGAGGGGGGATCCTGCTCCCGAGGAGGGACGCGGCCGAGCGGAGCCCGAGGGTTGCGGGGCTGAAGAGCCGCTTGTCACGGGAGAGGGTCCCGTCCCCGCTCCTCCGCCCCGGGGGCTTCGGCGGAGATGGGTTTTTGAGGAGGGAAAAGGGGCTTCTGTGGGGCTGCTTGTGGATGGTTTACAGGCTGGGAATGTGAGGAAAATCTTGGTTGTTGTGGGTGTTCGCGGAGGGATAGGAAAAGCTGTGCGGGGAACTGGTTTAATGTTTTCTCGGAGCGCGTGGAAGTGCTTTGCCTTGTTTCCATAAAAAAAAAAAAAAAAAGAATAATCTCGGAGTTTCCTTAGGTCCTGTCTTTCTATTTCCAGTGAGCTTTTATGGTATTACTGGTTGGAGGAAAGCTTAGACCCTCTTAAGTTTTCCTTTCAGTCACTGGCTCATTCCCAAGAACTGATGCAAACATATTACACACTGGCATTGCACTTCAGTTTACCTTTGAATGCCCTGGTTACAAAAGGTCATCCTAATCCTGTGACTGGTCTTTCTGTTGCTGTGTTAACTGAGCATTTTGCTCTCTCTCATTCAAAGTTTCAAAAAGCTTTCTGGAAACTGTGGGTGTGCGTTTGTGTGCGTGTGGCCATTCTGCCTCTGCACCCTTTCATGCATCTCGCTGGGAAGAGCTGAATGTATTTTCGGCATAATTTCTGCATTCATTAATCTGGCCGTGCATTCTGCCACGCTCATCTTAATTACCGTGTTTGAGCTGCTGTCACGCAGCTGGAGCCCAGGGCAGAGAGCACACTCCCAAACAGAAACATTATCTTCATCTTCTCCAGTGGCTAATTAGGTTTCACAAGCATCCCTCTCCTTCTGAACAAACAAAAAGTGGGAGCATACCCAAACGGGGGGCTTGAGGAAGGAGGCAAGAGGAAGGTGTCTTTCCTGGAAGATTTCTGTGCTCACTGCCCAGCCGGCTCTGGGATCTTTACGCACCAGGAAGAGATAGAATGGGATCTGGTTTATTGTGGCCACGTTCGAGGAACGTATCCGCTGGGATGGGTTAGAAGCTCTGCTTTATAACCATAATGGGCAAACATGACAGATTGCTGCACACTTAAGTAAGTATGGGTATATATTACACCATGAGAGTCTAAAGGCAGCAAAATCTCTCTTTTCTTCCGTAAATTCAGCATTTTCTCACCCAGTAACTAAATCATTAGGACAGTCACTTAAGATGGTGTCTGTGTGGCTTGCAAGTGCAGTTAAACACGTGTGCAATGAGGACTTTTAAAATCCCAGCATCCATAACCTGATGCTGGTTTAACTTTTGACATCCAAGCAGCACTCCTTCACAGGGTGTTGGCTTTGGGTGGTTTTTTGTTTGTTTTTCTTTTTAGGAAGCAACAGGTTGAATTTCTTTCCAGGATTTTGCTTAAGGAACAGAGCAATTAGCTTTTCCGTGTCTCTACTCCTCTCTGGAATGACAGTACAGTTATATCTTAGAGGTTTTTCTGTAGCGGAATTAATATTTCCAAAGCACTTCGGAATGTGTAAGGGGAGAAGTCTGTGGTTTGTGAAGGAGCATCCCTAAATGAGAAGGTTCCTTTACCTCCTTGTGGTCTCAAGGCACATGACCATTTTGTTCACCTGTATCACAGAACAAACACTCGGGGTAAGAGCGGTACAAAGCACGGCCTCAAAACTCACAGCAGCACGTTCACACGCCACGCAGGGTTACCTTTCACTCTTTGATATTTTTAAACCTGAGCGAGCAGAAAGGTAACTTCCAGACAAAGCAGGCTGCTGGGAAAGGTCCGGTTCTGGGGGAAACCGCCTTGCTTCCCTGCTGGGAAGAAGTGGGAGTGAGAACTAAAGGCAGCATTGGCTTTTTCCAAAAAAGGGATGGCTGGTCTGACTTTGGCTTTCTTTTTTTTCTTCTCATGCTATACATGTGGTGGTGACAAGCTGCTCACGGACAACCCGCTCACTGGGGTAGTTTTCATCAGTCAAGCTAAGCTGCGAGCAGGGGGGAGATAGGCAGCTTGTGTCTGCGGCCATTCAACCAGCACAGAGCATCAGCTGAAAGCAGAGAGGGAAGGAAGCGAGGAGAGCGATGCCTGAACGCACGCTCCTGGCACAGGCGCGTTAGTGAGGACCAGGACGTGAATTAGGATCAGATAGGGGCCTGTCGCATTCCAAGCTATGTGGTTTCTGGGTGACTTTATTACCAAAACGTTAAGAAAGCTGGTTATTTTCCCACTTAGCAGGAGCTCGGAGGCCACTGTTTTGTTCACTCAACTTCCAGTGCTCACTGCTCTTTAGGCGGTGTGTGTGTATGCGTGTGTGTGTGTTTGTGTTAGAGAACTTTCTCGATAAGAGATTTTCAAAACAGCAATTAGCAAGAGCACGTACTGACTAGTTCCACACACACACACACACACACACACCAGTTTTGCATAGATTGTGTCACTGACTCCAAGGTGTGCTTGCCCTTTAGAAGGCCGAGAGAAAGAATTGGGCTTACTGTGAACTGAAAATCAAATTTAAAGTCTTTTGACACCAAAAGTAATTTTGCTCGGGGGGGATTCCACAAACCCTGGTGGCTCTGCTTTGGATTTGCAACAGTGTAAATTAGAATTTAATTTCCTCCCTGTAGCTGAGTTGCCAACATCTTCATTTCCCTCACTGTCCTTCAGACAATTTAGTTTTCCCAGAGCAAAGCAGGAGGGCAGTCTGTGCACAGAAGAGCTGGGCAGCCAGAGAAGGAATGGTGGGATGGGCTTTGCCGACTCCCCGTGAGAGGGCTGGGAGGAGAGCGGCAGCAGGAGCCAACCCTGGATGCAATAAACCGGATCATATTATATATCTCTGCCTAATGTCAGGAATGGCTGAGCTAAGGCTGGGCAGCCAGTTCACTTTGAGCCCCACGACCGTCCTTCCCTGCATACCCCAAATGCAAGCAGGATCTGCGTATTTTCCTGGCCACAGCTGCTCAGCAGCTTTATGTCTGCTCCTCGGTGAAAACGCTGCTCTTACCCTCGCTTAGCCCAGCCTGGCTAAGCTCCTGTCTCACAAAACTGGTGCTCTAGTTGCTGCTTCGGGCAGGTATTTCAAGGGGAAAGAAAGCAGTAGGTACCGGATAATCCTCTCCTGGAGCTGGTTTTACCCCCATTTGGCAACCAAGAGACAGCTGCCACGCGAAAACCTGGTTGAGCATCCTCCTGCGGGCAAGCACAGCTTGTTTGCTCCCTGAAGCACCTTGTCCTCTTGTTTCATTGCAAGTAGGCAGCAGTTTTATCTCAGCTTTCCTAGAATCATAGAATGGTTTGGGTTGGAAGGAACCTTTAAAGGTCATCTAGTCCAACCCCCCTACGATGAGCAGGGACATCTTCAACTAGATCAGGTTGCTCAGAGTCCCCTCCAACCTGACCTTGAATGTTTCCAGGGATGGGGCATCTACCTCCTCTCTGGGCAAGCTGGTCCAATGTCTCACCACCCTCACTGTAAAAAGTTTCTTGCTTATATCTGGTCTGAATCTACCCTCTTTTAGTTGAAAGCCATTACAGGACAAGGTGTCCTGTCGCTACAGGCCTGCATCCAGGGGATTTGGATTTAATCTCCCGAGTCTTGGCTCTCCAGCTCTAACTTTGACGTATCTTTGCTGCTGGGTCTTGTGCTACTGGGAAGAAAGAGGACCCCCCTCTCTGACAAGATCCAAGTTAATTAGGAAGCGGCAGTGAAGCTCTAGGAACAGGCTGTATCCCAGCTGTGATCAAAAAGCAGGTCCCAGTATGCGCTGCCCCACTCACTGGAAGGCACAGAGAAGAACAGATTCCTTGGCGCTCTTGAGTTGCTTTTTTGCAGCTACAAGCGCAGACCTTGCCTTGGTCTTTGCATCCAGGCTCTGCACCCGGTGGCCTCAATAAGAAGCGAGTCCTCTAAGCGTGACGCAAGAACTAACTGGGTTTTTTTTTTCCTAAAGTTGTCTTTTTCTGCTGTGTTTTTATGTTACAAGGGTATCCTGTAATTTTTACCCCCCAACCAGCACAAAAGAAATGAGGGATTAGCACAGAAGTATGCGAGCATCTTTCTTCTTTTCAATGGGAGGAACAAATTGGAGCTGACAGTTCCCTGGAACCAGCGCAATACATGAAGTAGTCACAATAATACATTTTATCTTCCAGCCCTTTTAAAGCATCAGAAGCTCTCCGGTCTCTGATGCCTCCAGTAAGCTGACCTTGGCTGGCAGAGCCGGCCACCTCATTACTGCTGTCCCACTGCTCACAGCCGCCCTCTCTCCCAGCCCTCACGCAGCCCGATTAGCTGTGGCAGCGAGAGCTTCCCAGGTCAGGCAGCCTGCTGGTAACCCTTCAGTGACACCACATCTCTTTCAAATAATCCCTTCTGTAAGAAACCATTTAAAAAAAAACAAACAAAAAAAACCCAAAAAAAAACCATTTAGCTGCAACACACAGAGATTTGTCAGACGTGATTTTTTCCTGAAGACATCACCAACAGGAAAACTTCAAGCCATCCGTTAACTCCAAAAAGCAGTTGCAGCAGAGAAAATCTACCTAGTTGTCATTGAGGTTCTGGATTTAGCTTGTGCCTTCATGTCTACAAAAGACCAGGCTAGACCGACCCTATTTATTACTATTTAAACCTTTCTATTTGCGCTGACCAAAGGAAGGAACTCATTTACAGCAAAATCTGTTGGAGACAGACAGGCAAATAAGCACCTGCAAATAGCTGCAGGAGGTTTGTGTTTCAACAGACAGGGCAAGGCTGAGCACCACAGCTTCCTTTCTCTTTCCCCGAATTATCATCTTGCTGTCTGAGCTTGATTTGTCCCTCAATGAGGTGTCGTCTTTGTTGAATTTATCTTGCGTCTGCTAGAAGACTGAGGCAAAACATAGAAAAAAAACCCCACAGTTTGTAGTGAATGCACCCCTGGAAGATGCCTCAGAAATCTTGGGGAGCAGGACTTGCACTTGGGGCTGAGATGGTGGCGCTGGTCCATGGTACTGCCTGAGGCAGGCAGGTGGGATGGTCGATGTAGCTCTGTGTTCAAAGCCCGATGGCCATTTTCTAATCGTATAACATGAGGGAAAGGGCCTTTTCCATTATTAAGCAATTCAATATCCTCCATTGGTATTTAATTTAAAAAATGTTTGGTTTTAAAACTTTAATTGTGGAACAGAAGTAGGGACGTATGTTAGAGTTTTGTGCAGTAACATCCCCATGAGTAGTCTTTGGCCAGGGAGTCTCTCCGGGTATGGAGACACCTTTTTCTCCGCTCATCCCTGTGAGCATCGCTGGATTATGGCAGCAACAGCTATCCTTGTGCACTTTCCCAACCGTACAGGCACGTCTGTGGGTGATGATGCTGTTGAAAAAATGCCACTGCTCAATTAAGTGTATAATGTGTCACGTCCTGCATGACTGATTGTCCTTTCCTTGTCTCGTTCGGTACATCCGCAAAATACCACCTTTGTTAGTTCAAAGAAGGACTTGGGGTTTTGCACAGGGATGATTGCGGGATAGGATGCAATTTGCTGTGAGGTGCTCTTTGAACCATGAGGCATTTTCCTGAATTCGGTGTAACACCCGCAGGCCACATTTACTTAGATATACACAAAATCTTATTAATAAGGATAGACATCCACTAAAGTAAACAGAGATGAATGTTTAGTTTATTAGATGTTCAAGTTAATAAAACCAAGGGCTGGAAATGCTCACAAAGTCATCTGTGCTACACAAACCCAAACCAAAGTCATATTAAAAATGCTAAGACTTCAGCTGAGGCTGGAATAATCAGCTTAAAACGCCGCCTGCATATACCAAGGTTTTGGTTTCTTTGGAATTAGAGGGAGATGTTGCCATCATCTCCCCAGACGGCAGCTGGACCACAAAGCCTTGTTTCCACGCGCGCAGGTGCTGGACTAGAAGTGTTTGCAATATATTTGATTTCCATGTCGTACGCTGAGCGCTGAAGCTCTCTGAAGGTCAGATGGCTTTTCATCTGCAGTTATCCAACAAGGGGTTGCTTTTTCCCCATTCTTTCCTGGCTCTACCCTTAGAAAGAAAATAATCCCCCTTCTTCCCGGTAGAGAAGGCGGCACCGGTGGATCCAGTGTAACAGCTGCTATGTGAGCACAAGCCGAATGCTGTATGCATGGTTTCTCCAGGCACTGTGTTTCCTGTGGGCATGACGTTCTGCCACCAGGTGAGGAAGGCAATTGCTTCCCTTGGCAAAAGGACAAAATAGTTTTCCATCATCATATAAAACCATTACGTCCCCCTTTTCGTACACCCGGAAAGACGGTCCATTACTATTATGTGAATTGGAAAATGCAGAAACCTCAACAGAGAAGGAAAGGAGAAAAGAGTGGGAGGGCAGTGGAGGACAAACTGTCGGGGTCATCCCTATAAGTTGTTCATTAGCCTGCGATGGCCCCGCTGGGTTTTTCTTTTAGATGGCAGACTGTGGAAAAGCAGGGCTGTGCCGAGATGCGTGCAGCCTTAATTTGTGCAATGAAAAGTTATGCAAGATAATTACCTTGTAGTTCAGCAACAATAAACGCTGTCAGATCTGTTTAATCCATGCTCGGTTTATCCTTAATGTCTCTGTATCTAAAAGACTCAAATGGTAACTAATCCTATAGCATGGCTGGAGCATATGACGTTTTAAACTCAAGATTTCTATTTTAATGTTCACTACAGATTAAATTTACCAATTTAGCCTGACTAGATCTACTTACCATATATTGAAGGGTTTCATCAGGTTTGCCATTGGCTGTGTCTGTGACGGTAAACTGCAGGCATTTGGGGTTGTTCTCAGGCACTAATGGCAACAGGCACAGACCAGCCTGTACCTGTGGCACTGAACTCCACTGTCCTCCAAAAGAGGGAAGCACATGAAGACTGCTTTGGGAATGGTCCTTGGCCCATGCCACTTCCTGAACCATGCCCAGGAGGTGTGTGGAAGAGTGCTAATTGGCCCGAGCCAAATCTGTGCCAGCAATTGCTCAAACAGTGTAACCTCCTTTGCCCCAAGGAGCAGAAAGCCCTTGCAGATTCAAAAGGGAACAGCTTGTCTGTACTGAGAAACTTAGAATCACAGAATAGTTTGGATTGGAAGGGACCTTTAAAGGTCATCTAGTCCAACCCCCCTACGACGAGCAGGGACATCTTCAACTAGATTAGGTTGCTCAGAGCCCCGTCCAACCTGACCTTGAATGTTGCCAGGGCTGGGGCATCTACCACCTCTCTGGGCAACCTGTGACTGTGTCTCAACCCCCCTCATTGTAAAAAATTTCTTCCTTCTATCTAGTCTAAATCTTCCCTTTTAGTTTAAAACCATTACCCCTTGACCTATTGCAACAGGCCCTGCTGAAAAGTCGGTCCCCATCTTTCCTGTAGGCCCTCTTTAAGTACTGAAAGGCCACAGTAAGGTCTTCCCGGAGCCTTCTCATCTCCAGGCTGAACAACCCCAACTCTCTCAGCCTGTCCTCATAGGAGAGGTCCTCCAGCCCTCTGATCATTTTTGTGGCCCTTCTCTGGACCTGCTCCAACACATCTATGTCTTTCCTGTGCTGAGGACTCCACAGCTGGACCCAGTACTCCAGGTGGGGTCTCACCAGAGCAGAGTGGAGGGGCAGAATCACTTCCCTTGACCTGCTTGCCATGCTTCTTTTGATGCAGCCCAGGATACGGTTGGCCTTCTGGGCTGCGAGTGCACATTGCCAGCTCAACTTGATAGCTACTGAAATGAAATGTATTTCAGAAAACAGTGGCAAGGAGAGCAGTTCTCTATGAAATTCTAGGTATTTTTTCAAGGGGTTCCTGTAAACACTTGTGTAGCTGTAAAGCTGTCCTGCTTTTTTGTGCTGGTGGGCTGAAACTGCTCGGTGTAAGACAGCAGTGTGAGACAGGGAGCTGAGGTACCTCTGCTTTCTGGTAGCTGCACATAGCAGCAATCACCTTCTCGTTTTTTCTCAGCTGTCGCATTGGTTGTCAGATCTCTTCTCCAGTACCAGCATCATTAATACAAGCTTTTCCAAGAGGGACTCTCTGTGTAGCACAGACTCCTCTCCCCCCTTTGTCCTGCATCAAATCTCTTTCAGCTGCTTTGTACAGCTCCTTTAATGATCCTGGCTAGAGAAGATGGTGGTGGTTTGGGGGAAGTTTAGGCTGTTTGGTGGTACTAGATATGCACTGTTGTCTTCTATACCTTTGAGAGTTTTTAAAGATTAAAATGCTTTAGCCAGAAGAATCATAACTTCAGCCATAAATTTAAAGAAAACTTCTAAAAGTCTTACATATCTCAAAGATATGTAAGATCTTCTCTAGCACAGGATTCAAGTTTTGAAGTTAAATGAACTGAAGCCAAGAGATGAGTTACATCAGAGCACACAGCCTCTCTTTGTTGTGCATGGACAGTGTTCAACTACTTGATGTACTAGAAGAGAGCTTCAGACACACGCTATAGCCAAATATAAATGAAGTAACACAGGACTTTTATGGCAATGCTCTTGAAACGGCCACACTTGTGAGGTGTCGAAAAGATTAAATAAATCCATTGCTGCAATGCTCGTATCTGGGACAAGAACATCCACCTTGAAAGATCTTCTGTCCTAAAACATGTAGCGATGTATCTTCAACAATATTTTAGTGAGTGATGTGCCATTAAGACACCCCTTTGAAACAGAACAATCATATAAACATCCAAGTCATTTTAAGTCACCCTAATCCTGCATATTTAAAGAGGAGCAGCAAAGCGTTCGTATCTCATTAGCGACTGAAAGGATTTGACAACAATGATGTTTTACTTTCCTTTCAGGGATGAAAAGCCTATCCTATTTGTTTAATTTAGCTCACTCTTGCTTATATTAGAGCGTACCTGGAGTGGATACTGAGTACAGCTACAGCTTGTCTGTCTTGTCTGAAGCAAAACAAATAATCTCTAGAGCAGCCCACTGGTGACCTAAACCATCCCACGTGTGTTTGCTTGATGCATTTACTTTCCTGCAGATGCAAAGAGGCAGTAGCCTCGGCTTGCTGTCCTTGCCCGTGCTGCTGCCGTCTGCACTAAATGAGTGTTGTAACCAGCAGAAATACTGGTGCAAAGTACTAAAAGAACACAGCACTCTTAAGGACGATTTTGTATTAAACACTGCTAGGTCATTGCTTCTCTCTCCTGCCAGTGAGAAGGTTTTTATGTTCGTTGCTTACACGGTCTGAGAAAGTGAAGCCACTCTACTGCGTACACTTGACACACAAATTTAGGTCACTGCTCAGAGTCATCATGGATTTTGCCAAAAGACTCCTACTGGAGTTGCATCTATTGCCATCAGGGCTGGCTTACCCCACTTGTTCTCAGGTCTTACTCATGGGCTTGTCCAAATGTTACTGGTGGTCAGTAAGGTACAAGGGAGACCACCAGCACCACTCATGGTTTCTGAGACCTCCCCTTCTGCTAATGCTTCCAACAGTGCAGAATAGGTGGTTTGCTTTTTGTGAACTGAGCAGAGAAACTGAAATTCCACCCAACACATTTGGTCAGCAGGGCAGTATTCAGTGGCATATGCCAAAGAGGTAGAGAAGTAGCCAGGCTGCTGCTCGACAGAGTGATTCCCACAGCCCGTCTTGCATCCTGCTAGTCTTACTACTTCTCACAAGGTCACTCCTTGTAGTTTATCTTTTAATGTAGGGATAGACAACAGAGTAGCACAAAGCCTTCCATCCTTACTACTGTGTAGCGCTGCCGAAATGACAGCATGATCCCTTATGTGTGCAGGTCACTTGCGCTGAACCGCTGTTACAGTTTTGGTGCTAGGTGGGTCTAAAGCATGAGAAGATCATTCTCAGTTGATTTTCAGAAATGCTTTTTCTTTAGATTATTTGCCGGCACTTGAATGGCAGGGGGGCTTTGTTTTTAATTCAGTCTTTAATTGACATAAAGAATAAACAGTGATGAGTAGAATTGGAGTTGACTTCTAATCAAAGACAATTCTGCATACCGGCTTGGGTTTGAAATGAATGAACGTCAAATCCAATTAGGCGGCTGGATTCTGACCCCTCAGCCACACTCATACATACTGTTACAGACCAAATTTTGCTTATCTGCACAAATGCCAGCTGAATATGATGGCTCCGTGTTCCTAGTGCTGCTGTAAGGGAACGGCATTAGGGAGGGCACCGCCTGGGGTTTGTGCGCACACTCACTCCAGCTGCCAGCGCCGAACAAATGTTGGAGCTGCAAAAAATGAGGTCAGCTACCACAAACCCATCTGTCGTGCGCGGGAGCCGTTTAGGATCAAATTTATTTTTCTTGGGTTTATTACAGCGAAATAACTCATTTGCATTTCCCTCTCCTTGTGTTTTCGGCACGTGCTGTACCAAGGGTAAGGAGCGGTGCCGTAGGTGTTTCTCTGAGGGGGGGTTAAGCAGAGGAACGGGCAGTTTGTGACTCCCCCAGTGCATGTACCAAGAGCTCTAGTGAAAAACTAGCTACAAAAAGGGCAGGAAGAAAGCTAATTGTGGTACAAGACAGAAGGGGTGCTGCTTTGCCTTAGCCACCATCAGTCAGTATTTCTGTGCTAGTGAGGTGATGAGAGTTTGAGCCAAAGGCACATTTTACAGTAAAAATAAAAGATGAAGTTAAAAGTCCCCACCTTGACTTTGGCACCTAGGCTGGTGTGAAAGACGACCAGTGCTTACTGAATTTATGGAGCTATATTGCTGTGGGAGCATCAAGTATCAAGTCCTATACATTTACAGCTACAGATTCCTTACCATTTTGCTATTGACCTGGATTGTTAGCTTTCTTCTTATTACTATTCTTATTGCTTTTTGGTTTATGTACTTCATCCAATTTGGGTAGGAGGAGCAGAACCAACAGCATGAGCTATTCCAGATGGTAGACAACTTGTGTTTCTGCTCAGGGTGTCTAGTGATGAGCTAGCAAATACTGTAGTATTTGAGTTGAAAATTTCCTTACATACCACATAAAAAATGTTCTTACAGAAATAAGACTGTAAAGTACAAGTCTTGCTATTAGTATCAAGTCTTTGAAAAAATATTGTTTGAAACAAAGCTAAAATTTGATACCGAAGTACGCAAGGCTAATGTTTTAGCTTATTAGGAACAGGTAGCGGTGGCTTGTACTCGCTCGCAGGGATTTTGGCATGACAAAGTAAAGCTCCCAGCTATGGGCTTAAGTAGAGCTATAAAAGATGCATGAGTTACATAAACACTTCTTTGTGCATTGTAAAAACTGAATCCACCCAAACTGAAGGTACTGAAATACAACTAATAAAAGAAAGAATCACTGCAGGCATCACTAACGCAGATAAAGCCGTCAGTGAACAGGGAGCACAAGCCTTCAGAGAGATCCCGCTGGGTAGTTGACAGCACGAGAGGCGAGGCTTGGATGTCCATGGTGGGGGAAGAGACCCACCTCAGGCTGCCAGTGAGGGCAGGACGAGCTGTGGTGGGTTAAACTAAGATTCTTTTTGCTGCAAGAGCTGGAGCAGAAGTTTGCCTTCTTGTGCTGAGGCAGGAATATGTGGCTACCAACAGCTTTGATGCCTACCCTAGCATGACCCGGGTGCTCCCACATCTCCCATTTGAAGGAGAGGCGGTCGTCTCAGCTATTGCTCTGTCTGTGTGCAATACTGCTCTCCGCAGCCATGGTGGTAAGCCCATGTGGCTCTTTTTCTGTACGCTAAAATTAATGTTTGAAGCTCACAGATCTGCTGGCCTTTCACCGGCTGATGTAGGCTTGGGAAGTGTGCTTGTCAGTATAGCCATATGCTGCTATTTAGGAATATCTCACAGCCTTGGACTTTGATGGAAAAAATGCACGTGATTTTGTTCTGGCAACCAAGAATAGTTCTTCAGATGGAGCTCACATGTCTGTACAACTCTGACAAATGCTACCCGGTACAAGGAAATAGCAACCCAGTCACTGGGAGCATAAAATGTGCCATGAAAGTCGTAATTCATGTAATCCAGTCACCAATAGAAGACACCTTTCTATGGGTGCTTCCAGGAGATACCATCCCCCGGAAATGTTCCTGGTACATTCAGTAACTATGAGCTCGTGCACCAATACCTAGAGTTTTTGTCCTAAAAGTGTAAAAGCTCATATGAAAGAATTAAATTTCCTGAAAGAATTAAATGCTCCTGAGTGCTCTTACCCATATATTATTGTCAAAATTTTATATTAAAAAAACATCCACAAGAATGTCTGCATTATTATCCAAAATGCATACCTCTGTGCCTTCTAGGAGTCTAGGGAACATGGAAACCATAAATTCCAGGTGGTTATTTGGGCTACTGGCCATGCTGGCCTCATATTGCCAGAGTGATTCAATTAAGTCAGATGGAAGAAGTTGGAAAATGAATATTAAAAATGACTACACTTTAGGCAACAAAAGCAAGTAACACCAGCTGAAGGCGTACTGAATGAGCTTACCATTGAACTGAGCCTGAATAAGTTTCAAATTGAATTGTGCTCTCTGGGTTTATGAGTGCAGAGCAGAAAGAATTGGCTGGCTGGGAGGAGGACATGACTTCTAGGGTATAATTAGTTTCTTCCTATATTGCATTTATTCTTTTGAAGATGCATGGTCTTAAACGGGATCTTATTGCAATTAAAAGTTTTTACCTTTGTAAGCTGGCCAGCTAGTCTGATAAGTAGAACATAGACCTTGACATAGATGGGAGAGGAACATATTCACTTCTTTCATTATTCAAGAAGATACCGGTTCATTTGTTGGACATACCCCAGGTTTGCAGGTAGGAAATGTTCCTAGCATGCAAAACAGAATCAGTTGACTTCTGTAGCAATCCACTCTCATCAGTCCAGTGGACCACCATGTCTTACCTTAACCTAAATAATTATCACCAAGTTTTAATGGACAGACTGCAGACCAGAGCTCAGCAAAGGCAACAACATACAAACCGTCTCACTGTAGGGATTGCAGCTCTTTAGATGGAGAATGGGCCTTGAACCTGTCACACAAAAAAAATAAGATAGAAACAAAGGATTATCAAGGATCTCTTCAGTCATTGAGTCCTACCCCCCATTCCCATTTAATCAAGGATTATACATAATCCCAAAGTATCCTCGAAGCCTCTATTCCATGAACCCTCAGCTGCATAGGGCTCCCTAACACCCTGCAGCAAACCCTAGACCCAAGGCCATAACTGTACCTGCTACAAGGAGAGAACAGGAGGAATCACTGGTATATTTATTGCAGCTTTACATGGTTGCCAGCACACACATAGCAAAACCAACTTCCCCTCATCATGTGGTGAACAAAAAATATCACCTCCAGATTGGTCATGGGGGAAAAAAAAACCCAAAACCAAAAAGGGACTGTGCAAAACTCAGACTAGATTTAGCAAGTGTGTTTCTGACTGAATTTCCCCTCTCTCAGCTTAGATTGAAATCCACACAGTTTATCAAATCTTTCAGCACTATGGGAGATGGAGGTCCATGCTGCGGGTGATGAAGAGGGGGCAGCCCTGTAAAAGTGATGGGCTCGATGGTCCCTTCCCTTCTCATTAGCTCAGGCTCAGCTGTTTTCCCATTTCCAGACTGAAAGGAGAGCTGAGAGAAGGGACTTTTATTTCCCCGGGGACAGAGACATCGTCAATTATCTGCCATCCCCTGCTGCAAGCTGACAGTGAATAGGGCAGAGAAAGAGTGCTGATAGGATTTCACCTTATCCTTCGACTCTGCTGATGGGCTCATCATTCATCCGCTGTGCACTTAGCACGGGCAATACTAATTATATTAATTATGCTCCTACACAGCACATGCTTATATTAGCAGTAAGCGGACTGGTGACTTTTCAAAAGGAAACATTGCTAGTTCATTAGCTATATAGATTTAAAAATGTAAGCGCACTCATTGCATCCACTCCTGAGGTGGATCTCTTGCATCTCAAAAGCATTTGATAGCATTTCAGATGTATAATATGCTTTATATTGAGAGCAAAATGCATACTGTATCTAGAAGACAGTAGGATTATATCAGGTAACTACTAAATGCAGACTTAGAAAGTTGGTCACTTCGTTGGAGTAGCACCAAAATCCCCTTGGTAGTGTTCATCTATAGGGACACTGGTCAGGTCAACAAGAGACCTGAGTAAGTCCTTGTGGGCCGAGCCTTATTGAAATTACACTAGTGACTACATCTATGTGTATTATCAGAATCCAACTCTATTATTAAATTCAGAGGTAAGTTTATTTAGTCGATAGCACAGAGGCCTGTGAATGGTTTAAAAGGTAGGAAAATAAATGCCCCTCTACAACGCATATTACAACAGTGTGACAAATACTCATCGCTCAAAGTGTATTTCCTTGATGTAGGTATCATAAATAATCCATCAACGTGGTACCTGTACGCAGCCGCTGTCTGTGTGAATCTTGGGCTAAGGGGCTACTGCTGCTAGGCAGAGTCAGTGTGATTTTGTGAGGTGGAAATATCTGAGATGTCAGCAGTATAAGTTTAACTCTTAAGAACAGATTGTGTTTGTACAATAGAGTCAACCTCTAACCTGAAAAACCGAAAAGTGACTGAACTGGGAGACTTCATCAGTTCTGACTCTGTTACCTCCTTTTATCACAGTTTTCTTCTGTACAGAAATTAAACATCCATTAATCACCAAGATTATATATAATATATAAAGAGAGCACAAGCCTATCTGGGCTCTGAGTTCTGACCATTTTATGCAAAAGCAAAGCAGAAGTAGCTCCAGGCAGGTCTTCAATTTGCATTTCAATTGCATTTCTTCCACACTTCCTTCTGGTATCTTGAGGAAAGTCTTAGCTACTAAAGCATTGCAAAGCCAAAGCTTGAGCAAAATAAATAAGTAAATAAATTCCTTTTCCAAAATTATTATTTTTTTAAGTTTCCCCAAAGCAAAAGAAAACCTAAACACTTCCAGTACATGTGTGCATGGTCACATATGGACACAAAGATTTTGTTCGGAGCAAAACCCATTCATCTTTCATCCACATTAATACAGAAGATATTCATCGAGTGGAAGGTGTTAGTGTTTTGGCAGGAGTTTTGAATCTAAAGTAATTACATTTTTATAGCCAATGTGGTCATGACTAGGCCCCAACTTCAAGTTCGGTTTTATTCCCCTTATTTTCTGAGGAACAGCTCATGTTTATGCAGTTAAATCTCCTCTGACTGCCGGTGTTGTTTAGCTTCTACCCTCACCGGTCTCCAGATGCTGTCCGGGGGGGTGTTAATCATCCCGTCAAACAGGGCAAGTGCCGAACACTTGCAAGGGATTTTCTGCTCCTTGGCACTCTGGACCCAACTTTTAATGTGAATCCTTGTATGCCCATGGGAGCATACAGCACGCAGCGTAACTGTCTTCAGGTTATTTGCAAAACCAAAGGGAATTTGCTGCGCGGCCTCCCCCAGAGTACTGCAGTCGAGGGGTTTCTGCTTTGTCTCGCAGGAGCTGGTTCCTGGCGGGGTTTGAACTGTTGGACATCAGCTGGCATGAGTTGACGTGGTACTGTCTGCAGGGATGCGAGATTTGACCCTGGAAGCTGCAAAGTGGCTTCTGCCAAGTGCTGGGTATCGGGAAGCCTGAGCAGAGCTGCAGAGGTGTGCTGAGAGCCTTAAGGAGCTAGGGATGAGTGTAGGGCCGAATTTGGGCTCTCATTGACTGAAGGCTCAAGTACCTCCGGCTGTGGCTGGAGCATGTTTATCCCTGTGCGAGTTAGCCAAAGCCTGTCCTCGCTGGGGTTTCTCCCGGGCCTGCGAGGAGAGGCTGCTCCCCAGACCCTCCTGCTCCCACCCTCTCCCTTTCCTCCCTCTCTCCTGGCTGCGGGTTTCTGCCCAGCGTAGGTGCTCATGGCACTGGTCTGCCTGAGAGAAACTTCTTTATCCCACGGGTTTATCCTCGCTGTAGATAAGCTGGCACGGCTCTGAGCTGGGCACGCTGCGTCTCGCCTCAGCCAGGGACATGAACAGTGGAGCACCATTGTCTGCTGGCCACAGTGGAGGAGAAAACCAGCCTTAATTGCATCCCAGCTGGTGTCTCTGAGGGCTATCCAGTCACAGGGGGCAGCTCTTGCTTCTGAAATGGAAAGATTTACACTGTTTTGGTTCTGCAATAGAGAAAACTTCATGTTACCAGTAGCGCCGGCAGTGCTGGGACTGGGAGAAATATTTCTGGTGGAGCTCTTGCAGAAATATTCCTGACAAAGCAGCTCCTCAGGCAATGCAGTCCTCTCCACGGAGAAGCAGTAGCTCACCACGACGCCTGATGTCACCTCAATGAATATTTGCCCAGCTTGGTGCTACAAATTAAACATAACTGGACAGCACACAATGTTTCCCCATGTATTTGCTTTCTGCAGTGAGTGTTTGCCATGTAGGCATCGTGTAGCTCTGGTGCTTATCTTTAATAAATACGTTCGGTTGCGAAGGCTTACGTCGCAAACCTGTGGCCTTCACAAGTGGCTGCTTTTTTGGGTGCTCGTGATCGTTCCTCATCAGTGGGGATGAGAGGGTGGTTTAGACTTGCTGTCACCCCCTCGGCCCTGAGGTTGTGGTTTCACAGAGCGTCAGTTCCATTGCTTGTGGGCAGCTCCAGCCCCTGCCATGCCGTCCTGCCTCCGCACCAAGCTCACTCCTCAGCCCAGCTGTTGGAGCGAAATGAACTGGGGGCATGGGGCGTGCCAGGTCTAGATTTTTAAAAATAAATGGGGGAAAAAAAAAAGTTTATTAAAAAAATCTCTTTTTCATTTTTTTGTCAGGTTATTTTTAAGCTGGCCTAGTTTCTCAATCCGTTGCACACTGCAAGGGCGTTAGCAGCCATGCTGGCACCCCGGGAAGGAAGGAGGCGGTGAGAGGATGGGTCCTGTGGGATGGAGGAGCTGGTCCCTGGCAGCACTTGAGGACCAGTGCCCTCTTCTCCAGCATCCCTCTTCCCCTCCCACCCCCTGCCCTCCTGCGTGGCCTCAGCTGGCCGTGAAGCTCCTCAGACAGCTCGGTGGGGCCATTTCACCTCGCCAGAGCAGCACAAAACCAAGGCAGCAAAAAAATCTGCTTCATTGTCTGCCGAGGGCAGCAAGCACCGGGGTCGAGACAAGGAAAACAGAGGATCAAGGAGGAGAGGAAAAGGGAGGCGTCCCCCTCGCCCCTCGTGGCAGCAGCAAGCTGATGGAGCTGCTGTGAACCACTGCACTGGTTTGCTATTTCCTTGCGGGTGGATTGAAATCACCTTAGTTTGGGGCAGATGGTGAGCTGGGCATTGAAAATGAACATGCGCACAGAGCAAGGGCTCCCTTTCAGGGTGCTGAGCACCCCCCCCCCACCCCCCGCCCTGGACACATGAAATGCAGAGCGTATGGTGCCTGGGGAGCATCCCTCTCTCATCACAACATGCTGTGGCTGCGCGTACCTCCACTGCATCTTCCTTCTCAACAGCCAGGCGGGAACAGCCACGGGGAAAGCAAGCAAGGCTCAAAGGGGAGCTGCAGGACTTGATTCATGCTGAATGAACCCTCTTCTTTTCATTTTAATATATGTAATAACACTTTGTGGTGATGGTGAGTGCCCCTCAAGAGCTCTGCACGCTCCCAAAGTAATCTCTGGAACACCTCGATGTAGCAGATGGGGATAGCAGGGCTGGGGGAGAAGCATGCCAGGCACGGCAGAAATTGGGGATGGCGTTGGGATTAGCACGATGAAGCATCTGGTTTCTAGTCCCACATCCAGACCCTCTTTGTGTCTGGATGTCTATTTTCAGTAGACCCTGAGACATAAGTCAGAAGTGAAAATAGGACCATTTTATTTTTGAGGTGGGACAATTTGGCAATGCAAACAGATTTGTACCCTGGCTCGCGGCCCCTCGCGGGGTTCAGTTACCCCTTACCATGCCTGATGGACACCAGGCAGTCCCTGCCTCACCGCCTGCCTCTTACCCGCCATCGTCACTGACCTGCTTTCTGTTCTTTTTCAGGAATATCTTCCAGGCTCCCCGAAATCATGTCAATAGGATCACATTCATTCTCTCCAGGAGGTCCTAATGGGATTATTAGAAGCCAGTCCTTCGCTGGCTTCAGCGGGCTTCAGGAGAGACGGTCCAGGCAAGTGCCGTGGTCTCTAAGAGGAATTTCCAAATCAGGCCCTAAGGGAGGGTGAAGGTGGAAAAGAGGCGAAAGAGGACTGCCTTCTCTCTGATTGCAAAAGAAAATCTTCTAGGCTAAAATCTCTTTCTCTATTGTTTGTATAATTAAGCTGTTGCCCTCTGCCTTAGCTACCAAACGCCTGCTTGTCTCTCCTCCATTAATGCAGGGCTTCCTCACATGTTTCAGAGCTGTGAGAGAATTTCGGAGAATCATTTTAATTTACTAACTTATGCAGTGATCTTTTCAACATGTGAAATGTGCAGGAACATGGTACATTTCCCACCACCCCCAATTTAAGACTGTTGATACCCAAAAGACAGTTTTCTCATTGCCACGCTGCTATGAATTCGAAACAACTCTGTTTCCTTTGCGGGGCTGCCTTCATGTCCTGCTGGAAACAGGGCAGAGCTTGGCTGCAGAGCTTTTCCTTGCACCACCCTTTGGCTAGGGCTTAGGGCTTTGAGTCAGGTACTTACCAAGTCAACCGGTCCCTGATGCCCCCAGAGGCTACTTTACAATTAATTTTAACTTGTGTAAAGTCTCCCAGTGCCAGACCACCAGTTAGCAATTGAGGAGAAACAGCAGGCAAAGGGTCACCTCCCATCATCAGCTCAAGTCAGTGATGGTTGTTAGATGCCGACAAACCCCCAGCAGAGTCACCAAAGAGGCACCTATATGCAGCACAACTATCCTCCCTTTGCCGTACGGAGCTACCTACAGTCCATGCTCAAGACCAGCATCGTGATGCTGTCCTCCAGACACGCTCTTAACTGAGCCCCAGTCTTCCTTAGGAGCCCCCAGGCTTTACGCCTGAGATTATCAGGGCTCCCCTTGGTCTTTAGGATCTGGATGTAGCTCAGCCCTTTTATGGCTGTGGCTGAGCAACGTGAGGCAGGACAGAGTAACGTCTGATGAGCCTCAGACTCAGCCCAGCATTTCCAGACCAGCACTCAAATCTCGGCCAGGCAACTGGCACATCAAAAGCTGACAGCACGTGTCCCAGACTCCTCAGACCTCTTAACCTGTAAACAAATGCAGTCCTTTAACTAGCAGGCACAGAAGCAGGTTCGTTTCTGCTAGCAGAGATAATATCAGAAGATTTCTTCATGCTACACTCTTTTGAGATCATTATGATTTATAGGGGTTTCCTCCTCTTTCATGTTCATTCTGCAGGTGTAACTCCTTTATTGAAAATTCCTCTGCACTTAAGAAGCCCCAAGCAAAGGTGAAGAAAATGCATAATTTGGGCCATAAGAACAGCACCACGCCCAAAGAGCCCCAGCCTAAGAGGATGGAAGAGGTCTACCGAGCCCTGAAGAATGGCCTGGAGTAAGAGCCTTTATTCTGCTTGTTGATTGAAGCTTTCTGTGACATTTTAGAGCCTAGAGAAACATATCACAGGAACAGGGATACTTAATCATAGGAGAGGAAAATATACCTCTTCAGGCCTGTAACACTTATGACGTGACATATTTGTATGGGAAACAGGGCAGAATCCCATTTCCACTCCAATTGCTAGGAAAGCACCCAAAAGCTAGGATTTCAACAGTTTTTCCTCCGAATTTCCTAGAGTCCTATCAGAGGCTTGTATTGCCCTTAAGATAACATCCCAGATGATAACGGGGCTTTTACCAGCCGGATACAAGAGCAGCGATCAGAAGGCACCAGCCCGTAAACTAAGCAGCAGATTAGCTTACTTGAAACACCGAGCTCTTACACACAGCTAAGTAAGTGGCTCCTATTCATTCCCAAAAAGGCAGCAGGGAGCTGCTTTTAGGATAGATCAACGTAAATGAGTTTTTGTCTGAAAACGGATCCAATGAGGAAAGCCATTTGTGGCGCAGCTTTTCTTCCAGGATGGTCGGCAGCCAGCGCAGTATGCACTGCAGGGCTCACGCATCCCTTCTCTGGTTTGTGTTTACAGCGAGTATCTGGAAGTTCACCAGACAGAGCTGGATAAGTTGACTGCTCAGTTAAAAGACATGAAAAGAAACTCACGCCTGGTACGTGTCACGCTTTTTCATCGTGTGGATGTGCTATAACCTCCTGGAGGTGCTGGAGCAGCCAGGGGGTGGGAGCGGGATGTAGGGAATTTGCATTGATGCTCTTCTTTCCTTCCAGCCCTGATCTTGTTTGTGATTTCTATTGACTGACAAATATTAGTTTCTTGTGGTGCTGTTACATTGCAAAATTAATCACAGTTTCATCTTCTCTGTTGCAGGGAGTCCTGTACGATTTAGATAAGGTACGTTACCCATTTTGACACTGGTTTTGCAAGGAAGCATATATACCATATCCTATGGTATACGTAGCTGGCATAGGAAACCTCTCTCAGCCGGATCTACTAGTCAGGCCAACACCACCGAGGGAGAAGTTACCTGTCGATATGGTCTTGCAAAGGAAGAAGTCCCACTCCCCTCCTCTTACTGGGGGCTCTGGTATTGCCCGGCGCCTCCGCCAGCCGGCTGTGCTCATTAACCCGTCATCAAACTTACCCCATCAGCCCTTCCCCGGGGTCTGTCGTGTTAAACTGGCTCCGGGACGGGCACAGGGAAGGAAGCAGACCCGTGCCAGGGAAAGAGGGAGGTGGAGGAGTGAGACCTCCTATCTCTGTCAGCTGCCAGCCATTAAATCCATTGCCTCGTCCAACTTCGCCCTGCCGGCTCCGGGCGGGTGGGAGCCTGGTGGGGGCACGGCAGGGGTGGCTGTGGGAGTTGGGTCAAACCCCAGCTCATCCCTGCTCCTGCCAGTTCTGGGGAAGGAAAAATTGAAAATATTTTTCCCCGCAGGAAAACTTTGGGTGAAACAAAAGGAAAGCTTTCAAAAATGTTTCCTGAACAAGTCTAGTGTGTTTTTTTTCAATCAAAATGTCAAAATGCAGTGGTTTTGCTGTCAAAAAGAGTTTGCTGAGGAAGGGAATGGATTTTGAAATGCAAAACCCAATCAATTTTAATACAGGTTTTCAAAGTACTCAAAATATTATATTTTGTGCTAAAAAAGCTCTGATCCTTTTTTTTTTTTAAGAATTCAAAAAACTAGGGAAATCCCATCAAAGAAAACCTCTTTTTTTACTCAAAAATACATTAGGTACAGGAGTCAGTGAGCTCCATATTCAGCAGCAGATTAATGCTAGTAAGGTGGGACAGCTGATTCCAGATTCACGGGCAACGAAACCCTGATTGTTTTAAGGAGGAGTTTCTCAGCCTCATGGGGACTTGAAGACCCAAGCAGAACTAGCATGGCAGTGTCTTACTGATTTATTTAAATGTGCCTCACCCTCTGCCTCTTCCTTTCCTTCAGCAAATCAAAGCGGTCGAAAGATACATGAGAAGGCTGGAATTCCACATTAGCAAGGTAACGAGCGCTCCTATCATCTTTCTTCTGCATCTGCTCCTCTGTTATTAGGAAAACAAACCCTTGGCCTCCTGCTACCCCTCCGCTCCGGGGAGGCCGCCTTGACGAAGCCTCTCCCAGATTCGGTATTTTTACTGCGATGGGCTGGTGGTCGGAGCCAAAGAAAGGGTTCCCACATGGTTTGCAGCTCCTGAGGTCTACCCGTGCCCCGTTGACACTCCCACCCGCTTTTAGGTACAGAGGGAACGTAGGGTCGGACGCTTGCTGGGAAAAATCTATCTCACCGCATGCTTATTGTTAAACTGTAGGTAGAAAGA
Organism: Anarhynchus alexandrinus; assembly: GCA_008711295.1. NCBI lineage: Eukaryota > Metazoa > Chordata > Aves > Charadriiformes > Charadriidae > Anarhynchus > Anarhynchus alexandrinus. The sequence goes on along the minus strand of VUYV01000055.1, from coordinate 2,782,620 downwards.
GAGTTGCATCTGAAAGTAATTTAATTCAGCAGTTGTCTCTACTGTACACAGCAGCTAGGTTGGATTTGTTCCTGGATTTCACTGCTAATGCTTTTGCTGCGTGGTTTGGGGCCCACATCCACTTGATTACATCGGTGAGAATAGTCAGTAGAGGTACTTGTGATTTATACTAATACGTTTTAGAGCTGGACAAAATCCATGGCGTGTATTCTCTTACTTATAAACATATCTGCTAGCGATTAGTTGCTTTTCTGAGCCTGACAAAAGAATGAATTATTTTTGATGGATGAAATGTCTTTTGAGAGTCATTTGAAAGCGTTCGCACAGCTTGAAGTGCTCCAATTATGACAACCCATCCAAACCTTTTAATTTCAGTCTTCTTTTACTCTTGGAGCTGAAAAAAAAATATAAATCATCGGGCGATAGACTGAAATTTTGTTCCCCAAACCGCCTTCTCTCTTGCTGGCAATATGAATGGCAAAATTAGTGCTTAAAGAACATTTCCATTCAAGTTCTTCCCACTCAAGCCTGCTCAGAGCTAATGGTTTCTGAGCTTATAATAGGACTTAAAAGCCCCAAACGCAAGAGGTAACACCGGTCAGTATTACTTAAGCTTGCCGAGTACATTAGTTCACTTTCCGTAACCCACAGCAACAGAGCTGTGCTGCGTTAAGGCTTATGAGCTTGGGCAGGTAAAGAAACATCTTTGTTTCTAATGGTAGAGAAGGTCTTTTTCAGCTGTCCTGAATCAGGGCCACAGCGATGCCTTCTGCGTCTACCCGCCGCCGCTCCGTATGGGAAGGGAAGCGAGGAAAACGGGATGCGCAGCAGCAGACCCTCCATGTTTAGGGGGGCAGATGAGCGTGCTGTAGCGGCGCTCGCACGGGCAGGGGCAGGACATCAGCCCCGGGTTAACGCTGCACCCTGATGGCAGAAGTAAACACCAAGTGCCGGCTATTTATAGTGGCTGTCTTCAGCTTGCTGACTTGCAAGAGAAATAGGAGCGGATATGACTCCGAGAAGCTTTTTTTGTGACTTTGAAATGGCAAAATGCTACCTGTGCCTCCATTACCCTTGGCTGAACTCTTTCACTTTGCAAAGCAGTCCCTGTTTTAGTCAGAGATCCCTCAAGTCGGGGGCTTTGGCCACCGCGTATCCAAGCTAGCCTTGTAAAAGTCAACCTAAGGCTTTGAAGCTGTCAGGAAGAACAGTCCCGCTCCAAACAAATAAGCTCCAGCACTTTTTGTTAGAGGTTAAGCAGGCTTGGAAAATGGGATTTGGAACATGCCTGGATCGTCACATCAGGCTCATCTCTAATGCAGCAACACAAAGTCGTAGACTGAGGAAGTCAAGGCGCTGGATGCTTTCACAGGGAGGAACTCTGCTGTGAAAATTCCCTACTGAGCAACAAGCACCACAGGGCACAGAGTGATCGCTTGATGTCAGAGATAACAAAGGAAAAACCTTATTTTAGGTAAAAGACAAATACTGCCCTATCTTAGCAGGGACATTAAAAGCAGAAAGAAGAGACAGCTTTCTCTATTTGTTTCCTTCTCGTCACCCTGATAAAGTCAGGTTAGAAAACCTACATCTCCTCTATCTGGCAGATTAAGTTTATAGGAATATATAATATATAGAGGGAAAAGGGAAACCAAAGCATGAGACGTGTAAATCCTTTGAACTCTGAAGCTAGACCCAGGTGAGACTTTAAACAGTGTGTAAGTAGGTTTTGCCAAACTTCCAGGGTGAGTAGGTTTTGCAAAACTTCCAGGCTGCTTACTAAATGTTGGGTGCCTAAGTCATGCCAGAGGACTTTAAGAAGATGACTAGGAATTTTTATGAGTGCCTGGGGGCTGAACTTCAAAATACTTCCTTAATTTGACATTAGCTGTTTCTAAGCGCTTTACTTGTGCTGATTCGGATTCTGACTCCAAGTTTCTGGAGGATGGGCAGTGAGAATTAAAAAAAAAAAATCACTGCCTGCTTCCATTATTACCTATTAGTCAAATATTGAAACGGTCTCGATCCGCGGCCGGCGTTAGCAATACAGAAGACATTGCTGGCCCTATTAAATGTGCCATTTAACGCATCCAGTCTGCTTTGGCAGTGTGGACATTGCAGTTGGCTTTGAAAGAGCTCTTCCACACCAATATATCTGAGAAGCTTGCTGCACGCCTGCCCTACCAGTACGATTGTACATAGCCCAGACAGGGGGAAAAGGGAGTAGCACTGGTAAAAGGCATGCAGGGCAAGCAGGTGAATTGCTGGCAGCATCTGGTGTTGCTGTAATGAGATTTTTACAGTGGAAGTTATTTTTATCTTGTGTTTCTTTTTCGTAGACTGTAACAGTATCACAGCTTCATTTGCTCACCCTTTCCAATGGATCTAACAGTTTGGCTGAGTTTCCTTGTAATGCAAATTGCTGTGGACATTGCAGGTTTTATTTTGTTGGTTTTATTTTGTTGGGTTTTCTCAGGTTTTTTTCAATACACCCTCATTGTTCCCACTAGGTGGATGAGCTTTATGAAGCCTATTGTATCCAAAGACGTCTCTGTGATGGTGCCAGCAAAATGAAGCAAGCCTTTGCGATGTCTCCTGCCAGCAAAGCAGCTCGAGAGAGTTTAACCGAAATCAACAGGAGTTACAAGGAGTACACAGAGGTACATCCTCATCCGTTTAGTTTTTCGCTCTCGCACTGTTTGAAGGCCATGGGAACTTTGCCACTGATTTCAGGGAGAATTTAATCCAGATAAAGAATTGAAAGCGAAATCAGCAAAGAGGGATTATTGTTCATCTTCAGATGAATACCTGCTGACTTACAGAGATGGGTGACATGGGCCCAAATTTTTCCTTGAAATAATAATGTTTGTGCTCTATGAGAGCAAGGTTATACTCAGGAACTGCTGCACAGGAAAAAAATATAAAATTGCTCCAAACCTACATATATGCTAACTTTGTCCTTCCCACCCTGCAGATTTTGGGATGGCAGGGTGGCTGGAACCCATGTGTACACAGACATCTGTTGCATCCAATCCTGTTTTACTCGCTGTGATCAGTATCTATTTCATTAAACAGGCAGTAGATGCAGAAGGGTCTAATAGTGTCACAAACATCCCAGAACACAAGCTGTGACAGCCTTCTGAAATCCGAAGGAAGAACTGGAGAGGGTCCGGTACCCGTCTCCCACAGTCTTTTTTTTTTTCTTAATGTAGACCTTGTTTCTGAGAGATTAAAAACATGCTGGGAGCCACTCTGGCGTGGAGCTGCTGCTGGCACATGTCCTGGCCGGAGAGGACTGGGACAGTGACCAGGTTACGCTTCAAGGACCACAACTGCCCTCTGCCAACAGGAGGATTAGAGTGCAACAGAAGAAGAGCACAGGGTTACATTCAGCTTCGGGGCGAGCAGGCATAGCTGCTGTTTTTAGGGCCAGACCTAGCTAAACAGCAAGGATGGCTCTGGCTTTATTGCAAAACTTTTTTCTTTCAGCTGTCTAGCAGAAACTTCTTTTTCCAAATAGACCTTTAAAAAAAAAAAAGGGCAGAAAGGTTTTGTCTGACCTCACTATTCTGCTTTTCAACACAGAACATGTGTACCATAGAAGCAGAGCTAGAAAACCTATTGGGGGAGTTTTGCATCAAGATGAAAGGTAATTGCCTTTTCACCTTTCCCTTCTTTCCCCCTGAACGGTAGCAGTCTCTGTGTGCATTAGTGAGGGCATTGAGACATGCTTTTGTGATGTGTATTTATGATAGCTATGCTTTTTCCCCACCGCACCCGTTGCTGAGCCTTCAAACCCCCAACTTAGACCTCTGCCCAGTGGAAAGGATCACAGAGCCGGGAACATCAAAGCTTACAGAGAGACTTTCTGAGATGCTGCTTTGTGTTTTCAAGGCTAATTGCCTCCCACAAACACTCCTCCTAACAGCCAAAGCAATTCAATTTTGAAGGCTGCTGTACCTTTTGTCTCTATTTCCATAATCCTTTGAGAAGATGACTGGGAAATAATGTGAATGCCCATGGAGCTGAAGTTCTAAATGCTTTCTTAATTTGACATCAGCTGTTTCTATGTCCCTTACTTCTGCTGATTCTGACTACCAGTATTTTTGAACAAACGCAAAAAAGCAAAGACCTGGGGGTAGTTTACCATTTAAACACCTAGAGAACTCAGTGGTGGCATTCATCTTGCAGTTTTATTCTTTGTCTTTATGACAGGGGACTTTATGGGTTTGAATACAATAGAATCAGTTTTACCTGAAGCCTCAGTGAATCACTAGGTATTGTTAATGCTGTTATTGCTTTAAGACTAAATGTATTGAAGAGGGGGATATCTTTTTCGGATCTTCAATCACTGGCGTAAAAATAGTTCTATAAAACAAAATTAGCATCTAAATATTTGTGCACTCTTAATTCTTCACTTGAAATCTTGCCCAGTTAAAATACCCACGGTGTTGCTGGTGGAGTTTTTTAGAGTTCACAAATCTCACGCAGGCTTTTGCCTGCCCTGTCACAGCTGTAAGTTAGTTGTGTCCAGGGGCTGCAGTGCATGAGACATTATCTAGCTTAGAGCAAGTTAAAATAGTTGCTCCAGGCTTCCATACTAGAGAAAACAAGTGCAGCAGCTGTTATAGTTCTCCTAGCTCCATCCCACAGCACCAAGCATCAGGTTTTAAAGCCCCCGCTCTTAGGTACTGCAAAGGCAGTCAAAGATGCATAGATGTGAAGTTACAAGGTAGACACACTGAGCCTGAGCCAGATATGTCTATACAAAACCCCACAGCAGAACTGCAGCATGGACGCGCTGAAGGAAACACGAGGTCATGCAGTGTACAAAGGGAATTGCATCAGGCCAGGTCCCTCGGAGCCTTTCCTTACTTGCTGTAAATGCAGTGCGATGTACAGTTCCTGACAGCAGGACACGTTGCAGAAGATGTCGTGGCATCCCAAATGACTGGGCTGAAAAGGTCTGACCCCTTCTCTTTTGTGTGCCCAAATCCTCCAGCACAGCTGAGGGGCTCTGGAGGAGCCATGTGCTGCGCTCACATGCAGGAGCAGAGCACAAACCACAAACAACAGCTACTTCTGAACACAGTTCTCATAACATAAAGAAGCCCAAATTAGAAAACTGGAAAGAGAAATGGTGTGTCATTAAGTATTCTCTAATTAGGACAGCTAAGATTTCTATCTAGATAGTTTTCCCTAGGAATAGGAATCCAATAGGACAATCCAGCCATTGCTATTGCTGAAGCTCACAACAGCTCTAGCGCAGAAGCCTGCAGATCACGCAGCAAGCTTCCCCCTTATGCTGTACTGCAGCATATCCAGCTAACTTTAGGATCTAATTTAAAATCAAAGCATTCCTCTCCCCAAAGCTTATCTGTTCCTAGCCATTCCAGTGAAAGTTATTTTTATTTTGTGCCCTCTGTCACTTACACTGAAAGCAAGCCAACCTACACAGTACTGTCAGGAAGCAGGGGACTCACACTGTGTTTTTATGATTGATTTTTTTTTTTTTTTTTACAAAAAAGCCTAATCATTTTTCAAAATAGAGGTAATAAAATTGTCAGCAGGCTTTGATTACTGCTTAGAATTAATCAGCTGTTGAAATGAAACAGGGAAACCCAGAGTGGAAATTTAGAAGTTCCTGCATGGAATCTGCATGTCCTGTTATGATGTATAGGGAAGTGCCCCTACACCTCTTGGAAGTGCCAGGACAGCAGGAGGTAAAACACTCAGCCGTGTCGCTCAGGGGGAGCAATACGCTGTCCTGACACACCGGGGGCTCTGCAACACTGAACCCAGCACCAGCAACCACAGCCCATGTGTCCAACATCCTGCACACGAGCGGAGGTGTACATGCTGTGTGAACTTCAGGTGACCCTGCCAATGAAGGACACTAGTGTCTTGCCACCGTACCACAGCCACATGATGACCCTATCCCCTAATTACTTATGCTGACACCCCAGGAGCAACCTCTCGTCCGACCTGCGTTACAAGCCCAGGACGGTGCTTTTACAAAGGCATGATGTTTGAAATGATACAATAGAGCCATTGGCTCCTGCCACGTGTTTGGTCCCCCAGGAGCCATTCAGTTACCAAAAAGTTGTTTCCTATGAAAGTACTTATCCCCTGTAATCAAGTCAGCACTTAGCCCCCTCTTCGTCAGGCTGAAGAGACTTGACCAGCCTGGTTGGGCCAGTCACCACTCAAAGACTGGATGCTGGACAACATCCACGTGGAGTTTTAAGATGTGCTCCCCCGCCCACCCTATCCACTGAGCAAAGAAAAGACCTTTTCTTTTCCTCAGATACTTTCAGTGATGTCCCAGCAGAGATCAAATTCACTTATAAAAGCATGCCTGGGGAGAGAGGAGCAGCAGTGGAGTGCTAGTAAGCTTAAATTATTTATAAACAGTAAATAAATTAGAAAGGAATTGGTAATATGAGCTCTAAGCAAGGGCCTCTCTGTCCTGCTACACAGTAAGTGAAGAAAACTCATTTCTGGTCAAAGAAATGGGAGAGGAGGATCAGCAGATTGCAGGGACAGGCCATGACTGCATGCAGGGGTCTAGTTGCTCCTACACTCCAGCTAGCAGGACTAATTCAGCCCAATAAATAAAGCCAACACTAGGGTTCATCACACTTGCCTTGATTTTAACACACCCATGTATTTTAAGCCACGGCATTTTAGGATAAATCCAGCCCTCAAGCCCTGGAAAGTTTGTTTTCATGCCTTTCTCTGCCGCAGACTTTGTATGTGTCCTCAAGCTGGTTTCCTTGGGCATTGCAACACTAGAGGCATTGTTTTAGGCTTACCCAGGCGAAGCTGGGTAAATTTTTATACCAAAACCAGTGCAATAGCTAACTACTGAGGAGATCTGAGAGAAAGGAGAGGTTCCTTCTGTGGAGTCAGAGGATTAGATTAATGAAAACCAACCAGTTGCATCTGGTAGAAGAATAGGTCACAAGGCCAGGAGAGGGATGGTAACGTCCTTGGGATTTCAAGATGGTCACAAGCTTTAGGGAACTTTCCTTTTCATATGCACAGCACCAATATAGAAATAGCATCATCATGTCCTACCTTTAAAAAATAATTTTAAAAAAATCGCGCAAACGTATACCACAAGTGTTTTGCTCCACTACTCCTCCCCCTCTGGGGAAAGATGGGATAAATCTCATATTACAGATGTCAGTCGTGTTTCTTGATGTACTTACTATTTATTGAAAGATACTCAGATTGTATGGGAATGATAATGTTATCAAAAAAACAAACAGAAGGAGCCCCTCTTGTGTTGCTATTAAGATATACTAAAAAGGAATCTGTGTTAAAATGTATAGCTCAGCCTGATTAGTGTTAAGCAGCAAGCACTACATGGTAATCATCAGCTCGCCTACGCATCATGATAGTAAGGGTGCTAAGCTCGGTTTCTGAAGCCGGATGACGTCAGGAAGCTGTTTCTTCTTTTTCTGTAATTATTATAGAATAATTTGAGATGTTGTAGGAAAAAAAAAGTGCGTATCTTTGATATGCAAGAAACCACAACGCAATGACTTGTATACCAAAAAAAAAAAAAAAAAGAAGAGAAAAAAATTAATATGGGGTTAGTCTTGGTTTGGAGGGCTTGGAGACAGGAGTAGGGGGGGTTAAAACATCTCCCGACGGAGCCGCTGCTGGGGGGCTGCCGCCCTCTCCTGTCCAAGCGCGGCGGCGGCACCCCCGGGACACCCCCGGAACACCCCGGTGCTGCACCCCGGGCCCTCCAACAGCCCCTCCGTGTCTTTCCTTCTCAGGTCTGGCTGGCTTCGCTCGGCTCTGCCCGGGAGATCAATATGAGGTACGTCTGCGCTGGTTTATGTTTTGTTTAATAGCAAAAGAATGGCAGATTTGTGCTGCTTTTTACATTGCAATGAAGAAGAAAGCCTTTTCACATCAGCACCCCAAGAAACAGCTATTATTTTTCCAGTATATGCTCTGAAAAACCTTGCAGTTCTCTTTGTGTCTGCCTGGGTCAGGACAACTGTCAGAAGACCTGAAAATTATTTGATTTGAAGAACTACAGGTTTTGTGGTTTTTTTTTTTATTTTAAAAATCTAAATTAAAAGCAAACAAACAAACAAAACCACAACAAACCCACAAGCAAACCTCCCTTATTTTTTAAGTGTCTCCCAGAATGAGGGCGCGCTTCTCACTGTCTTATTCATGACAAACATTTCTAATTTCCCTGGAAAAAAAGCATATGCCCCATCACATGCATGCAGAGCAAATGTAACAAGCATCCTTTACTGAATGTTTAGACTTTACTTCATAAAGCAGAGGAGCAGAAAGACACATTTCTTGAGACCCAGATGTTACCTGCTGTGAGGCTGTGTCAGGATCTCCGGTCACTGCAGTGTTCCAGCGGAGAACATCAAGAGCAGGTTAATTAGAGATGGATTAAAATAAAAGCCTCCAGCTCTATCCAGAACAGAGCTTACCCTGCAAGAAAGTCACAAACTGAGTATGGATCCCCCCCAGCCTGTACTTCCCAGATGTCCTGATCATCGATTCATGTGTTCCCTGTGACAAATCTCTCCTGCCCCTCTCACGCCTGCAAGCAGCACGTGTTTCCTCCATGGGGACGATGAGTTGGTGCAGGTCTCTCTCCCAGTCATCCCTGCAGCCCAGAAGGGGCTTGCTGCTCTTACCACTCCAAACTGTGTTGTTGCACTGTGGGGTCTCATTTGTTTCCATCACCAGCCAGCCAAAGTCTCACAGCTGGGGAGGCCTCTGACGGTGGGTGGCCAAAAGTTCGCCTACCCTTTCCACTGCCTGGGAAGGCAGCAGATCCAGCAAGCTGCAGGTCTTAGGAAAGGCCACAGGGGCTTTCGTCCTGCCCTTCCAAATCTTCCCCCCACCACTTTCCCTGTAGATAGCGTTAAAACTCACGTAGCTTCTTTGTTAGGAGTCATCTAGTTATACGAAGGTGAAAGCTGGGGTGAGGGGTGCCTTGCTGAAAGGAGCGATTAGGAGAGCCGAGAGGCAGAAATAGTCTTCAGGATAGTCCTTTTCCTTCTGGCTTGATGGGAAGCAGAAGGGCAGCACCTACACCACTAACTTTTCCAACCTACTTCAGACCCTTTCCCCCATTCTGTTTCTGATATTTGTGCATCAGGAGAGCGGATATCTCAAGAAAGTAAGAGGATTTTTCTTTTTCAGATTTTTATGCGTTATGGTCGCCAGCGGTGGAAACTGAAAGGCAAAATAGAAGTGAATGGCAAGCAAAGCTGGGACGGAGAAGAAATGGTTTTCCTCCCTCTCATTGTTGGACTGATCTCCATTAAGGTGCGCACGCTAACTCCCTTTGCCTGCAAGCAAGGCAGGAGTCAAGGAGCTGCCTTCTCATGCACCACCAGCAAAAATGCAGCAGCAGATCATTAAACTCTTTGGAAATGTGCCATCATTAGTATTTCCAACACACCTACTCGAGTGGAGTGCTATAGTATTGTCCAATCTAGATGCTACAAGACTAATCACTTTGGGAGTCCTGTGGGAGAGGTTGTCCTAACTCTCCCCAGACTGGTGGCATAGCCATACTAACACGACCCTTGCCTCACATCGCTCTCCAGCAGCTCAGATCGTCTACACCAAAGCAAGGGAACACTGGAAACCTGTTTGCTAACAGCATTCAGGAAAACAACAACAACAACAAAAAAAACCCAAACCCCCAAAAATCCCACTGCTGCTGAGTTTGGTGATACTGCTCAGATAAAAGAGCAGCATCTGTTGATCTGGAGAAATACACAGTTCTTCTATTAGAACACACATAAGGGCCAGCTGTACTTAAGCTGGAACAGTCCTGAGGTCCAGTCCCACCACCCTGCACAGAATAGCAGCGCTGTGAAGTTTCTGCTCACAGTGAGATGGGGGCCTGTAGAAAAACCACTGCCTTTTTGGCAGCTTCCTAGAGCACAGCAGTCCCCCAGATTTCTTAATGCCTGCAAGCCTTTGCTTTCCTCTGACTCTATGCCCCATTCCCTGGGGAAAGAGCAACTTTTGCAACTCCTAACCGTCAGCAGCGACTTTTCCTCCCAAACCAGAATCTTTCCACTACTCCTTCATCCCTTCATTGCCCCAGGTCTTCCCACACAGTTTTCCACTGGCTGAAAGTCCACATGCAGATGTGCTTTCCTTCCAACAAACCTCCAACCCAGAGATACCCATTCCTGACCCCTGTCTAGAAATTGCTGCTAATAATTATGCCAGGTGTCCCCGCTTAGGCAGCTTAAACAGGGGAGTGTCTTGCAAGTCTCATGGGAAACGTCCCACTTAGACACTACAAAACCTTTATGAAAAAAAAATGCAAGCAATTACAAAACCACCAACAAAATAACCCCAAATGTGTGAGACGCTAAGTTTTCATAGACAGTCAAGTTGTGACACAAGGTGAATCACTCTTCCCAATCTAACAAGACAGTTTTAAGGTGGAAGTTTAGGAGAGAACCCTTTCTTGTAGTACACAAGAGCTACAAATGACAGTCCCAGTACTATTAAGGTTAATGTATATATTTTTACCCTTTTTGGACTTTCTCCAAAGACTTTCACATAAAAGGCTCAAGAACTGACTTTCAAGCAAATAGCCAAAGGTTTCTTTGTGTATCAGAGCTGTATATATAAGTCTCCCTCTTAATTTTCAGACAGATACATATTTAAGTATAAATAGTGCTGTACTCTACTCTTACTATAAGAACACATGGAGGTGGTTCCTCACCAATAAGACTGTGGAAGTCCTCACCAAAGGCCATTGTAGATGCAAACTACATGGCTTCAGAGTTACAGGAGGCAAATACATAGAAGCTCCCTCAGGAATTGCTAAGTAGGCCAGCTACATCCAGAGATTGCATGTCATGAAAATTGTCTATTGCCGAGAGAGTATTAGATGGGAAAACATCCAGTCTGCTCTCCCTGTTCTTACTCTTCTCCTGCGCTCTGCTTATGGTCACTGCAAAAGACCAAGTACCAAGGCTAGATAGCCCCTTGGGCTGAGCCGGTATGGTTGTTCTCTCCCGACACCCAAAAAACCATAAAGAAAACATAGAAGTGTGATCATATGCAACTACACACTTATTAAAAAAAATAAATCTGATTTTTCCCTTAAGTAATGAAGATGCAACAAACATAGTCATATTTTAGAAGCCTTTTAGCAAGGGGTCCAGGCCAGAAAATCAAAACCATTGCTTTGTAATTAAGGATTGCAGTGCCTTGCGTGGTCCTAGATACCTTGTTCTTTTCTCTTACAGGTCACCGAAGTTAAAGGACTTGCTACTCACATCCTTGTAGGAAGTGTTACCTGTGAAACAAAAGACCTGTTTGCAGCTCGGCCTCAGGTGGTTGCAGTAGACATTAACGACCTTGGCACAATAAAGCTGAACCTTGAAATCACCTGGTAGTAAGTAGAGCTGGCTGGTGGGTCACTGGGTGAAGCAGCTGTAAAATTTCAACCAAAAAAGAAAATGTCCATGTGGTGTCTTCTCTCCTTTTTGCTCACTGCTGAGGCAGATGGGGAAGGAACTGTGGCCCAAGTTTGGGAGAGGAGAAATAGTTCATGGTCAGCCACAGGTTTCCTGCAACAAATGGGTTTGCGCCTGGGTTCTTAGTTGTGCTGAGTTTCAGCTGTTGCAATAGGTGTGGTGAGTACTGACATTACGAGGCATGTGAAACATAGTGATGAGAGATCATGGAATTGCCTAAAGTGTATACTTCTTCCCCAAGCTGAAGAAAGGGGCATAACCAAGTCCTCATATATTCATCAAAAATTCTTAATATTAGTGTAAAGTTCAGTGGGGTTGCTCTGGATTTACGTTAGCATAGCCAAGTTCAGAAGTTGGCCCATTTTTAAGAGCTGGCTTTTAAGGTATTTGTACACCATGAGTGGTGGGAAATCTGGCATTGTCCATTGCAGACGTGGTGCTTAGGGACGTGGTTTAGTGCTGAACTTGGCAGCATTAGGTTTGTGGTTGGACTTGAGGATCTAAAGTGTCTTTTCCAACCTAAATGATTCTGTCTGCATTGGTCAGCATAGGTAAGCTGATGGTGTTAGGATTCAAACCGAATTTTCATGGTACTTTAATAAAATTGGTAACTGTCATTTCTAAAGAAGCATTGATGCTTTTAGCTTTTACAGTCACGTATGCTGTTTCTTGTAATGCAATAAACACGAAGTCAGCAATAACAGCTACTGGTTTCCTTTATAATGCAACAGCTCTATTAATAGTAGAGCACCTTTCTCATTAGTATGTGTGACACTTGTCAACTCAAATCCAAGAATACTTTTCATGCGAGAAGAATAACATCAGACTATGCTACATAAATGATTTCTGAGAGTAGAACACTTTCATCAGAGCCGAAAACCACACTTCTGAGCCTGCCATCTAATTAACAACATTTTCTTTTTAACACTTCTGTTAAAAAACCCTGCTACCTCTGGGTTTTGATGTGCTAATAAACCACCTTTTCAAAAGTCCTTTCCACGGACCTGAAATTCCTTCTCACTCAGCCTAACAACCATTTTTTTTTTCCTGCTTGTGTGTCCGTAGCCCCTTTGATGTTGAAGACTTGACCCCGTCCACTGGAAATGTGAGCAAGGCATCTGCTCTGCAGAGGAGAATGTCCATGTACAGCCAAGGCACCCCCGAAACGCCAACCTTCAAGGACCACTCATTCTTTGTAAGCTCTCTTTGGCCTCATGTTTATGTAGTGAGAAGCCCTAGAGCAGTTCAAACACTGCAAATGCTTCATTGCTTTACACGTCTAAGCTTTTTTCCCCCTGGTTCCAGCAGGTTATCCTTACAAATACTTACAAAGCAAGTGCATTCCTGGCTGCTAATCCTAAAAGAAGGTGACTGTGATCCTGGCATCTTTAAAACTACGTGGCAAATTATTGCATACCTATTCTTCTTGCCTTACTGCTATAGTACTTGAATAATTTTTATAAGATATGTGTTCCTTTTGTGACAGTAACAACCATTATAACACTAGTATTTTTAATGTATCCCATGGTAAAATTTGCCCCTGTACCGAAGATATTCACAGGGTGCATGAATCCCATTTTGCATGAATCAAATTCTGAATGCTTAATCAGGACTGTGTATAAACTGAATAGGCCATCTGTAGAGATATGAATTTTACAAGTGCTGCATTCCATGCCTGTAATTTAGTACTCTGCTACAAAGCATTCATTTAACTTGACCTTCCTCACACCCTCTTTGCTTTAACTGTTGAAGAAATGGCTGCATCCCCTGCAAGACAGGCCAAAGTTGACAATCTTAGATGCTCTGCAAGACACTTTCTTTGACAAGCTTCGTCGCAGTCGCTCTTTTAGTGACCTGCCATCGCTCAGGCTAAGCCCAAAAGCAGGGCTAGAGCTATATGTGAGTCCTGGTTTTTGTTTGGTGAAGGATTTTTTCGGTCCCCATGTGGCCTCTCCGTTCCCACGCATGCTTCATGTGTTGCTCTCTGTTGCAACTCACTCATTTTGCTGACTGATTAGAGGGGAGAACATGACTGTGAGCCCACGCTGCTCATGTTAAATCAAAATTCCTCTTGGTTTCTACAGGGATAATGATCAGAAGCCAACTATCTGTGGGTAGAGAGCAGGGCAGGAATACAAGCCAACATGGTATTATTAAAAATGGCCTGCTACACTGACTGATGTTATACATTTGTCTAATAACTTGACTTTCAGATGCTAAAAGCATAACCATTTCAGGGGAAAGAAGAAATGAACCTTTGAGTGTAATTATGTTTTGGGAAAATAGCTGCTAATAGTGCTGGGAAAAAGATGCAAGTTTTGGACACTTTAACCTTGTGCACCTTAACAACGTGTTCTTTCCAGCAAATTGTCAGCAAAATAGTAGTTGCCTTTCATCTGTGCTGTGCGTTTGCGCGAGTTTGCCACATAACAAAGCAAAATTTGTAGGTCAGATAAGCAGGCTGTGATTCCTGCAGTGATTGCTCCCCTTAGATCAGTCAGAGAGATGAACATATGTATATGCTGTGATCATCTTGGGGTCTGTATATGCTGGTTTTGCTTCCTAAATGATCCACATCCTGGTCAATACACCACCACACAAATTCTTTGTCGTTTTGGCAGCAAAGCGTGTTGAACAGGACTCCTATGTAACTCGTGTTCAACAATTATTTGAGATATCCACGCCACATGGAGGACATACTTTCAACTGAAAAGAAATAGCATAGTAGTATCACCATTAAAATGCCATGGCACTAGAGAAACCTTTGGAGCAAACTGTGTTAAATTTTAGGGATTGCTACTTTAGAAGTCAGAAAATAAACACAATGGAAATCTATAATGGGTACAAAAATGCAGCCAAGGTGGCTTAAGTACAACCCCATGAAAAAGAGACATGCTGCAGGAACTAGAGCAATGCACTGGAAATGCTGCATGAGGGAATCTGGTAGGATGAGCAGAATTTGGGTCTCCGTTCTGGGAACTCGCTTCCTGGAGCTCTCAGCTTGCCAGAGAGATGCTGAGCCCAAGTTTTCCAGCAGTTTTCCTGCCAAAATCAGGAGCCGTGCCAGATGAAAGCAGAAGTTGGATTTGAAATATTTTTCCCGTCTCTCAAATCTTGAATGCTTCTTTAATCTTTTTCCTTGCATTTTTCTTTCCCAGGCATACACTGTATTTTTTTTTCTCTTCCCAGTGCTGCATGAAAAACATTTTCTCTCTTTATTATCTTTTCAGTCGAATTTGCCAGATGACGTCTTTGAAAATGGAACGGCGACCACTGAGAAGCGGCCTCTCTCTTTCACTTTTGGCGACCTGCCTTATGAAGACCGCGTGCCCCCTGCTAACTCAGCAGAGTCCTCTTCTGCTCACGTCAGCTCCAGCCCTGACATCACTGCGACCCCCACCCAGCACCGAGCTCTCAAGTCCTCCAACAGCTCAAGCCTGGACTGTAGCAGCAGTGACTCCCGCAGAGACTCTGTCGCTGAGCCGAAGGACCTCCCGTCCCAGGCAGAGGGAGCAGTGGTTGAGAGCAAGGCCACCCCAAGGCCAGCTCCTGAAGTTTGCCGAAAAACCTCTGATGCTGGGAGCGATCACGTCTTTATAGAAACAAGCGTCCCCGTGTCTCTCCTGCAGGACACGGATGAAGGTTCAGAGCTCAAGCCTGTGGAGCTGGATACCTATGAGGGCAACATCACGAAGCAGCTGGTAAAAAGGCTTACATCAGCAGAGGCGCCCATGACCCCAGAGAGGCTGCCCTGTGAGGGATCGATTAGTGGGGAATCAGAAGGATATAAGTCTTATCTCGATGGAAGCATTGAAGAAGCCTTGCAAGGGCTTCTCTTAGCTCTTGAGCCACATAAAGAGCAGTATAAAGAGTTTCAGGACCTGGACCAAGAAGTTATGCATCTAGATGACATCCTAAAAGTGAGTACGTTTTCAGAAAATACTACCCTAGCGAAAATCTGAGCGGGTAGAATCTCCTCCCAAACATCAAAGTAGGGTTTTTGGAGATCAGTAAAATTCCTCAGTAGCAGTACATTTGCTCCTGCTTGGAGCATCCTTTCACAGTGTTGCATTTTTAAACTTTCGTCAGCAATGTGCTTACTGTAGCCTTGTGTCCTCAAGCAATGGATCTTATAATCTGCTTGAAACCTGGGGGAAAGAGAAAAAGGTGCCATGGCAGAGGGGTAATTAAATTATACCCTTCTCTGAAGAAGCCACTCGTGAACCCGTTGCTTGTGCCATACTGGAGGTCAGATTATAGCCAACCTTCTGCCTTTGAAATGTACGGGTCGCATCCTCAGTGGGTGCATTTTAGCATACTACCCCTGAACTCCGTGGAGCTGTGCAAAACTACAGCAGCTGAGGATCAGACCTTGTAGCTATAGAAGCTGAATTTTCTAAATTGCCAAAGGGATTTAAAAGCACAGGTCTGACTGAAGGCTGTCGATCCCGTATCACCTAGGATTCTTCCAAGCCTTTTCCTTTTTCCCCCATCCATTTTTAAAATGAGAGACATCCTGTCATTACATCAGGATGGACAGAAAATGTCGAAAATTAGAAAGAATAAAAGGGTTTTGCATGTGTGTTGTTAATACGTTCACTGCTGATCACTGTGACTCGTTATCTCCCCCATGAATAATAACTCATGACGCATTACTGTGCAAAGAGTATTATACGGGAAACAATCATTTCAAATGCTTCATATTCATATGCAAGTTGGTCTGCTAGTCATTTCAGCCTCAACATTCAAAAACATGGCTGAGGAGGAAGGAGGGAAGCATTTATCCTTCGGCATTATCTTTTTATGAAGAAGCTTCGTTAACATCCTTGTTTCCATTGGTGTTTGCAGCTGCAGGGTATTTTCCCAAGTTAAGTGCTTTTTTGACAGCCTGCAGCCCCTGTTTCCTCCATTATTGCCCGAGGAGGTTCGAGCAGGCAAAGCTACCATTACTAGTATTTTTTAATTATATTATTTTAATTATATTATTTTTTGTACAAAGAGTTAAACTATCCACGCAGCAGAGGGACAATGGAGGCTGTTTATTTACACGCCTTTTATCAGAAGTTACAAAGGGACAGACATGGGATGGGGGGGAGAGAGGATGGACATGTGCAGACAGGATTCCTGCACGCTTGAGACGGAGGCCTCTTCCAGATCTGCGTATGTCTGCACGTCGCCTGTTGATCGGCTCGCAGACCGACGACACTCGGCATCGCCGGCAGCCGTGCTGGGCTCCCCACGCAAAAAGGTTGAGCTGGAATCCAGCTGTGGCTGAAGAAATCTCTCTTGGCCATATTAGATGGGCAGAGAAAAGGAGAAGCCCACATGTTGCTATTTGCCCTTGCCCGAAGAGGCTGCGCTACCAGCCCTGAAGGAAATGGTCGCTAAAACCATCGGTGCCGCAGAGGAAGCGGGATCCAGCACCCACCTGTACCACAGATGTGTTGGGAAGTGGTAGTTTGATCAGCTAATGACACTGCGGTCAGTTTAAGGAGTCAAGCATTGTAAGTGCTAACGTATGACCATTATAGCGTTAATATTGTGTGCAAACAAATAGGATACAAAACTCCGGTTCCCCTCAGCTCTAGAGGAGCTGGTGCTGAGTCTGAACTTGGAGGGCAATGCATTTCTTTCTACAAGCTGAGACAAAGTCCTGGCTCCTGCCTGGGACTGGAAGACGCAGTTTGTGTAATGGCACTGGTGGCTCCTGGCTGTTTCTGATCAAATAATCACATAGTGCTAAAGATGTTGAAGTCATTGCACAAACCGACAGAGGTGATCCCTCAAGTTACGTCTGATCCTGCAAGGTGACCCTGGTAGCAACTCTGTGGGCATGTCTGGATGAATCGCCAGACGGGACCAGGGCCTTTGATATTTCCTACAACAACAGCAAGGTTTCCGTCGCATTTCTTCCCAGCGGTGAGATGGGAATTTCTGAGTTACAATTCTGCCTTTCTCTGTCACCTAGGAATCCGATGGCTTTTCCTTGATAAGCCATGTGGTTTCAAAGGCCACAAAAGTCCTCTCATCCCATGAATAAATCTGCAGATATGGGACCAGATTCATTCCTGGTTAAGGCCCTTTGGAGTTACATCTGGAATAAATCTGATAGTGCCATTGGATATGTATAAATTGGCTTCTGCAGCTAGAACAGCAATTACGGAATGTGCCTTCCCCTTTCAACTTCCAGTGCGTTAATTGCCGTCTCTCCTTTTGGAGGATGCTGAAAGCTGCGTCACTTGGATTCAAGATGTACTTCTCGTTTCTATAAAACGCATCGAATTTTGCCTTTGAGGGTTTTCCTTTGGGGAAGAGCGGGGGTAGGATGGGGAGGGGAGGAGGAATGGAAGGGTTTTTCCAGTTCTCAGGCTTTGATTGTATATGCTATGAATATGAAGGTTTGAAATGAAACACCCAATAAAAAGACATTTTAAAAATAAAATGAAGAATTTGAAAGTTTTAAGCTTTATCATTTTTTTTCTTTTCTTTCAGTAGTAGCTAATATCTGGGGTTTTCATTGGTTCGTTCTGCCTTTGCAGTGCAAGCCAGCAGTAAGCCGAAGCAGGTCCTCCAGTTTAAGTCTAACAGTTGAAAGTGCTTTAGAAAGCTTTGATTTCCTGAACACCTCTGACTTTGATGATGAGGATGGTGGTGGTGTGGAGGTTTGTAATGGTGGAGGAGGTGCAGACTCAGTATTTTCAGATACTGAGATTGAGAAGAATAGGTAAGTTTGTAGTAACTGCCAGCTGTGCTTACGCCAAACTGATACCCTAGCTCTTTGTCGCTAACAGGGGATCCCGGTGCACACATTATTCAAGGAAGACTGACTAATCCTTGATGAGTTTATAGGGTCAGAGGGTTCCCCATGGCTACTGCATACAAAATCTTAGCTTCCAGGATCATTTTTTTCCTGCTCAAATATACGCAATCTGTCCTCCAAAGGAGAAGGGTAAATTAAATTAAGCTGACATCAATACTGGCAGAGCCTCTTCCTTGACATAGGTTTGGACCTGGCTTTCCTTGGATGTAATTACTAATTCCTCTGTGGTTTTTCCCCCCCTCCCTTTGTCTTTTCTCTCTAGCCGAATGAGTCTTTGCAGTGGATTAAGCTTGTCAGTAACAGTAACACAGGGCCAGATTTAAGCAGCATGGTGTAGGTTTCCTTTGGAATCTAAGAGTGATGACTGGTACTCTGTTCATGGCCCTGCGTGTTACCTGCCCTTCTTTCATAACCTTTGGTCTTTCTGAGAAAAAAAAAAAAGGAAAAAAAAAAAAAAAGCTGTGGTGTTTGTGGCGTGTTCTGCCATTGTCATGTGACCTTGAGATGCTGTGTTTCAATCATTAGATCCTAAAAGCGTGTTTGCATCCTCAGAGCTGACGCGATGCCCAGCAGGCACATAAGTGGCATTAGAGCTGCGAAAAAAGAAAAGAACATGGTTCCCTAGGAAAAAAAGAAAACATGGTTCTCTAGGACCCCACTCTGTCCAACCAGGGAGCTGTACTTCTCGCAGCTTATCATGATCCGTTTAAAACAATTTTGAGTACCAACAAGCAACCACCATTCAGCTCTCAAAATGTGACTGCATATCCTCTTTCCAGAATAAGACTTGGTGGGGAAAAAAAACCCTCAGAAAAATGTGTGGCTTGCTAAACTGACACTCTGAGCTCAGTTCAGTCTGCATTGATTTAAGGGTCTGGCTTTAACCAGGCACTTTAGCATAAATTTAACTTAAGCAGCAAAAATTAAGTTGGTTATAAGATAACTTAGAAAGCAACTAAAATATTTTAAGTTAAAGTAGAAGTTAAAATTTCATTTTTTTCCCCTCTGGCTCATCCCCGGACAGTGTAGATTCCCGCTTCCATTTTTAGATGTGTAAGCGTGTGACTCAGTGTAAAGACTGCAAGTGTTGAAACTTCTGAACTTGCAGCCAAACACACTTGCCATCTGGGGACTGACCTCGGGCTTTGCGTTTGAACACAGGGAGGACCGTTTGTACAACAAGGCAACGTTGGAAATAATGATTTAAAACACAGTGCGACTAGCTTTACGCTCTTGCAGAAACAATTGGCAAAGCAAGCTGTACACATTGTGCCTGAAACAGTGTATGAAAACATCATGTCTCTTACTTCAGCAGCGGAGTGGGTTTCCTTTCCTTCTGCAACGAGCATTAAATTTGGCAGCAGGAGGACACCGAAGGCGCAGAGCTGTTCTTAGCAGCTCGGTGCTCGGGATGACACAAATTGTCATGGTGCTCAATCCAGAGCGACTGGGGAGATGATTCACCAACAGATGGGAGAAAACTGTCACCACCAAGCAACAGTAACTATGGGTTAGAAAGGATTGCTGGTGAGAGCATTGCTCCAGGCAAACCAGTCACAGGACGAGACCTGTCCCCTCGGTGGGACAGCCTTTCCGCACCCGGCCAGGGCAGCACTGCTCCTTTGCGATATGATGTGTTCATGGTGGGGTTTCTGGCTGCTTCCAGCTCTTCTGCTGTGCTCGTTGCTCGTCGCCCTGAGTGAGCCCTGTGTGTGTGTGCGTGTGTGTGTGTGTCTGCCATGGTGGCGGCGGTCAGCCCTGCACTGACCTCCCTCCCTCATCCCTCCCCAGTTACAGGTCGGAGCACCCAGAAGCCAGAGGCCACCTGAGCGAAGCTCTCACCGAGGACACGGGTGTGGGCACCAG
Organism: Anarhynchus alexandrinus; assembly: GCA_008711295.1. Classification (NCBI taxonomy): domain Eukaryota; kingdom Metazoa; phylum Chordata; class Aves; order Charadriiformes; family Charadriidae; genus Anarhynchus; species Anarhynchus alexandrinus. Next base: position 2,762,427 of record VUYV01000055.1, on the reverse strand, counting down.
CGTGGCCGGCAGCCCTCTGCCCCTCACCACAGGGAACGACAGCCTGGATATAACCATAGTTAAGCACTTGCAGTATTGCACGCAGCTCATCCAGGTACCGGGCCCAGCTCTTTTGGGGCATATATTTTAAAATTTTCCCTGCGGGCACCAGTGTGCCCACAACATGGGGTACGAGCAGTCTGGCAAGGTCAGTGCTGCTCCTGGGAGGCAGTGGGAGCGCAGGGCTGGGACAGCCACCACGCTGGGGTGAAGGTAACGGCCTTCACCCCCGAGCAGAAAAGCCTCCATCATTTTCGTTCCCAGCCCCACCTCGGGGCAGACCTGGTGCACAAACCACGGGGTGCTTTGCAGCAGGACTGACGGGCGGCGCAGCAGATGACAGGGGCAGCCCCTGCTCTGGGTTACAAACGTCCACTGGCTTCGCCAGGAGGTCCCCAATGAGATCGGTCCCCGGTTAAGGCAGCCCATGTCTTCAGAGGTAAAACAGAAGCCCATCACCCCACTGTTTAACCGTGCCCCAGACAAGGCTGCCATGTTCAAGAGCAGAAGTGAATTTCTGCATGTGAGGTGCAGAGATTGTCTGCGACATGCATGGTGAAGGCAGCGTGTGACAGCCCTCCTGGGACATCAAAATTGTCTGTTCGTACTCACAACTAACTAGCACAATATTTTGGAGGGTTTTTTTTTCAGAGCCCAAGCACAGCAAATGTGGTTTTAAACCTCCAGCAAGCCACACCAGCAAGCGAGGGAGGGCATCAGGGTTTACCTCATGAATCAAAACATACTGCAGCTTCCTCTTTACAATTGTTTGATTCTTCCATCTTAGATATAATTAGGTTTATTTCCCCAAAGGCCCACTGAAGCAATACAGAGCGAGCCCGATTCCAGCACCCTTAGGGCTGAGCTGGACACTCTGCTGACTCACACGTATGAGAAAAAGGGAGGTTTTTGGCTTAAATACAAGAGTACATAGTAAATATGCAGTTGGGGAAGGCGAGATTGAACAATGTCCACACACGGACCAGATTTGAAATGAACAAGATTTACGTGGACTGCTGAACAAAGTGCAGATGTCAGCAGCAGCTGGCAAAAGCAAGGCAAGGCAAAAGCACCAAATTAATAAAGGCACCTGGGTAGTTGATCAGAGCTGAAACAGAGTAGAGGAAGAGTGACCTGTGGTCTGCCTCCAGGCAGGTACATCCTGAAGGTCCACGGCCTATGTTACGCGAAAGTCAGGCTAATATTGTTTTCTGCCTTTAAGGCTTATGATGATGGATTCCTTTAACTTCACAGAGCATATAAATCAGAAATTACTCATGCAAATGGCTGCTTGGATACTCAAGTGCCTGGGTCTGGATGTAGATGTTAAATAGGCAATGCCTATCAACCAGGACCATAAAATATTCCAGAGACAAAAAACTTTTGAAGTTAAGGAGACCCCATGGTTCCAGGCAATGAATTTGCCATCGCACTTCTTCAGGTGCCGGGTACTTTGGAGTGTTTTGTTTTCTTCTGAGGTTTTTTTTTTGGTTCAATGACTCCTTTTCCTCTCTTCCCCTTTGTCTTCACCAGCAAATTGTGTTCTCCAGTAAAACACCATTCGTGGCAAGAGACCTCCTGGATAAGCTGTCCAGGCAGATCCTCGTGATGGAGAATATCGCAGAGATCAGCACTGAGAACTTGGGAAACATCACCTCCCTTACTGATGGTAAGAGACAAGTTAGAGGATTTACTTCTGAAAAGTGTTCGTTTGGGCACACGTTCCTGCTGAAATAATTACTGTGCAGAGCTCACCCATCACTGCAGGAGATGCCATCATAGTAGGGGCCAACTCGGGGTTACCAGCAGATGCTGAAGTCACAACAGCAGGGCAGGGGCCTTATTCTATCTTCAGCGCTAGTTTCCAGAAATAAGCAAGTGAGAAGAGAAAGAACTTCTTATCCTGCTTGATGTGCAAAATATGGGCAGAGGTCATTGCTGTGGTGGGGTGGGGATGCTGCCACCTCTGAAAAGCCAAATTCTTCCTCCACCTCTCTTTCCTGTGGAAAGGCAGGATCTGCCTTACACTAGCAGAGGCATAATATAACTCCTCAAACATTTTATCCGTTTTATTTTCAGTCATCTCTATGGAGAATTATTTAGTTAATTTTCTTGTTGTTGCATCTATTTTAATACCTTGGAAGAGTTTGACAAACACGTAGTTACTTACCCTCACGAGCACTCTGGCAGGATAGGTAAATACAACATGGTGTATTTACTTTGTCTGTCAGAAAAGTGAAGCAAAATTGAGGACTCGCCCAAGGCCACAGAGCAGTGCTAGGACAGGGACCAGTCTTGTGCAGACCGTTTGCGGTGCTCACCTAGTATTTCGTGGTATTTAAAAGGATGACACATCAGCGCCCAGAACTGGTTCAGGAGCAAATTTTCTCACATCCTACCATGGGAAACAGAAAAAAACATGTTACAAACTTGAGGTGAACACATGATCATGCTCTGTGAAGGTAGCAGCACAGGGCGACCCACCAAAGAGTAACTGTCTATCAGTGGGCTGGGGTGAGATTTCCTCCACTCTTACCATCTTTTCTCTTCTGGAAGATGATGCTTCCAGTACGGCTATGTGTCATCGTTTATTTTGTCTTCTCCTCCAGCAATTCCAGAGTTCCACAAGAAGCTGTCACTGCTGGCTTTCTGGATGAAGTGTACTGGCCCTTCAGGAGTGTATCACACATCTGCAGACAAGATGATGAAGCAGTTGGATATCAATTTTGCCACCACTGTGAATGAGGAGTGTCCAGGACTTGCAGAAACAGGTACCAACTGCTGCAAAAAAATTGTGTCGGTCATAAAATGGAGAACAGTTGTCTACTGGGCTTTACTCAGCCTTCATTGCTTTGTTTTCCAACCCCTTGAAGGTCTGTTTGGCCACAGCTCTAAGATCTTGTTTGAAAACTTATGCTACAACTCTTGAAACAGTTTTGGCCCAAAATAATCAGATCAGGATAGGAGAAAAAGGTGAGGTCGGCAGAAAAGAAAATACTGTTTTAAGGTTTATGAGCTAATCAGAAAGTAAGTCTATTCCCAAATACAGGTTTATAGGTGATTCAGTGAAGCAGGAATCCTTGCACTTAATTTTATATGTCTATATAATGTCCATGCCCCATTACAGTGTGCTGGGATGAAATTCATACACATTCAAGTGAGTCTATCTGAACATAGGTTCCTATTTGGAGTGGGATCTACCACTTCTCAAACTCCAGCTACACTGGCTAGCTCTCGCTGGGGCAGAACGGGGATGTAGGGTGACTTGCTCAGGTGTGGGCACCTGCACAGCAGATGCCTACCCAGGGCAGTGTTTGTCCTTCCTGCTCCGTGCTACAGCTCTCACAGACAGGGCCTCAGACTAGCTTTCTGCATGCCACACGCTCACGCAGGAATATAAAGACGAGCAAAGCCAAATCCTGCCTCTGTGCGCATCTCCCATACTTCAGTGGCATTGCAGAGATGTAACTGGCAGTGCATGCACGTATGTGGTTAGTGATTCAGGATATCATTTGGGTAGAAAGGATGCTGTATGGGACAGGAAACTGCACTACCCATCCATCAACTTGCAGAGGTTCGTTCTTAGAAATATGTCTGCTGGTGATGAGAGCTAGACAGGCAGAAGGTCTGTCTGGCTTCTAACCTAACCACGGTTGAGATTAAAAATGTTGGGGAGTACCTGGCTTTGCAAAAGCGGTTCTTTCTGGCTTTGAAGCAAACTGTGGCAGTTTGTCAGCAGCTTTTGCTCTCACTAACGCGTCCCTTTGTTCATGGCTGCCTGCAGTCTTCAGAATCCTGGTGTCTCAGATCCTGGACCGGACAGAGCCTGTCCTCTACTCCAGCATGTCCTCCGAGATCATTACCGTCTTTCAGTATTACAACTATTTTGCCAGCCACAGTGTTAATGACCTTGGAAGCTATTTGCTGCAGCTCGCAAAAGAAGGTAGGGTATATAAATTCCAGCGACTAACAGGGGAGTATATCAGGTGTCCTTCTGACCTCAGCACAAAACAGTTCAGCCCTGAGGCTGATTTTAAAAAAGAAGGGGGGAAAGGAGACAAAGAAGTGCCTTCAATACTAAGTCTGAATGCACCTGAACAGTTGTACGTATCAAGGGAAAGGAGCTGATGCAGATAGACCACCAGTCGTTTCTATTTCCATTTTCAAATGGGAAAAAAATATGTTGAAAGAGTTATTTTTTAAGAAATGGCTGATGGTGGTGGGCTGGGCCCAAGGTCTGGGAAGTTTTCCGTGCCCACAGTTTGGATGGCGTTCCAGTCTTTTATCACACTTTACAGAGAGATCTTCTGAAGTGCTGAGCTTTTCTCAGGAGCCAGGGGATCACAGCACCTCAGTGTTCGGCAGGCTCTGCCACCGAGAGCTAAAGAGAGAAGCAGACGCTCCACAGAGGGTGCTAGATGGCAATCCCTGGCAAGCCTTCTTCTCTATTTGAGAGGGCGTTTGAGGAACCTTGCCTAGTTTTCATTTTTATTTGAGTATACTGGGGAGCTTTTGCTCAAAAGCCTGGAAGGAAAAAGGCATTTCAGCCCACCTCTGAAGCACATTAGCCCTGGCTCTGGGTGGCAGACATCAATCTGCCTAGGACAAGCTCCCACAAAAATGCCCTGGAAGGCAATACACTGACAATATTGGGTTTCACTTGTTATAGGGAGGATTTACATCTTCCAGCAGAAAGTGAAGATTTGACAGGTAGGCCCTTAACTCTGGGTAGGCCCAAGTGCTGCAGTGTCGCACCTAGCCCGTCTACTTATCTCTTCCTTTGGAAGAACATCTGAGAAACTGGCCCAACTTAAAGCCCAGACAATTCCCCATGCAGACACACCACAATACGTATTGATAGCAACCGCTCAGATGGGGTTTTTTGATGTCCTTTATGTGCATAGTAAAAATTGAGGACTGCTAGCAGGGAAAGGAGCAATCTGAAATGTTGAGAGGATAAGATAAGTAACGAGGACCTTCCTCTTGTGCTTACAGCCTCTGTGGTTCAGGTGCTGCAGTCAGTGAAAGATGGAAAACTGCAGCAAAATGTGGCCAAAATAAACTCCAATAACCTTCCACCACAGCAAGAAGTTTTGAGAGCTTTGGCTTTACTTCTCAATGAAAATAAAAATGAAGTCAGTGAGACTGTGGCATCGCTTCTGACAGCTACCGCAGAAAACAGGCACTTCAGGGAGAAGGTAAGTGGCAGAAAATCACCTATCGCATAAGAGACCTGTATCATCATGACATTTTTTCTGCCTGAGTGTCTCAAATGTCTATGTGTATAAAACAATTGCTCCAAGCTTGATATAAACTGATCCAGAGGGATTTACTGTCTAATTTTCCTGCAAATCTGCAGGGCTGTTTCTGTCGTTATGCCAGTCTGCTTCTACCTGTCATTACACGAAACAGGTACTAACCAAAACTCCGCAAATATTTACTGAGTGCTGTGCTCTCCAGCTGTTTTCCACGCTTCAGCATTTCTGCTGGCCTGTCTCAGACTTGGCTTCAGTCCAAGGCTTCGAGGCAACTGTCCCCAGCATCACCAACATGCAAAGACATAGGCCTGAGATTTTGATTTATTTTTTTTTTTCCAAAGGAGGCTGGCATCTGTGGGACCTCCCACTATTTCTAGAGGGGACGGACTGCTTTGGGCAAACACAGCTCGGCTGTGAGATCTAAGATTGGAGTCTGTCACAGACGCCAAAGGCAACAAGCAGGGCCAGATTAAGCAGAGATTGAAGAGAAGGGAGAAGAGGAATAAGAAGAAATTAGGAGTTGGCTTCTACCCTTTCATGGCAGACCTTTCCCTACTATCCTTCTTGTTGCCTGTCAGAAGATAGCAAAAGAAGAAGCAGTTGGAAGAGGAAGAGTGGCAGAAGGAAGGCAGAGGGAGGAGAAAAAGGACCTCACTCTTTGCTGCTCTTCTCTGTCGGTCCAGTCCCCTCTTTGCTTGCCCTCCCACTTCACCTTCCATTTTTGCAGCCTCGTGGTATCTCATACCATTCTTCTCCATCCCCAGCTTCATGGAGGCAGCATCTCAGGGAAAATATAAGCACCTCCTGGAACAGGCCTGCGTAGCTGATACCTGGTTGGCTGCCTGCAGGAAGGACCACAGGCTGCCTTGTATGAAGGCGTTACGCAGCTTTATGCTGCAGATGAGTTCATTGTGCAGCCGACTGCCGCTGAGATTTGCTGCTCACACTGGTTTTGTTTGCTCAGCAGTAGCTACTAATTTCTAGGGCCAAGCAGTAAACTGGTCTAGCAGTTATGCTAACCTTGTAATAGTTATTTGCAGTCCCTCTGGGGTCCATCACAGCCTGTTCATTACTACCCCTCCATCAGAGAGACCATCTCAAGGGTCAGCTCTTGAGCTATTTTAGACTCCAAGGCCCATTTAAAACTCTTTGGCGATGTATGCGGAAAGGCCCTCAAGGCTGCCAGATTCTGCTTCTCACCTTAACGTGAACTTTTCCTCACCAAAAGCTGGCTTAGGACTACTAAGCTATAACTAGTGGCCTGGCCTGGCCTGGGTCTGCTGTAGGGAATTATCCCACCACGTTACCTGTAGCAGGGGCTCTGCCTCTCCATCCCACGCGCTCTCTGTGTGGGAGGTGGGCTGCAATCCCTCTCCCTTTAGCAGGGTAGCAGTGCCTCCATGCTCCACCCTTCTGCCCCACACAGACACAGGCATTTTAATCGCTGCTCTTCTTTATCTGTTTTCAGGCCTTGATTTATTACTGTGAAGCACTAACCCAGCCCAACCTCCAGCTGCAGAAAGCAGCTTGCTTGGCTCTGAGATACCTCAAGGTAAGAGACAAGGAATTCACTGTGGCACTTGGCTTTACTTTAAAGAAAGGACATCTGATAGGTACAAAGAACAAAACAGAAATTACAATAGCAGCAGCAGTAGCATTTTTGTTTTGCATTGCTGCACTGTATCCTTTTACAGATACCGTGCTGTTTGGGAACGGTTTAGAAGCTTCACTGCAAAAACAGCCAGGTTCTGCGACAAAGACAAAGTTTATCTTTTGCATACCATCTTTTCCTCCCTCTCATATTGACTTTAGGAGACTTACTGCTACATCACAGGGAAAACAAATGTTAATCCACAGAGTACTGACTGAGAGGGGAAAAAGAACATCCTTTCCCAGGATAAAATTAGCTGTGATGCATGTGGGTTGCTGCAGTAGAAGGGAAAGGGAAAGACAGGTCACAGCTGGTTTTGTGACAAATAGCTGGTACATCTGGGCACTTCAGCTAGCATATGGTAACATTTCTGCATTCCCTCCCATGACAGGAGGGAAAATGCACTTTTGTTTTGGCTGTATAGAGCCATGGGAACCAGCAGCCGCCCAAGCCTGACTCGTACAGGACACTGGGTCAAAAAACACGTTCTGTGAGACAGACCCACCGCAGACTATTTCTCCCTCAAAACTGTCCCCTGAAGAAGACAGCTCTAAAATGTAACTTCATCCCAAACAGAACTGATGCCATACAATACATAATCCAACATTGTTTAAATATAAAAAAAAAACTATTTTCCCTTAAATGAGATGCTAGCAGGCATCCCTGAGAGGCAACGGTAAGGGGCATCACGCCTCTGCTGCATGCAGTGTGCAGTGGGGTTTTTGATCTCTCAGAAAAAGGCAAACTAGGAACCAGTGGTGGAAACTGGAGCTAGACACATTTAACTTGAGCAGTGTGGCTCTGATGCATCTTGAATAGTGAGAATGGCAATTGCTGGGGCAGAAAACTACTGGGGGGAAGCGTCATCATTTGGGATCTTCAAAGAAAAAGCTGAAGCCTTTCTGGAAGATAGTATTTCAGAGATGAGAATGCTAGAATGGATTGGTGGCTGTGGATGAGCTAACCCAATGGCAGTCTCATCCACATCAAACCACAGTGGCCGCACAAGGTCCCACTGTGAATCTCTGAGAGATTTTGAAGATCGCGGCAAGCTCTGTGTTGCTGTGGTCCCGTCACGCATAAGCATGCGAGATGTAATCACCATCATGCACCCAAGCGCAGACTTGCCTTGAGTCAAGCACAAGTGACCACGTTGAAGATGGGGTGGTGAGATTTAATGGCTCTGGTAGCTGAGCCCTCCTTCAGAGCATCGTAGACCTGACCTGTGCCCCTCAGATTGACAGGGCTCATACAAATACTGACTCTGTGGCTCAGCACCTCTTCCATGTGTCATGCTGGGGCAGTACCTGCCCTTCCTGTCACTCATCTCCCCTGTCATATTAAATAGCCTGCCAGAGACACTGTGGCAGCTGCTCTCCCCAAAGGCCTGACGTTTTTGTAGCAAAGCAGAACAGGATTATTCCTTGCTTTCTTCCCAAACTAGGACAGGCAAGGCAAAAATGGTGAGCGCAGGTGTCGGTGAGGAGCCCGTGGTGAAGTGGGTGGGCTGGCCAGCCAACGTGCCCCCGTAGACACAGTTAGGCTGGTGGGAACAGCCTTCTTGGACCTAGCAGGTTTGACATGCTCAGTGTGGAACTCGTTCCCTTGACGCCTGTCTCCCATTCGTCTCCCTGCCGTACCCTTACCTTGGCACTTTTATGGCCTCATCCCATGGCCCATCACCCAGCCTACACTCAGAAGTGGCAGACATAGCCAGTCAGCCAGATTTGTGCATGCAGCACATAGGGTAGGAAAATTAGAAAGGGTCCACACTGACATCAGAAAATATGTCTTCTCCTAGATGCTCCTCCTCAGGGGAACCCCATTCCCCGTGTCCCCACCAAGGCCCTCCCCTTGGAGTAGGAAGGGCAATGCAGAGGATGGTTGCTATTCCCACGCAAGGCTGTGAAATACAACCAGAGTGTACTGTGCCATGTTCACGCGGTTCTTTTTGCCCTTCCCAGGCTGCTGAGAGTATTAAAATGCTGGTCACGCTCTGCCAGTCTGACAACGAAGAGATCAGAAAAGTGGCGTCCGAAACCCTGCTCTCACTTGGTGAGTTGCCTGTTTTAAAGCAGTATTTAATCTTCTTTTTGAAGACAGCAGCATGTAAGACACCTGAGTTATACAAATGTGAGACTCTTAACTAAAACAAAACTTTACACCTAGAGACTCAAATGCATTAGAAAATATATATGAATATATATGAATATATATAAAAGAATATATATTCATTTTAAAATTATGAAAATGGACCAAAGAGAAACTGAATTGTATGAGGGTCTGGAGGAGGAAGTAGGAAAGGCAAAAAAGCAAAGGAGAAGTTGACAAACAGAAATAATTTGTAATAAACTTGAAAACCAAGCAGCCTTGAGGAGGCAGGACCGGCACACTGCCTGCTGCATCTCATACACCCTCCCCTTGAGGATCCCCTCCTATCCCCCTGTTGTGCCATTACCACACTCTCAAGTGCCATTGGCACTGCCCAGTGTTCACTGAATCTAATTTATCTTTATATGCTTATTTGGACAGACCCTAGCCTGCAAGTCCTCCCTCGCACAGTACCTCGGGCACCTTGCGTTGACCCTCATTTGTCCTTGAGCCCGGAGATACCCTGTTCATGAACCTGCAATCTAGCTGCGCAGCAGTGCGGGACTGCAAGTGTGGCTGCAGAGTTTCAGGGCACCAGTACTTCAGTGGCACAGAAACAGTTCCTTTTTCTGGCCTTTAGGCTAGGCGTGAATTTCTACTCCGGGGGTCTGTCTGTGATTTTAGTTAGGCAAACTCGTCAAATTTACGCTCTTTCATTCACCAGTTCAGCGGGAATTCACTCTGGTCTTGGGCATGTTATTGCTCGGGTCATAAAACAACGAGCCCGGGGACACTTCTGAAAACGCTGGGAGATTGTACTGCCATTCTTCTAGATGACATACAGAGACCATTTTGGTTCCTAACGGCCAGTTCAAGACACTAGGCTCAATGCTGTCTTCAGGTGCATATAGATGACAGTACCTAAGAGGAAAGGGTTTGAGAGACGCAAATTAAATTTAGCGAACATACTGCTGCTTCTTTTTCAGCAGTATGTAAGTAAAGATGTGGCTTGACTCACTTCTGTAAAGTGCCAGGAAGTGAGAAGTGGGTAAACTTTATATTGTCCAAAGTAGAAATGGATAAACGTCATCTGCCTGAAGTGTATCACAGCTGCAGCTGAGACCTTGATGAGCACCGCAGGTCATTTAGTAAGACAAGTGTACAGATACTGTCATCTAATCATACCAGCCACATCTGCTTCTGTTTTGCTCTAGATAAAACCAGCAAATTACATGAGAAAAAAATAATAAAATTTGAACATTCAGAGCACGCTTAATTTTTCCAAGTAATTTCTGAAGTTGCTTTCAGCAAGATAAATTTTAAGAGGAAGAAGTTACCGGCAGATCAGCATTTTCTAACAGCAGAGAATCCAGTATTTTAAGTGCTGTAGGGCAATGATATAATGCGTTATTATGCTTTAACATTTTGCATTCAGGTGAAGATGGGAGACTGGCATACGAACAGCTGGACAAATTTCCTCGGGAATTTGTTAAAGTTGGAAGCCGCCGTGGAACTGAAGCTGCCACAGCTTTTTAGGTGGAAAAGAACCTGCCTACGTTTAACAGCCATTAAAGTAGAATGGAGCTGTACTTCAGTGTGGAGAGCAGAAGGAAGACTTTGAAGAATTCTGTGAGAATGTCCCAAAATGTAGCAATTTGCAGACTTTTTAAGGAAAAGCAAAATCTAAAATCCAGCTAAAGAGTTCCTATTGGCTCCACTTTGCAGCTCATGATGGAACGGTTGGATGCTGAGGAACAATACTTTGATTTGTAACAATTAATGTAACTGCAGTTATTCAGCCTCAACAAACTTCTGTGAGTTTTTAGACTTTGGGATCTTCATATATTTTACCGAGTATTACATTTACTTCCTTGAAGTTGTCGTGAAAGCTTGAGATGTGTGATACTGTATCTAACAAGGACACGTAGAGGGCCACCGGAGCAGGACTGCAAAGAAGCCTTCTCTTCAACCCCGAGCTAAGCCTCTGCTGTGGTGCAGTGTCCCCAGCAACACTCCAGCGGCAGGGAACACCGCTCGGCTTTCTCAGCTTTGTCTCAGTAATGAAATACAGAGCAAGTTTCTTCAAGTTTTGCCTCCAGAAGCAGCATGATGTAAACCCTGGGAGGTGTCACTTTGGTGACTCACTCTAAATGCCTCCGCTGGTCTTTTATTTCCTTTCTCTCGCCCTCCAGCAACGAGCCATCATTAATACAGAGATTTGTGAGGGGGATCAAACAATCACTTTGGTTTCTGAAAACTAAATGAAAAGGTAAAGTGCATTTATTTATTCTGAGGAGGAGGAGTGAATACAGCTAATTGCACGAGTCCCCAAAGCTGTTTGGTCCTGTAAGTTGCAGGAAGGATTGGATTTCATACACTCTAATTAGTGGATCATAGCTTCTATAGAGTGATTTCAATATAAAGAACTAGAACAAACTAAAGTGGACCTCAGAGGCAGTAATAAACAGAGGGTGAAGCGAATGCATTCCCCCCGCCCCAAGGATGAAAGGCAGAGAGTGCTTCAAGCTGTTGATTACGAGCCTTAAGTTAACAGAGGAGGTGAATAGAATTTAACAGAAGAGTGTTCCTGTACTGTGTTCATTATGCATGAAATGCTGTTTAGATGTCAATTAAAGTATCCAAATTTGCATAGACTACATAGAAAAGATTGCAAACAATTCACATCGAAAGGAAGCCTCCTGCGCCAAGCACATTGGCAGGCAGGGGTCGTTTTGATTTGTTCTTTTTTTTTTTTACTGTCAATGTGACAACAATGTACATATCTGTATATTTATAAATATATATATTCTTCCTTTAATTAAAAAATTACATTTTGTACAGTTCAAAATGCTTACTTGTTTACCGAGGGATATAGACTCTTTTTGCAGAAGGTGAAATAACCACGTTATGGTTTTTATACCATGCCGGTCCCATCAGCTGAATTCTTCCAAGGTGTCCTTTTGTACCGACTTCTGCTTTTTTTTTTTTTAATTTTTTCTTTTTTTTTGCTTTTAGTTTTGTGGCATTTGTACTCACCATATTTCTGATCACATTTAAGTTATAATAAAGATTATTTTTTAATTACTAAGCACATCAGCCCATATGTACAGTCACTCTTTCTGTCAGCAGCGTCTCCACTGTGAGGCTCATACAACCTTCAAACGTCACGCAAGTCAGCTCCCAGTACGAGCCACCTACTTGCAGCTGGATTTAGGGCAAACCATTAGGGACTTATTTAATCATTAAGGGAAAAGACTTATGGGGAATATTTGTCTTTTCAAGCCTGGTCACCAGGACAAGACTTTGTGACTATCTCAAAAAGTTTAGCTAAATTATATGAAGTCACCTGCTAGATTTCTTACAGTGTAGAAATAATTTGTGTTTCATAGCTTATCAACTTGGCTAAGACTTAGAAGAACATTAAGATCTTACAAAAACATCTCAATTAGAGCAAGTGGACAATACACATAGCAAGGACTACTGCCTCAGAGTGGACAGAGAACTACAACTTCTTGTGCAGCGGGAGAAATGGTGTGATGTTGGCTTGTGTTTTAACATGCACAACTCTTGCGTTTTCATCTTTCCGCTGGCCAAGCAGGGGGACAAGTGGCAAACTATTTTAGTAACTGAAATAAACACAAACCACAAAAGTAAGAAAAGTAAAGAAGAGATGAAGCTACAGTGAAAATGACTGCTCTTTGTTGTACCTCTGTGCAGTGAAGCAAAGCACGTTTTAAAAAAGCCAGTTTTAAACTAAAATCACAGAATGGTGAGGGTTGGAAGGGACCTCTGGGGATCATCTAGTCCAACCCCCCTGCCAGAGCAGGTCGCCTACAGCAGGTTGCACAGGACGGCATTCAGAGGGTTTTTGAATGTCTCCAGAGTCTGAGACTCCACCACCTCCCTGGGCAGCCTGTTCCAGTGCTCTGCCACCCTCAAAGTAAAGTCCCTTCTCATGTTTAGATGGAACTTCCTATGCTCAAGTTTGTGCCCATTACCTCCTGTCCTATCACTGGGCACCACTGAAAAAGGATGGGTCCCATCCTCCTGGCACTCTCCCTTTAAGTATTTATCAGCATTAATAAGATCCCCCCCGTAGTCTTCTCTAGACTGAAGAGACCCAAGTCACTCAGCCTTTCCTTGTAAGAAAGATGCCCCAATCCCCTAATCATCTTTGTAGCCCTTTGCTGTACCATCCCCAGCAGTTCCCTGTCCTTCTTGAACCAGGGAGCCCAGAACTGGACACAGTACTCCAGATACAGCCTCACCAGGGCAGAGTAGAGAGGGAGGATGACCTCCCTTGACCTCCCAATACTATTTTGGAGGCAAGGGGAGGACTGTGCCCTGTCAGTCTTCCATTTCTGGTTGCTTCAATATGCGCATGCAGGCCCGTGCTCCTGTCCCAAGGCATCAGCAAGAGGCATACACTATTTAGAAAGATGAGAATATTCTTATATTCCCATACCTGTCAAAAACTCCTACCTGTGATACATACTGTATGTCAAAAGCTCACTTGTATTTTGTGTGTCACAGCATGGAACGTGATTTTGTTAAAGCAAAACCTATGAAGTCATCGGGGTTGCAGGTGCTACGTTCTGAACTGTCGCTTAGGAACGCGTGAGATGAGATGAGTTTACTTTCAAGCAAGCGCTAGTACCCTACGTTTCCAGCTACTCCTGGTTTAAGTTCAGAGCAAACCAGCTTTGTGTCTCAGTCAAGATACTTCTCAAGAAAGGCTCCATGAGGACTAGAAGCAAATATGCTGAAGAGGCTTCAGGACTGTTACCCAACTTTCGCTGATTACTTCTTCCCTCCTGTGAAGGCAGGCTCGTCTCAGACCGAAGACACTCCTTTTCCTCTTACAAACATTCCGGCTTGTGGCACAGACCTGGGGAACGCAGAACTGCCCGTGGAGCAGAGCTCCAATGCTGTGGAGAGCACAGGGCCGCTCACATATACAGGCACAATGCCAGAGGGACCTTACTTACATCTACTTTCATCTCATAGTTTGAATCCAGCCTTTGAGAAGTTAATTAACCTAAAGCTCTGATCTGCTACACCATTATAACCGTTAAAAACCACATACACAGCTCACATACAGCTCCAAACAGGAGCACATCCTGCTCTCAATAAAGTCAATGAGGAAATTCACAGGAATTTTAGTTAGGGAGAGGTTAGATCAAATTTAGTTCCTGTTGTGGTATCCGAGACTGGCAAGCTTGAACCTGGGATAGAGATGCATAAAGGCTAAATGTCACTTTGAGCATTAATATTGTTTTAGAAAAGTAACTAAAACAAAGAATCACATCCTAACGTGATTCATGACAACACATGAAAAAAAAATCACTCTTAAATTAAGAACAAAACCAAACAAAATTCTGTAAGTTTCTGCCCTCAGGGTAACAAACCCTTGAGAAAGTGAACAAACCTTAGAGCTTCCAAAACCAGAAGGTGAATAAAAAGGAACAAACCATGTATTTGTCACCTAACTTACATGTTTTTACGCTCAGAGAGCTGACAATGCTGCCCTTTCCTACCATGTTAATGCAAGAGCTCTCCTTTGTGGAGTAGGAAAAAACAGTTGCATAGAAGTGAATGTAACAAGACAGACACTTATGGACAAGCAAAGAAGCAAGCACTAATTATAAAACCTCTTTCTTAGGACTGCAGCAGGTTGACTCAAACAAATGTAAAGGTCTGGGCCAGCGCAGAAAAGTATGTTAGGAAAAAGTTCCTGTCCCAAAATAACTCAGCAGTAGTGTGACTTATCCTTACCGCACGCTTTTCATGAACTATGGTGGTTTTCACTACCTCTGCCATGCTGTTGTTGTTTCTCTGCGTTCCACCAGGTAGATAGGAACCCATAGTGCCGCTATACAACTCTAGCTACAGCAGCAACTGATGTTAAGCTGCCCAGAGTTTCACACTGCTATTGGTAGACTCCTCTTGTACCCAGTATAGCTTCAGAAGAGGTATAGAAGGACAGAATAGTTGGGTTGGAAGGGACCTGTAAAGGTCATCTAGTCCAAGCCCCCTCCAATGAGCAGGGACATCTTCAACTAGATCAGGTTGCTCAGAGCCCAGTCCAACCTGACCTTGAATGTTGCCAGGGCTGGGGCATCTACTACCTCTCCGGGCAACCTGGTCCAGTGTCTCACCACCCTCATGGTAGAAAATTTCTTCCCTCTATCTAGTCTAAATCTTCCCCCTTTTAGTTTAAAGCCATTAGCCCTTGTCCTATCACAACAGGCCCTGCTAAAAATGTTTGTCCCTATCTTTCCTGTAGGCCCCCTTTAAGTACTGAAATGTCACAATAAGGTCTCCCTGGAGCCTTCTCGTCTCCAGGCTGAACAACCCCAACTCTCTCAGCCTGTCCTCATAGGAGAGGTACTCCAGCCCTCTGATCATTTTTGTGGCCCTCCTCTGGACCCGCTCCAACATACCCACATCTTTCCTGTGCTGAGGGCTCCAGAGTTGGACACAGTACTCCAGGTGGGGTCTCACCAGAGCAGAGTGGAGGGACAGAATCACCTCCCTTGACCTGCTGGCCATGCTTCTTTTGATGCAAACCAGGATAAGGTTGGCTTTCTGGGCTGCAAGAGCACAGCTTTTCATCCACCATTACCACGCAGTCCTTCTGGGCAGGGCTGCTCTCAATCCCTTCATCTTCCAGCCCATATTGATACCGGGGGTTGCCCCCACCCTGGGTGCAGGACCCTGCACTTGGCCTTGTTGAACCTTCTGAGGTTCACACAGGCCCAATTCTAAAGCCTGTCCAGGTCCCTCTGGATGGCATCCTGTCCCTCAGGTGTGTCAACCGCACCACTCAGCTTGGTGTTATCTGCAAACTTGCTGAGGGTGCACTTGATACTACTGTTTGTTTTATTGATGAAGATATTGAACAGTACTGGTCCCAATAGAGGTGCTTGAGGGACATCACTTGTCACCAATCTCCATCTGGACATTGAGCCATTGACCACTACCCTCTGGATGCGACCATCCAGCCAATTCCTCACCCAAACTGTCCACCCATCAAATCCATATCGCTCCAATTTAGAAAGAAGGACCCCCCTTCAAATGGCCACAGTATGACAGAGGTATCATCATACCCAAGGGTTTGAGCTTGAACACAGCTGACCACATTTTATTACAGGCAGTTGTTGGCAGATCAACAAAGCAGCAGCAAATTAAAGTTTCTTAGAACACCCTTATCACTTGCTGCACTACTTTGTGTTACTAAAAGAATGAAAAGAGAAATTAACAATACACAGTAAACATTTTCTGCTGAAGCAAATGATGATAACAATGCAATTCAGTCTGGAGAACAACAGAGCACTGGAAACACACGGCCTTGGCAGATTTGTAAACCTTCTGCTCAAAACGAATCTCACATCTAGTTCTGAAAAGAAAACCACCTCATATGGCCCTTAAGGAAAAGTAAATGAATATGCATCATGACTCCTTGCAAAAATCAATGACCAACTTTGTTAGTTATGCACAGGCTGCAACACATGACAACGCTGTAAGCCCTCACATAAGCAACACAATGTCAAACGCCAAGTGAGTTTCAGTTGCCCAGCCAAGTAGTTATTATGACTCTAATTCACTTCTCTATGCATTGTCTTAAATACAATGGGTGTTGAAACTAAAATAGTTATTTTTTGCTAAACCAATTAAAAGTTCTCCCTCACACAAACCATCCACCCAGGCCACAGTTTGCTTGTCTCTGCTAGTCCCTGCACAGCTGTTCCTTCTTGAAGCATTCAGCACCTGCAAACAGCCTGTCTCCCCACACTTTAGTCTTGCACATCTGGAATTCTGTCCTGTTAGGGCACGCACATTTTGTGTGAGAAGTACTAGGACGCAGTAGATGTGTCTCACTTCTGAGCAGCATTTGGATAATTCAGTGAAAGACGAGAGTGTGGCCGCAGCCTCTACAAGGAAAAGGAGTCAGCTGGTGCACAAAAGCATTTATGACTTCTTGGAATCACATTCTGCAGTTAGGTTCCAGAACTGACAACTTTATTCTGCTAGAAAGAATATTCTCTGTAATTTAGCTGGATATGAAATATCTTTGTCTTTAGTGATGTTCATTTTCAGCCGTTACATAGCCATGTTTCCGTGGTAAATGAGTTTCCCCTCCATACTTAAACAAAAATAAAAGGTCAGATGGTTGTAGCAGAACTAATTACACAAATCTCTGTATAATTTCTACACATTCGACAAGTCTTTCTCATATGCACACAGAGTTCCTGTACTTACTATATAAGATGGTTCTACTGCACACATGTTTAAAAAAAATACTCTGGAATTTTCAGGACAGTAAGTGAAACTTGACCCTTTCAGAACATTTTTAAGTAGCAAATAATGCAGCATCACAAAACTTCTGACAACACTTTCACACATTAATATTTCTGCTACAATAGGCACAGGGAGATAATTTGATCAATTTCAACAATCCATTTCAACAGAAGCAAGGATCCAGCTACTCAAGGCACTGTCTTGTCTTTGTTATATAAAATAAATTAAGAAAAAAAGCACAAGATTTAAATCTAATAAGCATTCTTCTTGACCATCTTGGTGAAAATAAGGAAGAGCCAGATGCAGATAATGCATCTGAATCCTGGATTTGTTACTGTCTGGCAGTTCTTTGTTCTAACAACAGCACCTGTGTTACAGCAGTTCACAGAGCAAAAGGTGAAATGGTGGCAAAGAAGTTGTACTCAGTCTCAGCTGGATGGGTCTGCCTGGCCAGCTAATAATGCAACAGCACTTTCTTCTCTTCTGCACTCTCCGCAAATGCAAGATGCTCCTGATGTTCAAAAATAAAGCCACCTCTGAAGAATGACTGTTAACTATGAATAACAAACTAAATTGCACTGCATAAAGACTGTTATAACAAGCTTTATGTGTTTCCTCATTTACTATTGTTGAAGTACTTTGACACAAAAATTGCTTAGAATCTGAGAGGAGAGGTTAAGTCACTTGACAGTATTATGTTTTGAACAGAAAACCAAGGTTTCTCCACAAAGCAGTTAGCCAGCATCATTTTTTTTCTTAAACACAATGGCAGTGAAAGTTAAAGGACACACCTTTGTCACCATTTCTGCACTGTGATGGAAAGGATTGTGTCTAAGCACCCTCTAAAGCACAAATTGGAAGGCATAACATTTTGTTTACAAAGTCCCCAGGAAAATAGGATACCTCACCTTGTGGTTACCAGATTCAAGGTGAAATGAAAGCCAGAAAGAGTATTACTTCCTACAATGGTTCTGACACTCTGAATGTCACAGCTGAAAACAGTTTTGACACATCTTCTAACTTACTGACGCCTACAGGGAGAGAATAAGATATGGAAGGAATCTAAAGGTGCCAACCTGATGGCTCCACAGGTCTGTTCACACACCTCATGAAGCACCTGTTTTGGCAGGGCCCAAAAGATCCATAAACCAGAATCCCTCTGATTATCTCTGCCTCCTGAAAGCCATTCAACTTTAAGCTCTTCACAAAATATTGCCATGGCCACTATCTTTTAAAGCCTATCCTTGGAAGAGCTCGTTACTTACAGAACAACTGCCAAGTTCACTCAAGACTGGAAAGCCTGTATTCAACTGCAGACATTCTTCCCCCAATATGGATGCCAGATAAGATGCTCAAAGTTTTAAAGAGTGCTTTTGATTCCTGTAAACCCTTCAGAACATTACTATCTTGGTAAAAAGGTGCCTCATGTCTCAGTGAATACCAGAGCAATACAAAAATCAGACACCGAGTTTCCTTTCAGAGCAGTTCTGAAATGTAGGCAGCCTTGTCTCCATTTAATTTTCAGTACAGCTGCTATTAGGAGCAAGAATATACCACCTTTTCTTTACAAGCCAATAAGTGTATTTCTAAAAGACTGTCTAATACTTTGTACTTACTTCAGCTCTTATCTACACATCTTGGAAAAGGCTCCCTTAAAAGACAAAGACAATTATTTAAAAAACCCTGAAAAGCATAAATCTAACTAAACTTTACATCTTGACTCTTATTACCCATTCTTGACTTCCTGAAGCACACATTTTATTTTGCTTTCCATATCCACCAAAACCACTCTGTTCTCCAGAATTCTGGAAATCTAAGGAGTTAAAGGCTGCCCAGGCACTCCCTGAAAAACATAAAAGCTTTCATCTACAGTAGTCACAACTGACTTACAAACCTAGAACAGGCCATTCCCCACTCAAGTAAGAGGCTGTTTTGGAAAGGCAAAGATTTATTTATCAATTTTCAAGTATAATGTCATACCAAGTGATAAAGATATTTACACAACAGTTTGAAATACACAGTATTTGCATTTTATACAAGCAACTAAGTGCAGCCTGTAATGTCTTCTATGCAGTATCCAGATACTCCCACTGCTACATAATTCCAGTTAAAAAACATCTGCAATGATTCCACAAGAGTGTCTATACCTGAGAAATTTTAGTATATCTTTTCAAGAGGAAGTCTGCAATTAAAAGCCACATACATAAGCCTATTTAAAGGCTGTCATTCCAGTTGCAAATGACATGCTTCCTTTGAAGCAAGATCTGATGGACTCTCCCTTAAGCCACATGATACTTGTGATGGCCCTTCTTCAGAAGCGTTGTCTGCATCATCTCCACAGTTAAGTTCTTCATTTTCTTGTTTGGATTCCCCTAGAGCCAGACTCTTCAGTGTCTCGGGATTGTCAGGTGCTTGCCCAGTTAGCTTCTAGAAGAAAGAGGAGACAGTGAATTTAGTACTTTTTCTATTTAATAAGAGCCAGCAAAATAAAACTGCATATGGTGAATTAAGCAAACTAATTATCTTTGTTCAGAGATCATTGGTATAATTAAAACTTCCCTCAGTCACAAAAGTCTTAGACACTTGAGTTCAACTCAAATTGCTACCTCTAATGCACAGACCACATCTGCTTTGTTGACTGTTAAGCCTTCCTTAGGTTATCCAGGACAGGTTTTAATCTTGCACAACATAAAATATGGGAAGTATCTTCAAGTTACATATTACTATAGTACTACATAGGTTTAATTTTAGAAAAATTACTATTCAAAAGATTAAGTTCATAATTTTTAATCAGAGATAATGAAGCTACATCAAGTCTAGATGAACTAGAAGACCCAGTTTCTAGCACTTAATCAAACTAAAAGTTCCTCACCTAACCTGATCTAAGGAAGGAAAAACAGGACTGTAAGACGCTGCTTTTGAGGCTTCCAGTTTTTTGATATATCACTTAAGGTTCATTAAAGCCTCAGAAGTGAGCAGCTTACAACCACTAAGTGAACTAACTGTTGAGGAACTGCAGAGAAGTTTCCAACTACATTAGTTCTTTAAGTCATTTAATTTCTGCCTGTAGGTTTATCACTACAAAGCAGCACTCACCAAATACCAAAGAAATTTAAGTGTAGCAAATTAGCGGAGTCTTGAGAGACTCATCTAAATCATTGCACAAACTGAAAGTTAACTTGATCATGTTTACTTCTTGATTAATCAAGTTGCTCACAATAATCTTCCATTTTATTTCCACCTCCTCAGTCTAATCAGAGAATCAAAATATTTGTCAGGCAGCCAGCTTTGTATCCCAGTTGAGAGCTCAATCCCTACAAAAACAACCTAGCTGATAATTTTAGTATCAAGGTTACACAGTTATATATTTATAACACCTTCAGAGGCTGTCACAGACAATCTACTCCTGGTAAAGGATTCATGGAATCAGTGACACAACTATCTGTCCCCAAGGAATTGTCAGAGGCAGCTGTTTTGAAATTTACAAGTTTATGAACCTTACTGACTTTGTGCATTAGCTCTTTTTGGGGCCATAGAACTAGCAATTCCTCAGTGAAACCTTGACTTTAAAGAGCATAAGTGCCCCATTCTCCCTCTTGCTGCTCCACTTTGTGTTCCTGCTGTTTAAAGCTTAGTTCCTCAAAGAAAACAGCCAGTAAAAACACTTTGTTTAGCCAGCAGCCTCACACAAGCTAATAAGCACCCAAACTTAAGTCATCACAGAAAAGTGAGAATGAACCTTTCCTTCCCTTTTCACCATCTCTAACATGCAAAGCCTGTTCTGTTAAGACAATAGGTTGAATCTTCCTCTCTGAAAACACACCTCAGTACTTTCTCATTACTCCTATGGACCAAGCTGGAAAAAGCCCTAGAAGGGGCTTTATGTCTCTGAACTAGAACAATCCCACAGGAAACAGGTTAGACAGTAATTTAAAGTGAAGTTATATGAACACACAGAACAGAAGTCATGATTCATAAAAAAAGAAATCTACTCATTTTTCAATTTTTCATTCCACAATGTTAACTGAAAATTCAAGTACCTCAATCATGCTGGTCATATAATGCACATGTTCAGCAAGTGACATTAGCTCTTCATTTTCTTCTTTTAGGCGGGCAATTTCACCATCTTTCTGTTCAATTTCTTTGTGCAGCTAAGTTCAGATAACAAAATGTTAAAACAGGAGGACAATAGCCAGTAATAAAGAAGTTAGTTATCTTTCACTAGCTACCTTTTCATTTTCCTGAAGCACTTCATACAGAGCCTTCCTCCTTTCTTCAGCCACTTCTTTCCAATATTGAGATGAAGGGCTTCCTGAAGTAAGAAGCTACAGTAAGTCTCTGCTAAAACTGAATTCTTGAGATCACCTTAAGTTATCTAACTTGTATACAAGTGTTGTATAAACTGTGATAAGAACTGTCTCCATAAAGGGTTTTCCTAGAGACTAATTGTAAATTTACAACTAGAGACATAAGCTTACAGAAAACAGATCCCACGCTGTATTAACAACTATACAGAGTCTTCAAGAGGCTGCCTCAAGCATGGCAGCAGGCTTTGCAAGATGGTCACATTTGCAAGTGTCAGTCTTAATGTGTACTTTGTGGAAGACAGAAGTCTTACTCCCAAGTCACTGTCCATATTGGGCTTAATGGTTCTGAGAAACTGCACAAATAGCATTATGCCAAAACAGGCTTTCATTTCATCCTAATTACTAGTCACTTCAGAGCTCGTAGCCAAGCCAGAAGTAACAAACTACAGGACTTAGCACTGCAGCACACAATGTTTCTCAGATACTGGTTACTGTCTTAAACATTAAGTATCTATACTGCATTTACTATACCATAGAGGATAAGTATCATTAATTCCTGCCCTTATCTAACTGACAAAGGAACCATGTTTCAAGCTATATTCCAATAGGAGCATAACATTTTAAATGCAATAAAACATTTCAGGAATTACCACATACCTTTTATCATGAGATCTACAGCTTGAATGACATCATTCGTATTCTCACATTCTTGCTCTTTGTCCACAGACACCTCAGATTTACAAGCCTTTGAGGTGAACTTGTTATTCCAGAGTTTCCTTTTGACTGAAGATTTCTTCTGTAGAAAACACAGGCAGGTTTAACTTCAGAGCAACATTTCAAGTTGGTTTGTTTTTTTTTTAAAAAAAATACAAACTTGCAAGTTTGCTCACCAATGACTGCAAATAAGTCTTTAAAAGCCCCAGTTTCTTCACATTATAGTTCTGATTTACAGACATCATCCTTGACACCCATAGCTTTAACACAAACTGCTAGTTTTTAATATTGTTTATTACTAAAATAATAGTAAGCTGAAGTTGTGTCACACTAGTTAGCAGATTATATTTTTTTTTCAAATATGTTAGTTTTGAGTTAAAAGGTCAAAAGCATTTCACTATGAGTAGAAATAATTACACATCTACAGGTTATCTTCTAATTCATACCTCATTACGTCTGCCAACCAGGCAACCTGCTGCTGAAGGCTGAATCATTTTAAGAGTTTGTCTTGGGGCAGCACTGCATGTAGTGTCTGTGAGGTACTTCTAAAAAGACAAATATAACTTCAGACAGTTGCCACTTTTCTCTATGTGAACAGAAACTTAGAGATTTATCATGCTTCCATTAAGGTAACCCATGGTTCATCTTGTCAAGACAAAAAAGATGATACTTTAGTATAGGCTTGTGCAAAGAAGGGGATATAATTATTTGTAGCAGAGACAGACCATTATCACATGAAGCTATGCTCAGTTCCTGCCTCTTAGAAAACCCATACCTTCATAAAGGAACTTGAACAGGTCTTACAGCAGAAATATTCTGACAAGATTTCAAAGCTAGCTACCATGCAGTGACACATATAAACTTTAGCTGAAGCTCCCAAAGTTGTATTTGACAACAGCAGAATCAGACTCCAGTGGAGAGACAAAAGTGATGTAATTGCAAGTTTACTTGGTAAATTCATACACATCACTTTAGGCAGTACCTATTTTTGTTACCTGTGAACACACCCTCCCAGTGGTGTTCATTTAAATAGATGTGTTACTTCAATTATCCATTAAAATGCATCTAAAGCTTTCTTGCTTCAATCCAGACAGGCTATTGTTTTGTATGAACAGTATGTTTATCACCTTTCCTGTCATGCATAAATACCCATTTCCTTCATTTAAGCCTTCTGATTGGGTTGGTTACATTGCCACCATGGGATAGCAAACAATGGCAGACAACCAAGCAAGAATAGCCAGAATATAATGCCACACCAGCGTGAGAAAGTTACCGATTCACACTGTACTTCGTATGACAAGAGTTCACCTTTCCCACGGTAGTTTCTGCCACCAATTATCCTACTGTTGAACTCAAGGACAAACACTAACTGCTGTGGGAACAAGAATCACACCGTGTCAGACACTGCTTGCTGCTATTGAAGGTTAGAGCTAAGTATACTCTGCCAAGAAATTATTGACTAATACTTAAGTTAACCCATTGAAAGTGCAAAAAGCTCCACTGAGGGATTTATACCCTGGAGTCACTACAGGACAAGATTACCATATTTCTAAATCAGACTTATCAATTGGTAATTCATTAACACCAGAAGTGTCCATTACAATCACTCTATCCCTCCTGACAGAGGGATATATTTTATATAGTATTTGTACAATTTCAAGTAGGGCCTACATTAAAAGGTTTAACAAAAGTGTCTTCTAACACTGGAATAGCTATCAGCTTTAGTAACTTTGTATCAGTCACTTCTTAAAAACCCAAATTCTTTTAGTATTTCCACTAATTCCAAGGCAACCATGGTTCATGAGCATGACTTTAGAAACAGATCCGCATGCATGAGTATTTCAGCTGAAGCATGCTCAAGTCAAGACAGACTTAACTCTAAAGTTCAGCTGTACAAAGGACAGGCTACAGAACCTACTCTACAACCCCTGAGCAGCCAGATTGATTCATTAACCAAACTAAGCCTGACAGTCAGCACCTAAAAAAACACAGGGAAAGACAGCAAGCTCAGTGTCAAACTAAAAAGGACTTGCTGAGCAATAAGAAAAAAGTAGTCATAAACATATATGCCGAAGCAGGACAGAGTGTTCCCAAGCCACGCTGCCTGCCAGGAGGTTACTCAAGCCAAGAGGACATAAGCCAGGTAGAAGCACATTGCAACAGATTCGTATTCCTTCAGTGGATATAAAATTTGTGTCAGACAGAGGGACCATTTCTCAGAGAAGTGAGTGCAAACCTCTAAACAAAGCAAATTCGGTGTTAAAGATACTCTTGATAAATTTAACCTTCTATTTTCTATCCCTTATCTGCTCCCATTTTCTAGCTTCAAGACTTTAAAGCCTATACCTGCAAAGATCCTGATGATTTTTCCACGTTCGGTTTCTGTTTCATTTTGGAATTCATAGGATCCCTAAAAAAAAAAAAGTAAAAACGTAGTAATACCTGCCTGCAACGGAAGTTCAGGGACACTAGTTACAGAAGATTACAGTTCCAGTCTGTCAACTTTTACGACAGCGTTAAAAATTAAGTCGTCGATCGACGGTCAGCGGGNGGGCTAAAAACACAAAGCCTTGAGGAGACACCTCGTGTCGCGGCCACGCTGACCCACCACACACTACAGCCCCATTAAGCCTTTCCACAGGGGACCGCGTGGGGGTGTCACAGACGCACACTCAAGATGGCGGGGGGGAGGCACCCACCCGCTCCCGCCAGCCGAGCCCGCAGCGTCCCTCCCCCGCTCGCCGGCGCGGCCAATGGGGAAGGTAGGCAGGAGCCCGCCAAGACCCAAACACGGCTATGATATGAAAGCCCGCGGCCCCCCGGCCTCCCCACCCCAAGCCCAGCGCACGCCGCCGGCCCCACTCACCACAGCCGCCTCCGCTCGGCTCCGTTCCCCTCAGCGCGCGCACACGGCCACCCCCTCACTCCCGCCGCGCGCCTATAAGGAGCACTGGGGGGCGCGGGGCGGGGCCCACAGTCACGTGGTCCACTGGCCGCTCTCCCAGCCAATCGCAGGCCGCGCTCCGCCAGAGCCACGCCCCGCGGGCCGCTGGCGGGAGGACGGGGGGCGGAGGGGAGGGGTGAGGCGGGAGGCCTGAGGCGGCCTGAGGGGGGCCGAGGCCCGCAGGGGGTAGGGCGGAGCGAGTGCCTGTGGCGGTGGTCCGGGGACAGGTTTTTCATCTTGAGGAAGGTGAGAAGAAACCCGAGAGTACAGCACCTCAGCTCTCCTGGCTCCGGCCAGTGGCTCTGGGGTGGACACGGGCCTGTCTGGTGCAATCTGCCCCCAGGCTGGGGTACATGAGCTGAAGCTGTAGGAAATGAGGCACACAAGCGTTGCCTTGTGCTGGTCGTGGCTATTAACACCTTGTGTCAGTCAACTGCTTCCGTATTCAAAATCTTTCTGTAGCTCGAAACTAGATACAAAGTCTCCCTGACTGCTTCCTTTCTCCCATAATTTTTTGTATTTTATAAAGACATTGTACCAAAACAAATTTAAATTATAGACTCATAGAATGGTTTAGGTTGGAAGGGACCTTGAAGATCATCGAGTTCCAACCCCCCTGCCATAGGCAGGGACACCTCCCACTAGACCAGGCTGCTCAAAGCCCCATCCAGCCTGGCCTTGAACGCCTCCAGGGATGGGGCCTCAACAACTTCTCTGGGCAAATCATGCATCGGCTTTATTGTCATCGCTTCTATCTAAATACACTACAATCTGCAAAACCGGGGAAGAAAATCAACATGGTTAAGCCAAAACAACGGATTTACAATAATTTTACACATGATATAGACTACAACTCTCAATTATGCATAAGGTATGCTGTTAAGTTTGTTAGAGGCCACTTTACAATTATGTTCTTGCAAATATTTGCACGTTTATCTTTTATTTATGCTAAATAGTATCTTCTGCTGATTTGTGTGTAAATGTTTGTAGAGTTAAGGACACATTCCTTGCAATCAAGGTCTCATAGCTAGCCCAGAGCAGCTATCAACATTTTTTCCAGGGAATATGATGGAGCTATTAGAAATTAGGATAATTACAGAGAGAAGTATTTATCTAGCATGCCACTCTGTCAATCTTCTGTTTGGAAATAAACTGTCTGGCACTTACGAGAATGTCTTAAGAGGAATGTCATGGTCTGACGAAAGAAAGAAAGGCAGAACATAAAAAATTATGAAATAGGAAATCATTAAACAAGGATAAGGAAATAAAGCTGATCTCTCTTGCATAAACTTGTTCAGTCTCCCATTGACCCAATTAAACTTTCATTGTCCACAATATCCTTCGGCAAGTAGCTCCAGAGCACAAATACCCATTGTCTGAAGAACACTCTCTTTTTTTTTTTTTTCTTTTGAACTCGATTCCTATAGCTTCATTTGATGTCCCCAGGCCCTGTACTGGAACAGACAAACAATTGGTCCTCATCTAGGCCATTGTTACACAGATTCTCCTCCAGTTCTCCCTCCCAGGTCTACTTAGCCATCCCTTACATGAAAGCTGTCGCACCTTTCTGCTCTTTTGTGAACTGTATGCCATTTAATTTGCCTTTTTAACCACTGCTGAACATCGGGCTGGCTGACATTTTTGTGGAAATGTCTGTCATAACTTTGATCTTATTCTTGAATGATGGTGAGTTCAAAGTCTGTTACTTGATATGTGAAATTAAGATTTTTTTCCTATGTATGTTCTTTTATATTTATCTATATTGAATTTCATTGACTGCTGTACTCACCAATTACTCAATTCCATAATGCCCTTCTGAAGTTTTTCAGTCAGCTCTGTTCCTATTATTTTGAATAATACTGTGTCATCAGCAAGCTGTCACCTCAGTAAGCTTTGTCTTCTATCAAGAAAACAAAAATAACACAGGCAGAAATGTCTATCTAAATTACTATTGTTCGGTTACATTAGTAAAAAAAAAGTGCTCATGCTTTTAAGTTAATTTAATTCTTGTTGATTCTAGAAGAACATTTGACATGTCCATATTCCAAAACACTAGCAGATATGCTAAACTCTGATCAAACACACACATAAATCTTACCAGTGTTAAATCTCCTTTCAGAAAGATCTGGGTACAGGTAATGTGTACATAAACACAATATCAAAACATTCCTATTTTTATGTTTTATGTGTTGTACAGAATCATAGAATGGTTTAGGTTGGAAGGGACCTTGAAGATCATCAAGTTCCAACCCCCCTGCCATGGGCAGGAACACCTCCCACTAGACCAGGTTGCTAAAAGCCCCATCCAGCCTGGCCTTAAACACCTAGAGGGATGGGGCATCCACAACCTCTCTGGGCAACCTGTTCCAGTGCCTCACCACCCTCAAAGTGAAAAACTTCTTCCTAATGTTTAATCTAAACCTGCCCTCTTCCAGTTTAAAGCCATTCCCCCTCATCCTATCACTACATGCCCTAGTAAAAAGTCCTTCCCCAGCT
>VUYV01000055.1:2502374-2734486 GCA_008711295.1 Anarhynchus alexandrinus | reverse complement strand
CGGTTGGCCTTCTGGGCTGCGATCGCACATTGCTGGCTCATGTTGAGCTTCTCATCAGTCAGCACACCCAGGTCCTTCTCCTCAGGGCTGCTCTCCAGCCATTCCCCGCCCAGCCTGTATTTGTGCTTGGGATTGCCCCCACCCAGATGTAAGACCTTGCACTTGGCCTTGTTGAACTGCATGAGATTGGCTTGGGCCCACCTCTCCAGCCTGTCCAGGTCCCTCTGGATGGCATCCCTCCCCTCCAGCATGTCTACCTCGCTACGCAGCTTGGTATCATCAGCAAACTTGCTGAGGGTGCACTCAACCCCACTGTCCATGTCACCAACAAAGATGTTGAACAGTACAGGTACCAGTACCGACCCCTGAGGCATGCCACTCATCACTGGTCTCCACTTGGACATCGAGCTGTTGACCACAACTCTTTGAGTGCGACCGTCCAGCCAGTTCTTTATCCACCAAGTGGTCCATCTGTCGAATCCATGTCTCTCCAATTTAGAGACCAGGATATCGTGTGGGACAGTGTAAAAACGCTTTGCATGAGTCCAGGTAGATAACATCGGTTGCTCTTCCCTTGTCCACTGCTGCTGTAACCCCTTCGTAGAAGGCCACCAAATTTGTCAGCAATATAGCAATATATGTATGCAATATAAAATACATTATACAAAACATTTAAATTGTATGCATGCATAGATTTATATACATAAAACAGGCAACGTGTGTATTTTATGGCTGTGATACATTTTTTGTAATACTGATGTTTTCAAGTGAAACTTTCTCAAAGATTACCTTTCAAAAATTCAGCTTTAATTTATAAAAAGTTTTCCAGTAGATTTACACTTCAAAAGTGGAACAACTGCTTTTGGAAACGTTGATAATTGGAAAGGGCCCAAGGTAATGGGAGATGGTTCTGATGTGACAGTTCTGTTTGGTTTTCCTTTTAATTTGTTCCTTGCTGGAGGCATACGATCTGGAGTTTATTACAAAGGTGCCACTCCTTCAATTTATCCAGCTGAAGAACATGTCCTTTTATGAATCAGTGTGTCTCAAAGTTTTCCTTCAGCTCAGTTTCTTCAGTTTGAGAGGTTTGTAAAGAATCCCTTCACTCTGTTAGAAAGAACACTGAGAGCTTATTATCAGAAGCTTATTCATAGTCTTAATTGTGGGAAACCAGTATAATTATATAGAAATCTCAAAAAGGTTTCAGGTTACTTTACTGTAATAATTCCCATTTTTGTAGCTGGAGGTTAAATCTAAATAGTGGTTATGGCATTTTTACAGCTAAAAATCTGTCAGACCACTACTAGCAGAATCTACATCTTCGAATTGAGTCCAATATAATGCATTTCAGATTGTTTCTTTCATAAAAAATAATACTTATGACTATTTGCACTTCAAGTGAGCCTAAGCAAACATGCCGTGGTTTCCCATAGAGCTCAGCCAATTTGTTAGATTATTAATGGCAGTAGAGAATGTGTACTTTTTAGAGCTTTTATACTCCACTGCTATTGATAAATGTTATCAGTTTTTACAGCAGAAAAAAAGCTTCTTGGAGGACTTCGTAGACTCATAGAATAGTTTGGGTTTGAAAGGACCTTTAAAGATTATTTAGTCCAAGCCCCCTCCGATAAGCAGGGACATCTCCAACTAGATCAGATTGCTCAGAGCCCCGTCCAACCTTACCTTGAATGTTTCCAGAGATGGGGCATCTAATGCCTCTCTGGGCAACCTGGTCCAGTGTTTCACCACCCTCATGGTAAAAAATTTCTTCATTCTGTCTAGTCTAAATCTTCCCTCTTTCAGTTTAAAACCATTACTCCTTGTCCTATCGCAAGAGGCCCTGATAAAAAAGTTTGTCTCCAACTTTCTTACAAGCCTCCTTTAAGTACTGAAAGGCCACAATAAGGTCTCCCCAGAGCTTTCTCGTCTCCAGGCTGAACAACCCCAACTCTCTCAGCCTGTCCTCATAGGAGACGTGCTCCAGCCCTCTGATCATTTTTGTGGCCCTCCTCTGAACCTGCTCCAACAGGTCCACGTCTTTCCTGTGCTGAGCGCTCCAGATCTGGACGCAGTACCCCAGGTGGGCTCTCACCAGAGCAGAGTAGAGGGGCAGAATCACCTCCCTCGACCTGCTGGCCACGCTTCTTTTGATGTAGCCCAAGATACAGTTTGCTTTCTGGTCTGCAAGAGCACATTGTTGGCTCATGTCCAGCTTTTCATCCACCATTACCACGCAGTCCTTCTGGGCAGGGCTGCTCTCAATCCCTTCATCTTCCAGCCTGTATTGATACCGGGGGTTGCCCCCACCCTGGGTGCAGGACCTTGCACTTGGCCTTGTTGAACCTCCCAATACAGACCCCTGAGGGACACCACTTGTCACTGATCTCTGTCTGGACATTGAGCCATTGACCACCACCCTCTTGATGCGACCATCCAGCCAATTCCTCATCCACCAAACAGTCCACCCATCAAATCCATGTCTCTCCAATTTAGAGAGAAGGATGTTGTGGTGGACCGTGTCAAAGGCCTTACAGAACTCCAGATAGACAACATCCATAGCTCTTCCCTTGTCCACTGATGTAGTTGTTCCATCATAGAAGGCCACTAGGTTGGTCAGGCAGGGCTTGCCTTTGGTGAAGCCATGCTGGCTGTCTCAAATCACCTCCCTGTCCTCCATGTGCCTTAGCGTAGCTTCTAGGATCTGTTCCATGATCTTCCCAGGCAGAGGTGAGGCTGACAGGTTGGTAGTTCCCAGGGTCCTCCTTTCTACCCTTTTTAAAAATGGGTGCAATATTTCCCCTTTACCAGTCACTGGGGACTACACCTGACTGCCATGACTTTTCAAATATCATGGAGAATGGCTTGGCAACCACATCAGCCAATTCCCTCAGGACTCCGGGATGCATCTCGTCAGGTCCCACAGACTTCTGTATGTTCCGGTTCCTCAGGTGGTCACGAACTTGATCTTCTCTTACAGTGGGAGAGACTTTGCTCCTCCAGTCCTTGCTTTGCTGTCCATCCACTCAAGAGATGTGGGGAGACAAATTACCAGTGAAGACTGAGGCAAAATATTTTTTGAGTACCTCAGCCTTCTCCTCATCCATTGTTACCAGTTTGCCAGTCTTGCTCATCAGGGAAGGTACGCTTTCTTTGACCCTCCTGGCTGACATATGTGCAGAAGCCCTTCTTACCATTTTTTGCGTCACTTGCCAAGTTCACCTCCAGCTGTGCCTTGGCCTTCCTGACCCCATCCCTACACAGCCGGGCAGCATCCCTATACACTTGCCAGGATACCTGTCCCTGCTTCCACTGCCTGTGTGTTTCCTTCTTGCCCTTTAGTTTGACCAACAGGTCTCAACTCAGCTATGTTGGTCTCTTGCCTTCCTTTCCTGATTTCTTACACCTGGGGATCAAGAGCTCTTGCACTCTGTAGAAAGTGTCCTTAAAGATCTGCCAGCTCTGTTCTGCTCCCTTGCTCCTGAGGGCAGCTTCTCAGGGAGTCCTATTGACTAACTCCTTGAAGAGCTGGAAGTTTGCTTTCCTAAAATTCAGGGTCCTGACTTTACTGCCTGCTCCATATCCCTCAGGACTGTGAACTCCACCAGTGCATGATCACTGCAGCCCAGGCTGCCTCCAATCTTGTTGTTCTCAATTAGCTCACTTGTGTTTGTGACCAACAGGTCCAGTATCACATCCCCTCTGGTGGGGCTGCCTATTACCTGGCCTAAGAAGTTCTGTTCGGTGCACTCCAGGAGTCTCCTGGATTGCCAACAGCTCACCATGCTACTTTTCCACCAGATGTCGTGTCAGATTTCATGTGCCTGGGAACATGGGAATAGGTGGGAAGGCCCTACTCAGTCTTCAGTGACTCTGGGGTCCAGTCTTGCTTAGACTACTGTGTGTGGAAAGTTCCTACGCGTTATACAAAAAGAGTTTGGACTTGGCTATCTGAATCCAGTACTGGCAAAACCATATTTCTACTTGACAGTCACATTGTGCCTTTTGTCAAGGCCTTTATTGTAATCCACAGATAATTATCTAGCTCTGGGGTGCTTAAGGACTCTTTATTTCTATCTGCTACATTAAGTGCAGGTAAATTACGTTGTAATTTTGTATTTTGTAAATTACATTATTACATAAATATCATAAATGTTTTCCTATTTATTAGTATTTAATGTAAGCAACTACTGTAACTGTTTCAGATGCAGAAAACTACTGTGGACAGGGTCAAGCAACTCAGTGCGGTGTTGCACCTCTGAATCACGTGAGTTCTTATCTCAGTTCTGCTCTGGGCGCAAGCCCTGCAAAAGGGTCCCGCGAAGGAAGCCCCGAGGCTGGGTTTGGGACCTCTGAGTCAGTGAACAGGAACTGCGGCTCTCAGGGTCCCTTTCTGCTGTTCTCTTGGCCCTTCTGTCCAACGAAAAGACCCATCTATTTAAGGGATAAAACGGCTCCCCGCAATCCGCCGGGTGACACTAGGTGGCAGCGTGGCATTGCGTTGTCTAACGCTTCCCCTCCGTCAGTGTCGTTGTTTCTGGGGTATTACGTTGTACATCGTGTCTAACGAGCAAGAAGTGCGTGATTTGCCTTCTTTTCCCTAGGTTATTCAGCACGGCAGGCTGCATGCTAATGAAACTCTGACAAAGAAAGGATTATATACACAGCACAATCTAGGTATAATTCAGAATGCAAGCCGGTTTTCAATGATGACCACTGCTATTAATTAAATGTCTCCAGAGAGTCTGCAATTTTCATGTATTAGAATAAAAGATTGTCCTGTGAATAGTAATCTGTAGCGCTTCAGAGGTGAAAGGTTAAAAGAAAAATCTACATCTCCCCTTCTGAATTTTTCCCTAGTTAAGTACTGTGTGACTCACTAAGGCATCCCTTAAAACACTGTTGCGTCCTAACCTTCTCAGCTATGGATTTACCTTGAAAAAAACATCATTTATGTAGTGCTTTAAGATTTAAAAATGAAACATTCTCTATAAAGGCTAGGAATTATTAGTCTAAAGATAATTCCAATCCTGTTGACTACAAGTATTTAGAATATTATTTACAGACTGAAAAATAAAACAAGTTGTTTCAAATTTTACTCTTATTCTTGCAAGCACCTGCTAAGCAAACACAAAACCTACATTGGAAATTACTATCTTTCGTTTTGATAGATCAAACATATACACAACATATATACACTTAAATACACATACTCAGCATTCCTAAATGAGTCAGGTAAACACAATTGGACAAGCAGAAAATTAGAACACACGATTAAGTGTATATATATAGACACACATCATTATTAAGATGGAAAAACCACAGCAAGACAGTAGGTACAGTTCAGCCAAAGTGTAGGATCAATACACCACGTTCCCAAGAATGTATGGTCCATTTTATGACCACAGCCCTACAACTAGAAGGCAGGACATAGGGAAGTGATGAATTAAGCTTAATATTGCAGCAGTAGCTGTACATCGGATATATAGTTGTTCACAGCATGATGTAAGGAATGTTGTACGCATTAAATATTGTCATTTCCCTGCACAAAAGCATTCCTGTTATGTCTTAGAAACTAATGTTTTCTCTAAAGGCAGAAAAGAATGAATCACAGTATATTCTGAAGTATATGGAAGAGCTTTAATTTGCACCTAATTTGTCTTGTTTTAATTTAGAAAGCATACTAATTTATTTTTGTCTGATGCATAAACATTTGGCACTGAATTAATCATAGTTCTGTTTTTGAAGCAAGTAGCTTCAGGGCTGATAGTACTTCTAACACACACAGTATGCATGAAAAGTATAAACAGAAAGATAATAGAATCCATTTAATCTCTTCCTAACTATGTAACATATATATATCAATCTGTTAAAGACTAATTATTAACTAGGAATTATTAAGTTTTAAGTACCTAATTATTAAGCTGGAAATTAAGAGCAGAGGCATTAGAGTACAATCTTGTGTACATGCTTATGAGTAAACATTCAATTCTGAAAACAGGAGTTAGACTCTGAAATCACATAAATTTGGGGAAAAAAAAACAAACAAGGTGTTTCGCTAAAGTTATCAATCCTTTTTAATTTATGGAAAAAATAACCCCACAATTTATTATGCAGCTGAAATGTGAAAAAAAAAACCCTACAGTGCTTAATTTCACTGAAAACAGCAAGGAAACAATAAAATGGTGAATAGAAAATACAAGTTTTCCAGAGCAGAAAAGGAGAAAATATACAAGCAACCAGACATTCCAAACTTGCAGTGCTTCTCAAAACTACATTACTCAAACACTTTATCTCCCACGGAATATATTCTTGTGATGAGGTACCTTCACATGGGCTATCGCCTATGCTGCCTGGTTCTGTATTTCTCCAGGGTGATGGCTGAACCATGTCACCCCCTGCCCCTGCCACAGAGACTGAAGTCCTAGGGATGCATTTGATTCCCCAAAGACTACAGGACTGCAGCTACACAGTAACATAAAAAGTCCTCCTCACTTTGAGTGGGAGAAAGACTAAGCATAAGCCACCAGCTTATGCGTCCGTGCTGTGTTACCCAAGCAGGAGCTGACCCACTCTACTGACTGTTTTGCTCAGCCTGGATTTAGCATGCACAAGAAACACTATTTTTGCTGTGCTAATGGGATTGAAGCCTAAAAAAAGAACTATTACGTACTTTGCATATACTGCCACAACCTACTGGTTGGGTTTGTTTTGTATACCACACACATTTCTCTTCTTAATGATAAAGCTTATATCGTTTTAAACTAGATTTGAAGAGAGGCAGTCTGTCGTTCGACCAAGTGTTATAATTGCAAAACACACACCAGCTTCCAGGCACACAAGCCTCTCTTATAAATGATACAACATTGCATAACCAGTAAGAAGCAAAACAATAATATACAATTACCTGGTTAAGAGAATTATGGATCAATAGCATATAAATATTTATTTTGCTAAGTCTCAACTATCCATTCAATAAGAGACGTTACTTAATAATATATGTTTTAACTAAGACGCTGATATTTTTCTACTATATGAGCTTTGTCACTGTGCACCATGGAGGAAAAGAAGCACAACTGTGTAAAAGTAGGACATGACTCACGGCTTTAATAGTGCAGATATTTCTGCACATATATGTATAATATAAACATACTTTGGTTGGTTGATGTATTTATTTGTTTAAATGTTGTCAGGATATCTTTACTAGTCAATGAGCCAAAAGAAAAAAAAACCTTCTCTGAGTTTGGTAAGGGAGGTAGTTGCCTCTATAACGAGGAGCAGCAAACTATACGCAAGGAACCTGGAGTGATTTCAGTTCCCCATCCCCTTCTGACATGTTGTGAAAGGATTTGAGCAGCCTGAGTTTGCAGAAGACAGCTGGTGGCTGCTGACACATAATACTCTGTACCTGATCTTCCATTTCCTCTAAGTGTATATATACATATATATATTTCTTCTAAGTATATATATTCCTCTCCTCATAACTCTTCTAGTCCTCCAGAAGAAAAACTGGTTTTGTGCCAGCACTACATTTGACAACATTTTTCGGATGCATTCCTCAACCGGGGCAGCTGCCCGATCCCTTGTGACAAAGGGCAGTGGCTGTGGCTGCATCCCTGCACTCGAGAGGGCAGCTGGAGTTACTGGGCTGGAAGAAAACTCCTTCCTTTCTCCTCCGCAGGCAGGCAAGGCGCCAGTTCCCTGGGAGGGCCTCCTGTGCCGCCGGGGCAATCCCCGCGTCAGGCAGCAGCACTGCATCGGGCTGTGCCGGCACAAAGAGGGTCACAGGCCAAGTGTGAGTCACGGCTTAAAATAGCAGCAGGCGCGAGAGGGAATTTCAGACTGCGGCACAAAATGCCGTACAGGGCAGCTCGGCAAACAAAACTGCTTCGACTGAAAAAGCGGGTATCTAAACACAGCTCTCGTTAAGGCCAGACTGATATTACAGTTAAAAAATGATGGCATTTTGAAATCATCCCAGAGCTAGTGTAATACTCCTATTTCGACGCCTTGCTTTTTGCCTCCAAAGACAGGGTTATTTTCAACAGGCATTGCCATTAAAAGTGAACAGCAGTCTTTTAAGTGGGTACTAATTATCTGTTTCTGCTCTGTTCCTGTTCAAACAAGTATTCTGGGTAATGCCTGTGACAGGGAAGGCAAGGTGGAGCGTTAGCATCAGAGGGCCTGACTAAAGCTGGGTGAAGACAATGAGGACACGGCAGCTGCCTACGACAAGACAGGCAGGCGGAAAGTCAACAAGGTGTCCAAGGGAAGAGTGTGTAAAGGAAAGGTGTGCCAAAGGGAAAGAACTGATACGAAGGTCAGGAGAGAACAGGGCAAACCAGCAGAGACAAGTAAGATCTCTTCACTGTGAGGGTGGTGAGACACTGGAACAGGTTGCCCAGAGACCTCCCTGGAGGTGTTCGAGGCCAGGCTGAATGGGGCTTTGAACAACTTGATCTAGTGGAAGGTTACTTCCACTAGCGGCAGGAGGGTTGGAAATAGATGACCTTCAAGGTCCCTTCCAACCCAAACCATTCTATGGTTCTATGATTCTATGAAGAGCAGACACCAGGGGAAAAATACACTGAAATCTACTGAAGTTTACTGGAGAGTGCCACCGCCATGCTGCAATGAGATAGATGGTGCCTGCACTTGTTTTCTCCTTGTAATCTTTTAAATATTGCTGCTGTTCTGGTGAGTCACAGGCGCCAGCTTCCAGGGGGAAGGTGGGAGAGAAGCCCTCACCCATCCCGGCGGCCTGCGTCCAGTGAGTCACCATCCCCTCAGCGTGCTCTGGTGTGGCACAGAGCGAACCCCTCGCTGCTGGGCATTTTGGAAGCACCTCCAGTCTGGCTGGTTTTGGATGGCGAGGCTCTCTCTCCCTGGCACCCCTGAGGGGAGAGACAGCGGGGGTGGGCCACCAAATGCTGCAGATGGCAGCTCTTCCTGCGGGCCTGGGGCCTGCCGGTATAAGGAGCTCAGGTAAAAGTAAGCTGCGTCCTGGCTTCTCTGTCATCGCAGAGAAGGCCAGAGGAGGGAGGCATAAACCTTTCCTTGTGGTATAGCTGTGGTACAGCACAAAAATGCTTACTTTGCTCCAAGGAGTCGGTTTGCGGCTCTGGAGCGGCCATTACTTCTCTGTGAAAACCAGCCGGCCCCCTCAGGAAGTGCCACCAGCACCACGGAGGGACGCGCGTTGTCACCCAGGGGTCGTGCAAGATCAGCACTGGAGGCAGACCATCGCCATGTCACCTTTTAGTAAACGTTGGATTTTTGTGGTTTGATTTTTATTTTTTTTTTATTTACAGTTCACTTCACATATGTATAACAGGCTGAACACAAACCCCAACAGACGAAATTAAACAAAATGCGCCACTACAAGACTTAAAAGCTGGTGTTTACCAATACCATCACAACACCCGAGGTTGAAACCAGTCGAAGTCTGTCAACTAAAACGACTGACCCGCTCTGAGGCAAAGCCGTTTGCCGGGGGGAAGGGGAGGAAGCTGCCCCGGGCAGATATCACCTCAGGCGGGGGAGGAGGGGGGGGAAGGGGGGTATGTTCCCCTCTCCCCCTTTGCCTTCCTGCCCTATCCCCCCTGCTCCCCCGCCCCCCCGAGAACTGCGTTGAGCAACTCCATCCGGGTCCTTGTCCCGCGGGCTGCGCCCCACTCAGCATCACGTGGGGCGTGAGGGCGGTGACACGGGGCGTGGCAGTGGGGGAGTGCGGGGGGAAGGAGCAGGGAAGTGCGACCCTAATTCTCGGCGTGGTGGGGCCTCGGAGAAGCTCCGACGTTGTTGCCCTCCCCTCGGTGTCTCGTTAAAAAGGGAGCGCCTATGTCTACCGAAGTTATCGCTGAGCTTTCCCGCCTGGAGCACAACATGATGTTCTCCTCCCCCTCCCCCGCCCCCCCCCGGGGACCCGAGCGCTTGGTACGCGCCGGCAGAGCGCGCATGCGCGGTGCGGGCCGGGCGGCGCCTGTGTGACTCAGGCGCTGCCATTTTGAGTGGTGGGTGCTGGCGGCGCCGCTCCTCTACGCGCTCGCTCCCTGCCGAGGCACAGGCGCAGACCCGAGGCGCTTCCGCTCGCTCCGGCCCTCGCCTTCGAGGACGTCCCGGCACCGCCTGGGCGAAGAGAGGCGCTCCTCAGCCCTTTCGTCCTTTCCCGGCCGTCCCTATCCGCCTCCGCCGCCGCTCCGGGATCTCTATGCCCGCCGCCCTCCGTAGGAGCCACTAGCGCAGGGACCCGCCGCCGTCTCCTCCTCCTTCTTCCGCTGCTGCCACCGCCGTCGCCTCTTCCTCCTTCTCCTCTTCCTCTCTCCGCCACCATTTCCCCACTCCCCGGCACCGGGGCGCTGAGCTAGACTATGGGGACCAGGTTGGGGCCGAGCAGCGGCAGAGCGGGCGGCCCGGTCACCGTGTCCACTGCGGCAGGGATGGGGGGGCTCCGCGGCTTCGTGGCTTTATCTTGACATGGCTCCTCTCCGTGCTGCTAGCAGCGCCGCCGCCTCCACTGCTCCTCCTGCGCCCGCCGGCTGCGGGTAGCGAGCGGGCCACGGTCTCGGCCTCTTGCCTGAGTCTCTCAGTCTCTTGCTTAAGTTGGGGGGGGGAAGTTTTGGGGGGGGTTCTGTTTTGTTTTTTTTTTTGTTTCCCTTTCTTTTTTTTTTTCCTCTTTTTTTTGTCAGGAGAGGAAGGGGGGATACTTTTTCCCCTCTTCTCAGCCTGATCCGACGAATTTGCTAACCTAAAAACTTTTTAACCCCGACTAATCAACCACCTGGGGGGGAAAAAATGTCTGGAGAGAGGAAGAAAATCACCTGATAATTGGGGATTTGCTTTTGGGGGGGCAGAGGGAAAGGGTGTGTTAGAGGTTTAAAATTGCAACCTAGACTTGCAATTTTTAAAAAAAAAAAAACCTCCCAAATTTTTTTGACACCGAAAATCTGTTTTGGGGGAAAAGCAGGAGCAAAGCTCTCCATGTTTTCCAAGTCGTGACCATGAAGTGAGAGGGGAGACGCCGTGCGACTGCGGGTGTCCGTCCCGCTGCCCTGGGCACAGGCCGCCCGCTGCAGCCTCTGCCATCTCGCGTAGAGAGAGGCCTAAGGAGAAGCGAAAAGCACTGGCCATGCACAGCCTCGGCTAACCGTGCTCGCTGCGGAGCGCAGCAGCAGCAGAGAGAGAAGGATCCCCGGGGGATCAGCAGCCCAGGGAGCGTGTGAGGTGTTGGGGGATGTAGGGCTCTCCCACTGGTAAGGAGCCCGGGTTTGGGGCACTGGTTTGGGTTTTAGTCTCGAGGTGAGATAATACTGTCCCTTGAAGCCCTGCCCGCCCCTCGTCTATGGCCATCATGATCCCTCTTCTCTTGGGCAGCAGTAGCCTCAGGGCAATGATGTGCCTGATGATGAGCAGGATGAAGTTAGAAATGACTCCGCTGTTTTTTCTCTTTGCTCCCCTGCAAACCAGCACTGTGTCGTCTGTAGTTGATTTTGTTGTTGGCAGAGAAATCTATCTCCCAGGATGTGCACTCCTCCTTTGCACCCTTTTCTCTGCCCTCCACCAAGTGTAATAATTCTAAAGAAAAAAACAAAGACGGGCAACATAGCAATAGTGGAAAGCTGAGAATAATAATCAGTAGAGTCATGAATCTGGCTGGGGTAAAACGCAATTTGTAATTTCAGCTTCTTTTTTTTTTTGTAAGCAGAGCAAAAATACCCCCCCATGGATTGGGCTTGTGCCAGTTGCTTTTTATTGTACACATAAATTGTGATAAGATTGTTTTGGTTTTTTTTTTCATTCTTACCCACTTATTCCTGCGGCTAAACGGTTCAATTTTTTTTTTCTTCAAAATTCTTAGTTTTTTTTTTCTTGATTTATTGTAAAATCTCTTGTCCAGCCATGGCTGGGCAACTACTTACTTTGTTTCTTGACCCATCCAATACGACATTCTCGTAAAATATTGCCTGAGGTGCGGTTTTGGGTTACATTCGCGTTTTATCTATTCAGTCGTATTAGCAGGAATAAAACGACTTGTTTCTGTTGTACTTGAGTCTTATGAAAAGGTGCCCATAGTTTAGCGACAGTTTCCAAAGGCTTTAGTACCACCTGTATTACAAAATGGGGGACCCAAACTCCCGGAAGAAACAAGCTCTGAACAGACTTCGTGCTCAGCTTAGAAAGAAAAAAGAATCTTTAGCTGACCAGTTTGACTTCAAGATGTACATTGCCTTTGTGTTCAAAGACAAGGTAACTTGGTTTTAATGTTTCTTTCTTGGTGTGTTGTCTGTTGCAATGCGTGTTGACTGTGCTGTGCAAGATCTTGCTGCCTGATTGCATCTTATGATTTATCCTTAGTAGATTCCATTGAATTTTAAACATTTTTTTTAATTGTGAATTGCGATAATATTTACTTAGTTAACGTTTGTCATTTTGGCTTTTTGCATGCTATGGTTTTGTAATGCAGAGGGTGCCAGTGCCTCATTAAATGATAACTGGGTAACTTCTGTATTGGGTAAATATTTTTAGAAGTTAATACTGTAATTCGTTAAGCCTAATTGAAGTCTGAATTGCATAATTGTTGGCTATGAACAGTTGAGTTGAAAAGGGAGACCTGGCTGGAGCGATTGCTAAAGTTACTGTGTTTATCTGGTTAAAGCAGAAGGGAAGGGCAGTTGAAGGGAGGAGTCACAAAATGCAGTATTGAAACGGCCCCAGCACGCAGGCATATGTGAAACTGCTGCTACCATTTTGAAAGGGAGCAGAAAGGGGACGGAGGAAGTCTTCCTTGGCTTGCTTGTCTCGTCTGCTGCTGATGGATGTTGTGCATCTGGGCCAGGGTGGGGAGCCTGGTGGTATTCCTAAAGCTGACTGTAGACCCGGAATTGTAGGAGAGTTTCTCCACAGAAGGTGGAGAAAAGTGGGTGCTTATACTAAGTGAATGTGCTGAACAAATGATGAGGAAGTGAAGATAGAAGCAAATGGTAACAGAGTACATAACGCAGAAAATGCGTGTAGGTGAACGCTGAAATTGTTTAATCCCCTCAGATGTGTAGTTTTGCATTTGCTGTAATAGTTATGTTTTTTAGTGAAGACTCTGTTCTTTGAACATTTTTAATTGAAAAGTTTCCTTGAAGTTCTTGAGTTCAATTTGTTTTTTGTTCATCAGTTCTATTGCAAACAGATTGATATAGTGGGATGTAATTTCTTGGTACTGTCTAATAGTAATAAAGAGAAATATGAATGTTTAAGCAGTGGTAACAATTAGATTTTCTTAGATTATGACTTTAGTGGTTTTAGTTGGAGCATTCACACTACTTTTTGGTTGTTTTGTAGAAAT
Source organism: Anarhynchus alexandrinus (assembly GCA_008711295.1). Lineage (NCBI taxonomy): Eukaryota > Metazoa > Chordata > Aves > Charadriiformes > Charadriidae > Anarhynchus > Anarhynchus alexandrinus. Next base: position 2,721,153 of record VUYV01000055.1, on the reverse strand, counting down.
TCATTGCAAATGCCTGTTTTAAATCCTGTCCTTTGCTTCTATCACAGTGAAGATGTCCAGCCTGTACCAGTTAAAAGTAGGAGTTTAGCTTGGACTAGCCTAGCTTGCTCAGCAAATAGTTGCCTGTTATGTCTGTTCTGGCTGTGGGTGTGGAGGGTTATTTGATAAAATATGCTTTGTCTGTCATGTAGCTCTTAAATAGATCAAGACTTTTCATAAGCTATAAGAAAGCTGTTAGAAGCAGACAGACAACTTTTAAGCGATTTTACATACAGCAAAAACTGCTCTTCCAAATTCCCCATGATGTTTTGTCCTTGCTTGAGAGATACTGTATCTTGTATTGAGTACGAAAGTTCTATTTAGCAAATTAAAATAGTCCTTTAAGGAGGTTATGACTTGTGGCTAACTTCAGATTGGATCTTGATCATCTAGTGTTACCAAATGTGTCATTAAAAGACTTCGTTTTTTCATAAAAAGCCAACTTTAAAGTATTGCAAAGCAGAGAAAGTGTCACTTGATTTGCAAAGTGGAACTTGCAGAGGGCTCTTGGTGAGCAAAGTCTTGTACTTGATAAAAAGGCAGTTCTGTTAATGTTAGAGCTTTAATGTTTGCAAGATTGGCATGTAAATTTGTATCTTTGTAGACTACAAAACCATGTTCAACTTCTTATAAAAAGTGGTTGGACCGATTCTGTTTAATTTATAAAATTTTGCACATCAAAGTGTGTGGTTTACATCAAAGTCCTAACTTGTGGTGTGCACTTTATACGTGAATGCTAACAGAAAATCATAAATTCTGATGTAAACTGTTATCTATAATTGCCTAGAAAGGATTGTAATCTTAATGTAACTTGTGCTTTTTTTTTAGAAGAAAAAGTCAGCGCTTTTTGAAGTGTCTGAAGTGATACCAGTCATGACCAATAATTATGAAGAAAATATCCTGAAAGGTGTGCGGGATTCCAGCTATTCTTTGGAAAGTTCCTTAGAGCTTCTGCAGAAGGATGTAGTACAGCTTCATGCACCCCGCTACCAGTCTATGCGCAGGGTAAAGTTACTCTATACACTTGCTGAATTTTAGTTTGTTTTCAACACTTGTGCTTTTCTTCATGAATGTTAAGGCTAATCCTGCTGGTTTTATTTTCCTCAACTCTTCTGCTGCACAAGGGTTCTGAGGGCATGTATTTATGGGATCTAGTTTGAAGGGTAACAGCATATGTATTCTGAAATTGTATGAATATGTAGTGCTCAAGCTTTTCCTTTCATCTGTCTCACTCACTTGGGAATTACATCTTCTTGCCATCCTTGTCCTTTAGTAGGCATGTGTTAATTCTTGCAAGAACTCTTGCTGTACAACTAAGTGGTTTTGCTTTATGAATATTGGAAAATAGGCAGTCTTTGCTAATGTTTTCTTAAAGATGGAATTTGTAGTAACTGGATAATGGTATTAAAACTCAGTGGAATGCAAGGAGGACTTTAGTTGTGCTTTGTGTAATGAAAATGGAAAATTACACAAACACAGTAATAAGTACCACCTTTAAATGACATGCCTGTATAGATAAGTTGCTTGTTTGTATCTTTGACTAATGGAAGGAATGTAAGTACAGAACTTTACTACTTACAGGATGTGATCGGCTGTACCCAGGAGATGGACTTCATTCTTTGGCCTCGTAATGATATTGAGAAGATAGTCTGTCTCCTGTTTTCTCGGTGGAAGGGATCTGATGAACCCTTTAGGCCTGTTCAGGTATTTGTTTTTGTTTTTTTTAATGTCAATAAGTAACTTACACCTGGAGGGGAGGATAAGTATTCTCTCTTCTTAACCTAAAAGCTGATAAGGCATGTGACTTCTGTGGATGTTAGAAAGTACACTGTCTGTCTTTATTTATAAAGCAGTCAATGTTTTAAGTGCCAAATTCTGCTTCCTGTCTTTATGCACTGTTATATTAGCACTTCCAAATTTAAACATCTGAAGGACCTTTGGAAATGCCATGTATATATAAATACATATATCATGTTAGTATTTGTAGAAGTGTATTAGATGTGGCTCTTAGTACAATGGAATCTTTGTCTCAGTATGATGGTGTCATTAAGGTTCTGTGAGTATCCCAAATTGCTTTATTTTGTTAAGGTGAAAGAGGGTCTGAGATGGATGAAATTTTTGCATTATTATTTCACCTTGAAATAAATTACAAACATTTTAGACTATTTTAGACAGCTTCAGCTGTTTACATTCAGATTTTTTGAATGATGTTATATGTATTTTCTGTGCTGGTTGTGCAATCATATTAAGTTACTGGAAGAAATGTGCTGCATTGTTGATGCACAGGGATGTTCTGACAGAACAAGCTAAAACTGGTTTTATATATGCAGTTAAAGTTGTACCCTTGAATTGTTAATATGTCATTGCAATGACTAATGTCAGCGTTGGGAGAATGAAAGTAGGGAATTCTTTAAATTGTGCCAAGACTCAAGTGTGTCGTCGTTGCTGTGGTCCCCAGTTTCTTCTTTTCATAGATGACAAAAGGAAAGAAACAAAAGTGGTTGTAAAGCCCCAGATTGAAGGAAATTAATTGGTTAAATGTGAGCTTTAGCTTAATAAATATTTTATTCCCCTCCCTCACACAATGCAGGCCAAGTTTGAATTTCATCACGTTGACTATGAAAAACAGTTTCTGCATGTTCTGAGCCGAAAGGACAAGACTGGAATTGTTGTCAACAACCCTAACCAGTCAGTGTTTCTCTTCATTGACAGACAGCACTTGCAGGTAAGCTTATTTCGTCCCTCTTTTTAACATGTGTGCTTTAATCATAAAATGCTTTTTCTTAAGAACATTGGTGATTTTATTGCAAAATACTCTAATAGAAGAATTGGTCATGCATTCATGCTTGCATTTCAGCAGTTTCAGAGGAAACATCCTATAAATAGGATTCCCACATGTGAAAAACAGCCATGGGTCACAGAGTTCACATAGAATTAATTTAATCATAGAATCATAGAATGGTTTAGGTTGGAAGGGACCTTAAAGATCATCTGGTTCCAACTAGGTGTTCTTGTATTAAAAATTCAGTGAGTTATAAAATAGTGTTTTGGAAAAATTAAAACATTGGCTTAATTTGGGAAATTATTCAAGTGAAGAATGAATAGAATAATGAAAATATTTTAAGCATTAGAGGTCACAGACTAATTTTGAGTTCTGGCTCTTTATATGGATGAAACAGTGGCTTTTAAATGTGTGTGTTGTTCCTCCACAACCAGCAGCAAGCTAATAATTGGGCTGGATCTGCTGGGGGTCTGCCTATTAGTCTTGAGTTAACTTTCATGTTTAATAGTTTTCTTGGGTTTTCTTTGCCTCTAGACTCCAAAAAACAAAGCTACCATCTTCAAGTTATGCAGCATCTGCCTGTACCTGCCACAGGAGCAGCTCACTCACTGGACGGTTGGTACCATAGAGGATCACCTCCGTCCTTACATGCCAGAGTAAGGTACTGGCCAGCAAAATGGGGAAGATCACAGAATGCAGCAGTGGATTTTCACTTTCCTCACCACTTTATTCTTTCAGAATTTAGAAGAAAATGGACTCATGTTCAGAACACTATACATTGTGAAACTTGATCATCCTGGATTTTTTTATCATTTGTATCTCAGAACTTTACAATTTTTTTTAGATGTTTTCTGCATGGACCTTGTGAAAGAGAGGATGCTCTGCACGCTTCTGCACTGCATCAGCGTCTTACTAAAATGTGAAATGAAGGGACTGTACACTGAAACAAATGTATCCGAAAGCACAAGGTGATCATTTGTGGTGGTGTTCCCATTTGTGCTGGTCATGCCCCCTAACATCTATAATGTTAACCATCAGTATTTGGAGGGTGAGAAGTGAATGTAACGGGTATAAAAGCCTTATAGCTTTGCTGTTAATGATTGTATCAAAGAGCACTATCATTCATTTTAATGAACAGAAAAGTGGCTATTACAATAGGAAGTAAATGCGGGAAAGAAATCTTTCTTTGAAAAAAAAAAAAGCATCTCATTTAATGTGTAGGCATTTTTTGCCTCTTTTATTTTGCTGGGCCATGTCTAAGTTTACTGGCACTTTCGTTTTGGATCTCTTTCCCCAAGTTGCTGTATAACTGTATGAAAGTATTCTCTTGAGTTGGATGCATTTATACAGATGAGGCAGACCTGGAGTCTGAAGTCGCTAAAGCAGCTAAAAATAAAGTAAAATAATAGCTGCAGAAACAATGTTGGTAGAGGATTATTTTTTCTTGAGAGTTGAGACTTGTAAACTTGCAGGTGAACTGTGCAGGAAATACTGGTTTCTAAAACATTTCTTACAGAAAACCTATTGAGGTTTTTTTTTTCTTTTGGAATAGACATTATAAAACAATGTAAAATAGTGTTTGGAGTGTCAAAAGTTGGTTCTGACAGAACATTTTAAGATTGTGCAATGATAAAAGGAAGACTACTGTATAGTTTTGATGACAAAGAAGGCTCTGCTTAAGGGTTGAGTACTTTACTGGAGTAAAACTGCATAAGCCTGCTCCCTTTGGATAAAAATAGTGCTTACCTGTTTAAAACTTGTATTTAGCTTTTGTTTGGAATTGGAAAAAATTGGAACTTAAATAAATTAGGTGAAAGATGACTGGCTTTATTTATGGAAATCCTATGAATTGAATTTTAGTAGCCTTGCATCTTGACAGTGTGACCCATTGCAAACAATGAAAATGTACAGACTGTAAAATGGTATATTAAGGTTAACAGAGATTAGTGGCAAAGGTGTTCTCACATAGGCAGTATGTTTGTTTTGAAAAGTAGTTGTCAGAAATAATCGAATTACTAGCATACTAATTGTATTGGTATATGGATATTTTTAGTTCCTTGGTCATAAGGTCCTACAGGTTAAACTGGAGCACCCTAGACAAACCACCTGAAAGCTGCAACTTCACATTAATAAATGCCTTAAGTTACAAAGAAATATCTTGAAAAGGCTGCTCTACAGAATGCAAAGACTTTCTAGAATATTCAGTAACCACCGTACTTGCTAATAGTACTTAAAATTTCCCAGCTAAACTTGTGTCCCTTTGTGAATGGCCTGCAAGACACAATACCAAGTGTCCATGTGAAGCTTGAGATAGGTTTTGTTAGGGTCCTGACTGTTCAAGTTTTGTGAGTTTGGATTTTGCTTCCTAAGCACAAGCCCTTTGCTGCTTCTTAATTTGTCACTTTAAACATCATCTCACAGTATTGAGAATATGGCCATAGTTACCTTGGTCAGCAAAGCAAATGACTTAGTAGTTCTTCCATTAAGAATTTTGCTTTTCTTCATTCCGGTCTCTTAAAAGAAGCCCCAAGATGTTGGCCTGAGTGGCTGCGTACAGTGCTTTTTAAGTGTTGGCAATGGTATGAGCCTGAACTTCAATTATCTATATTACAGGGAGCAACCTGTTCAGTTAAATCACTTCAAGTTTTGCATGGGATGCATAAAGACACACAGGCTACTCATTTGTTCTTTGTGACAGTGATCCCAGAGTTAAATAGTACTGTGCTTTCTTGGAAGAAAACAGTTGTGTAGTACTAATTTTGCTAAATGTGGTCTATTCTACCCAGCTAATGAATGTTATGCTTTTGCTGTGTAATCAGATTGAGTTGATAGCCATCTGCATTGTGTAAGTTGGGGGGGGGGCGGGGGAGGGGAAGATGGCTTCAGAGCATGAGAATCTCAGGGAGCATATGAGAAATGTATTGAAATATACTCAATATCTCACCTTAATATGCAAGTTTTACCAGGCTATTGCTTGAGGATTTGTCATGTAAACTCAGTGAGTGCGAATGAGCCCAGGGATAAACGTGGAGGCAGCAAAATGAAGTAGATGGAGTCCCATTAAATCTCTTGCATCTAAATGAAGTGTCTGGTGAAGGGAAGCTTGTCAGGTGTTTCCCAGATGGTGAGGAGAAACTTCTTAAATGTCATAGCCTGTACATGGCTGTATAGTTTTCCTTCACTTTTCAAGATTATTCCATTGTACAAATATTATCAAAAATATGGTAAGATGGACTGAACTGGTTATATAAGCATCGCGCAAATGTAATAGGTCTGTAGCTAGTTTGTAGTTGATGCCCTTTGTCACATCTGTCTCAAAGCATAAATTGCTTTGCAAAAGCTATTTTGTTATACTAAAATTGCTGTGCTAAGTGATACGTAAGGTACTAGAAACACATTAGGATTATTCAGTGTTTCTCAAAAAAAAAAAGCTATTCAAACTTGAACAAGTCTTTGAGCATTGGAAGCTTTAGATCAAGGTACTGGTATCTTGTGACAAGCTGATCTTTTTGCACAGCAAAATCTTAGGCCTATTAGAAACAAAGCTGGTGGAAACATGGTAATTTTGCCAGGTTCAATTTTCTAGACTTTAAGAAAAAAAATAATTCTGAAAGACCTACTTGATCTGTATTTACAAAATACAAAACAAGCAGAGGATCAATCTTTACTACAGGTAGGTGCTTTGGTACTTGTGAATGACCACATCTTTTTGTTGATGTATTAAGGCATAAAGTATTAGTTTTAAAATAATTTTAAAACCGGAGGCGAGTGCCATAAATTCCTGCTCCTCATACATACTCGCAGCTTGTGAGCTCCGCAGGTGTCCTTCCCTGCCCGTTTCTGTTTTGCTGCTGGAAGAACACTGCATTTTCTTGCACTTGCCATGTTCTGAGTCACTAGGTTACTTGCAATTAATGAACGCCATCTTATGTTAAATCTGGATCTCTGGCAGTTGAACAGTGAGAGTGGTCACTTCAGGGTTTTTTGCTTCTTAAGTGTAAGATTATTCTAATGCACTGTTACAGGCTTCATTTAAGATTGCATTAAGGTTCCTACCACTAGCATGATAATTTTAAAGTTGAGAATTACTAGACTACATTTATATCCACTAAGCAGATAGACATGTGGTGTGAGTTGACTTAATTGATATTTTCTTTTATTAGCCTGGAAAAGCTTCTCCCAATTTAAGTTTTGCATTTATTGCAGCAGCAAATTCAGCAGCTGTGTAAGCCTACAGGTTCTAGGACAGCTTTCTGGAATGAAGTAATGAAATAAAGGGCTTTAATAGTGTTTTACTAAAGGAAGGAAGTTTATCACGGATGTTTGAGGCATGGCACTAGCCTGAGTGTTGTTTAGTTTAGAATTCCTTTTGTGGAATAAATGTACTTTTTCATTTTAGCTATATTTACATACAAACCACTTTTTCCCAGACCGTAAGGCCAATGTTATTATTTGTCCATTAGTATCATTAGCACACAAAAAGGACATTGCTCTGTGAGGTTTGGCCTTCGTTTGCACCTGTACTGCTGGATGCCATGCTGGTGGTGTGAGAGCAAGGCCTTGGCTTGTAGGTGTCTTCTGTACCTGCCAGGCTGCTTGGCTTTGCTGCAGGAGTTTGGCACGACTGCGAGGTAAAAGGCTCAGCTACAGAGAGCCTCTACATTAGAACTGGAAGTTCCCTCAGCTCTTCCTCTGCTGCAGTGCATGGGGGCTGCATGCTTTGTATTAGTTTGGTGTTTAAATCTTCCTTGTGGTGTTCTTGGAGTACAGATGAACTCTCTGCTGTCAGGAATGCTAAGAAGGAGACCGCAGTTCCATCGACAGTAGTGGGTACTGCTTTCTGACCTGTGCACTGCAGCTGGGAGTTCACGAGGCCGACTGCAGCGCTGGTGCTGTGGAGGGGGGCATCAGCTCTGCAGGTTAACTGAAGCAAGCTAAGTGATAAGCAAGCATAATTTCTCTTCTGCATGGCTGACAAATGCTTTTTAGGGCTGAAGATATCTATGACCTAGTTCCGCTTGGAAAGGATTTACATATGGAAGGGTCTTTCAATTTGAGCACAATTACTGTATGCTAGAGCACCCACTCTACAAACTGCTTTTCTTGACTCTTGAAATCTATTCAAGCAGCTACTGCTTTTAAGCAAAAGAAATCAAAGATCTGGAATCTTACTACAGTGGTACAGCTCCAGGTACTGTATTGTTGAACAGAACTAGGTTTGGTGGTTGTTTTTTCTGCAGGATAGCCGATGTGTCTTGTTTGATTAGAGCTTGCAGGTTATTTGCTGTGGTTTAGGCGAGAACTGTATAAGCTGCAGTGTCCCACAACCATGGCAGCTTGGGACCTGGGGATCTGCTAACAGCGGTCATTCAGTGAATGCATTACAGAATCACAAAGGTAATAACTGTCATTGTGTCCTCTCTGACCTCTTAAGTAGCAAAATAGGAATCAAAGTGCTTTTTTTCTTCATTCCCATTGATAGCGAGGTGAGGGAGAGGTTTTGGTTTTTTTTTCTACTAGCTAAATGGTTTCTGCAGATAAAGAATTCTAAAATGGCTAGTGATAAAAATGCAGTTGGAAATTCTTCCGTATGGCCTGGCAGTGGCTGGAAGCCAGTCACTGAAGCTGAACAGGACTGAACTGTTCCTCAGAACAGTTACTTAACAGCCCAATTCTTGCCTGCCTCCCCACCCCCCTCCCTCCCCTTTAGGTGGTAACGCTTGCCAATTTGAGAATTTTAAACCAACTAGCTTGTAATTAAATTGGCAGAGTAACCTAGGTGGAGCAGCTCAGCCATGAGGCTCCTGTTGACAGGTGGCTCAACCTGAAAGACTAACAAGGAGTCCTGACAGTTTAACTCTTGTTTCAGCAGTAATGTCCTTCCATACCCCCTCCTCTTCCCAGTTCATCACTGACAAGTTGCTTCTTCCCAAGAGCTGGAATCCTGAATGACTAAATCCCTCCTCACAGAATCTGAATCTGCAATCGGTATGTGCCCTGATCAGTATCTGGATTCTTGGTTTTAAATACCAGTGGGATTCTGTTCTAATTCCTCATTTTCTCAAGGGATCTGTAATGCACAGTTCCACCATGGTGCAAATACCTGGCTGTCAGTCTGAATGCATTTGTGCAATAGTAGTGATGTGAAACCAGCACGAAACACTTGGCTGAACAATACATTGCATGAAGCGGAAAGCTGCAGTGATCGTCACTGACAAAGACAAACTGTTCCACAGTGTGTCACATTACACTGTGTGAAAAGCGTGGCCCTCCATAAGGACAGACCTCTAGACATCAAGGAGTATGGTGTAGGTGTTTGGAGTGTTTAAAAAAATTAAAAAAAAAAAACCAAACAGACAAACTAGCACAATATGGGATAGACAGTCTCATTTGCAGCTGTAAGATACAGAGCTTACAGATGTCTGTCAGTTACTGGGTATGTAACCTGGTATACTAAGACTCACAAAGTGATCTCATCAAGTCACTCTTATTTGCTTGCTTGTAAGGGAATTATGCCTAAATCTGCAGTGATGGAACCAGGTCAGCCCCACAGGAGATCTTTTTGTTCTGATGCCAGGTGGAACCATGTGCCATTTGTCCTCATTACGGTGATTGTTTTCTGTTACTTCCTATCAGACTCAGCTAAGGTAAGAGACAGATTTTTTTCAATGTGTTGGTTAGGGTGAAATTGGTAAAAAACACTTCCAAATACTAAGTCTGATGTTTGACAGTTTTACTCCCTAAGCTAAGCAAGCTCAATGGTGACAATTCCTTCTAAGATGATCTTCAAGCTTAAGTTGTGAAATAAATTATGAGGTCAACATGCTGCTGCTGCTGGTGGGGGGATACAGACAAGGATGTCTTAAAATGATCAAGTTAATGAACCACTTCTAAAATAACTGGCCTGCATATTAATGATGTCCCTCTTCCTTATTAATTAGGCAGCACTAAAATACTGTGTTGAATAGTCTGTTATAAGGGAGAAGAGAATTCACTTTGTTACTTCAGGAAGGGTGTTTGGGTTTTCTTGTTTCCTGCTCAGCCTGCAACAGTCCTTGGCAGGCTCCAATGGGAACAGGAGGATACTGTTGTTTCCATATTGAGGTTTGCCACTTTTAATTTGCCTGGGCACTTTTCAATTGTAATTATGCAGATATGATGAATGCTAAGTGATAGAATGAGACCACTTAACTATGGCAGGTTCCTGAGGCAGCCAGCTTTGATGCGGGAAGGCATGTTAAGTTGCAGTGGGACAGCTGCACAAGGACAGAGTTGTCCCAGCACACAGAGATGAGAGTGTTCTGCATCTTTTGGCGTGTATTGAATTCAGCACCTCCTTCCTTGTCCTCTGCTTTTTATTTCAGATAGTAGTCAAAATCACTCTTGTGTTTGGTGAGGGGGGTGGGTTTATAGTAGTTATAGTAGTTTTAATCTGCACTTCTATTTCCTTAACCTCTTGCACTCCACTACATGGGTAACATATGGAAGAAAACCGGTAAATTTAAGAATAAGAAAAAAGATGACTGGCAATGCAAGAGCATGTCAATAAGAAGGTGACCAGAACAGCAATTGCTAAACCGACTAGGTGTGTCCACATGCTATGTTAGATCCCCTCTGTCTGCTCATCCTAGTAATTGTAGAGGAGCTGGAGATGCTTAAGACTCATAATTGATGTCCAGGCAGAGGAAGCTGTAAAGTGAGAAACAGTTGAATAACAGTAAAGCATATAGGTCTGCTGAGCAAAGATTTTAAACAAAAAAGGTTGCTCCTGTAAGAAGTATCTTCAAAGAACTGCTTGAGCAAAGCACTGGGTTTCTAAAAATGGGATTCAGGGATGATTCTAAGCATGAGCGCAAATACTGGGGAAAAAAATCATTACAAATATACTGCTGAAGAGAGGATGTTATTATTAAAAGTTCTACTAGCCACAGGCATGTAAGCCGTGTACACTTCTGAGACAGCCTTAGAGAAGAAGCTTCTGTTGAGAATGTATACACCATGAACAACTGTTCTAAACTTGCAGCAAAAATACATGCTGATAGCCGGAGCCCGCTGTAGGTATTTTTTTTCCATTGAAGGGTAAGTTATCAGCTATAGGGCTTGTTTGAAAGTAATTTTAGAAAGATTTCTGATATATTAGAAATTTGGTCAACTTCATATTGAAAATCAGTCTGCATGAACAGGTCACTTAATTCATTGGGAATTATTTTTTTAAGTTTAGGAATGCACACAAAATACCCAAACTTGCACATTTAATCACAAACTTCAAATCAGTACAAAGAGTCAACTTCCATGACAAAAAGAACTATGCATGCCCTTTACTAGAGTAGATTAACTTTTTCAAACCTCCCACTAGGGAAGAAAAGCTAAGGTCATGGCTTATGTAAACTTGCACTGCATATGTGATAGCCGTGCTAAGGATCGCTTGTCATCAGTTTGAAGAAAGCAGTTAAACCTGTCCACAACAGCACATGAGGAGACAAGTCTTCAGCTGATGAATAGCAGCTTAATTCTACCACATTCATTCCCAAGTTGAACAACCTACACCCTTCACCTGATGAAAGGCTCACCAAACTTATTTTGATTCATCTCTTGACTCTCAGCTGATAGTTTTTAAACAAATATAGGCAGAACTTCAGGTAGGTAGAGGTAAAAAACCCTGATGATGTAACTGCATTTTCACATTCAGAAATCACAAGGAGATGACGATGAAAACTCAGGCGAATTTGTGTACCCTGTACCCTCTCTCAACCACTCCATGCTGGCAAGCTAATACTCAGTGCAAAGAGATTACAAAACTCTTAAATAACCTTTAAAAAGGTAGTTTCAGAAAGCTTTATTGAATGATTTTGAATTTGTTACAGCATCAGTAAATTACATTCTGTATTAGCCTGCTGTACATTTTCAAACTGGTTTCACAGTATGTTATAGGAACTCTGTACTACCATCTTACAGAACAAGCGGTTTAGTTTGTAAGCATGTATCGTGTTGTTTGAATGTGATGGTGATGAGCCTGACAACAGGGTTGCTTTGTCACACAATGACACCACAGGCAAAGAAAACTGAGATCTCTTAAAAACATTGTCATGCTGTTAAACCATATGGCTGGTCCAAAGGCTCTTTCCTTCTGCTGTCTTAACCAAAAAAAAAAAAAGATGCATCCTCATGCTATCACACTTTGTTGTTCATCCCAAAATAGACACCAATTTCAGGTTTGTAGCAATTTTGATGGTAATCAAGAAATCTGTTCATTTATTAAGGGAGTGAGACTAGTTCACTTTATATAGACTATCACAACTTTGTGCAGATGATGTCTTATTGCATAAGTGAGAAAATCACTGGGATTCTTAAGCCCAACGTTATTTTCTAAATTACTTTCTTATATTAATTTCCTATATACTTTGTATGTCTACCTTGTGCAATTAACTTCCCTGTTGCCTTATCTGTTAAATCCACGGTGGCAAATGCAATATTTCTTCCTTGCTTCAAAATCTGAGCTGTAATCAGTATCTCTTCTCCAATCTTAGCAGCAGAAGTGTATCTTCAATGAAGAACAAAATGAACAGGGTAAGAGACTGTACAGAACACAAATGCAAGAATATTCCTGTATTTTAGATTATCATGAAGGGAATTAGCAGGAAAAAAACAAACAAAAAAAAAACACACCAAAAAAACCAAACCCTACATCTCTCTCTGCCTGCCTGCTTGCAAATCCCCACTTCTTAGAAGTCCTTGAGTTCCTCTAAGTACTGCAGTGGTAATTTGGTATAAAAGTTCTCTGAGAAAATGGAGGATAGAAAGACACCCATTGGCTTGCTTCTCGGGAACTAAGTTCTGTTCCAGTTTGGAACAGAAACAATCAGGTATCAAAGATCTCAGTTAAAAGTTCAGCTCCAAGTCCTATTCCAGCCACTGCTGGCTCCCTACAGCCTTTCTAAACCAGTCTGGCTGGTTCAGCTGCAAAATGTCTCTGCTACAAAGGCTCTGGAAGGTCATTTCTGTATGGAGCCTAAGCATGGGTTAACTGCTTTCCCATACCCTGGTCAGAGAAAAGTCACGGAAATCTGCGAGGCCTTCAAAATTCCTGGGTTTAATGCTGTTTCCATTCATTAGATAACTCTTTGTTTTTATTTACGTGAGTAGGAGGGTGTGCTTTTAAAACATGCTCTCCATGGAACTGGAAGAAATTCCTCCCACAAGGTGCCTGGAAAGAATTAGGAGGAACATGATCCAACCATGCTCTGAGGTAAGGGAACAATATTCCAATATAGGAATTAGAGGTGAATGTATAATTGCTGGATATAAATCTTACTGAGATAAATTTCATCAACCAGTCCATTTTTATACATGACACTATGTCAAAAGTATGTCAGTCACGCCTAATGCTGATGTAGCACAAGCCCCATTAGTTGACAGGGGGCAGGGTTTCAATCTTGGTTCATTCTCAGAGGCTGCTGCTGAGCCCCTTGTGATTAAAAAAAAAAAGTTTGTCTGTTCTTTCCATTACTGAAATAGCTTCCTCGTGACAACTTTTTAAAAAGCTCCTTCACAAAAAGGAAAAAGTAGTATTATAGCAATATTCGACTTCACTTGTTCAATGAAAGCAGTATTCTGGGTTAAACAAAGCTATTAATGTTGCTTCAGATAACAAGTTTAAAGGTTATGCTACTCAGTCATTTTGTATCACCTCCAGAAGCAGCACTTTCTTAAGATTTTAGCCCTTATGTAATTAGGTAGGCATACTTGATAGTGTAAATAATTCAGATGTTGGCCTATTGTTATACTACTGTAGGGGAAAAAACATGATCATAGGAGAATTTCAGGTTTTCATTTCCAGTAATTTCCTGGTCATCACAGTGGTAGTATAAAGCTTAAATTAGATGCTCCAGTCCCACCCACCCAGTGGAGAAATCAGAAGGTGCTGGGGGGTAAAGGGGAAACTTGGTAAAGATACAGATCACTCACTACACACTTTTAAAACTTTTTTTTTTAAAAAAAAAAAAGACAGTTTTGATGAGGGGTTACTTTTCCAAGATTTTTAATGCTCCTGTGTTAGTTATTCCAAGTAGGATTACTTTAGTTCCAACCAGTCATAATCTCTTCATTAAACGTAACGAAGCAAAGCTGACAAGCTATAATAGCATGATCAAAGACGGTCTCAGAACAACTTTTTTTTTTTTGTTAAAGACACCATACTTTAAATTTGTATTATAGTAAGAACTATTCTCAGTATAAAACTGCCTTTCAGTGACCTAGACCAAAGGAATATTCCTCCAGTGAGAAATTCTGATTCAATCTGTAATTCACCCTGTATGTGTTTGAGGACACACTCTAAAATATCTTCACAAGCAAAGAGCCAATATCATAAGACTAAAATTTAACACATCATCAATATCCGTTTACTGAATGGGTACCGTCTCTTAAATGCATATCACAAATAAAGGCTTAAGAAAGTCCAACTCGAATTTTGCAACCAAATGGCAGCATCCTCAAATGCAATCACCCCCTTAATTTATCAAAACAAGACTTCTGAAAAAGAAAACACCTTTTTTAAGTGAGTACTACAGCACAGAAATGAAGTACAATGGAGTCAGTACTGGGTTAGGGGAAGAAAAGTTAGTATGTTCTGGTAAACGGGGTGGATGATACCTACGTGATGTTCATGTCCACACTGACCCCAGGCATTCCTCTTTCTGTATACAGCAACGCTGTTGTTGACACCACATCCACAAGTGTGGCTGTCAGACCTCCATGTAATGTGCCACCTCTGTTTGTATGCTCCTCTTCTACTTTCATTTCACAAACAATTTTTCCAGGAGTTGCAGAAAGAAGTTTCATCTGTACAACCAAAAAAGGAATAAAAAGCTTACTGACAACAGTACCAATGCCTGATACTGCCCTGAATCAAACTGAAGGTAAATCTTGTTTAATTCTGGACTCATCCCACAAATTAGAAGATGGAAAATATAGTAATTCAACTGTCACATTAAGTATTCCTGTAGATTTTGAGTAGAAGATCGTCGCCTTAGAAAAAGTGGTATTTCTAGTGCAGATAAATATTTAAACCAAGTTTAACAAAATTTCAATATTTGCTATGCTCTCAGGAATTGCTGAGGAGACAACATTCTTCAATTTTCCTTTTGCTTTAATCTGTGACTGAAAAGCCAGATTAGAGGGAACACAAAACTGCTCTATCTGTGTGTACTATAGTTGTGAAGGCGTATTTGTTAGCTCACAAAATGGAAATGAGACTGCCAGTAGTTCATTATCATTATACTAGAGCAACCTCAGTAAAAATCAGTATTTTGAAACAAGCACTGGAAATATCAGATTGGCTTTCCTGAACGGAAATTCATATTCCTGGGTAGAAGTATCCAAGGCTGTATCGTGCTGTATTACAGCATTGTGACTTGCATATATGCTTTTATTCCAGCCCATAGGTGTTAAATAGAAAATTACAGTACATTTATAGTACTGTGCTTTCCCATGTAACTAACACAAGAAGCTGGATTTTTGAGACCAAGAAGTTACTGCATTTCAGTATTTTTTTTTCAAATTTCTTCAGTTAGTACCACTATATTCAAAATCTGAAAGCAAAGGCATAACTGGGGTAAGTTCAACATATGTATTTACACCTACAACTAATACTTTGAAGTACCTTTAGACCGTCACAAGTGAAATGTGGGCATAATATTTATTATAATTCCTACTAATTTTTTGATTTTTTTTTTACCAAGTTCTTTTTAACTCAGTTGATACGGTATTGGAAACATTTGAGTTGACTTAAGTCTTTTAATCTCAAAAGAAACTGAAATTGAAATGGCTCCAGTTTCACTATTGCTTATTTATAATGCAGTGTAAAAGCTCAGTTTCAGCCAATGTCCCTTTCTGACAGGCCAAAGTTTATCCCAATTTTGCAGAGAAATGATACTAAGGTAAATGGTGATGTTCAGTTCAACTACAAATGGGAAAAGCTGTAATTAAGCAGAGGGGAAATCACTAATGATTTCACAGTGTCCTAATACAGAAATAGCACCTTGATCAATGAAAATCCCAAGTCCTAAACCAGGCATGCTACACTGCACTGACTGGAGGTTTAAGTTTCTGACAGAACTTCTAATGAGGACTTTACTGACGCTTGACACTGAGAGCAGATGGCTTCCAGTACTGTCAGGGAGTGCTCCAATCCATCAGCAAGGCAAGGAAAGCATCTGGTTTCACTTGTCATTGCTCTGATCTGGCACTAGCTGCCTGCTCTCCTTGACAAAAATAGTTCAGTATTTGAACGCTTCCAGGACTTACACAGCCAGAGCTGCTGGTTTGTACTTCTCTCACAGCCCTTCTGTGCTTGTCCTCCCATGCGTCTGTCTCAGTGAACAGTTATGCTGCTTCAGCTTCCAGCCACTGCTGCAATGCACTACTTCCTTGGATAAAGGGCTTTAAAACCCACAGTCGTTAAACCCTACGTAGATACCACACTGGAATTAAACCAGAAACTAAGTCAGATGCTAGAGCTGAAAAGTTTCAGACTAAAATCTGTCTTCTCCAGAACAGGGAAAGTCTTGAGTCATATTTAGTGACCGTAAGAAAGGCTTCACATATCTCCCAGAAAGGCAACAGATTCTTTATATTCAAACAAAACTGTACTTTTATTGTTATTATGATTATGTTCATAGCATCATACTTCTAGAAGGAGACTGCAAAAAAAGTCAACAACTATTCCAGAGCAAAGTAGGAAGCTTGTCTCCCAAGGCTCACTTCCAGCCTGTTACCTTTATGAGATGAAATATGTCCCTGCCTATTGGCAGGGGGGTTGGAACTCGATGATCTTCAAGGTCCCTTCCAACCTAAACCATTCAATGAAATACTTCATTTGTTCTCCACTTAGTAGGATTTTAAGGTAAAGGAGAGTACAGTTATCACACTAAAAAGGTGACTAAGAACTAATTGGACTCTTTAGAAATAAATGAACGTCATAAACTTCAAGCTTTATACTTTTCATATACAAGACCAAAATGTCTTGGGGAAACAAAATAATGAGTTGTTTTGCAAACAGTTACTTTCTATTAAATGTACTGTATCATGGAGCTGTCAATGAAAGCACCGCTTGTCTTCTACAACGCAAACCACGTCAATTTTAAAATGGTTGGGTTTTCTTAAGATGTATTTACTGCTTCTCTGTATGTCATAGTTACACAGATAAATAGAAATCATATGCAGAATTCTAGTGTTGCAAAACTTAATGAGAATGCTGAAACTGCTTCACAGGACCACCCTACACAGGAGCTCAAGACCACATCAGCTATGCTATTGCACACTACGAAATTTAAGAAAATATTGCAACATCATTTCAACTTTTTTTTTGATCATAACGTAGCATTACATTAGAGCCATACCAGTGAAATACATTTCTTTATACTGAGCCTTGCTGAAAGCTCACAGAGCATTTAAGTGCTTGTGTTTTCCATCTGACTTCAAGGTGAAATGCCAGATGTTATAATGAGCTTTTTCCTTTGTTTTTAAAGTGAGAAGAGCTCGTTTCATGATTCCACAGTGCTGAAAGTTAGCCGAGTGGCTGGTACATGGAATGAATACTAGTTACTAGATAACTCAGGGAAAGCTATTCAGCACAATCCTTGTCTTCAGGATACTGGAAGGCAGCTCTAGCATTTAAAAAGAAAGGGTTACTGGAATAACAACTGTGTTTTTTACCACCGCGGCCCCACACCCCTGCTGGGCAACCCTGGCTCCGGGGAAACCAGCGGCAGGGGCGGGCCCGCACCACCGCGCTCCTCAAGCACCCGCAGCCGCCCCACGGCTGCCCGGCCTTCAGCGAACCCACCGCAGGCCTCGGCCTCCCCCACCTCCGGCGGCCTGGCCCGCTGAGGAAACACACCTCATCTCGGTTCAGCCAAAAAATGGGGGTAAAAAATCGGTTTTTTAAGCGTGCAGCCCCTCCTGGTTCAAGCGGCCGCCTCTCCAGTCAGAGGCCGCCGCTGCCGTTAACGGCCAGCCGCCGGCGGGAGGCCCTCCCGGCGGCCGCGCCGCCCTCGCCCCGCGGCCCGCCCGTACCTTGCGGAGTACGCGGTCGAAGCCCTGCGACTCCACCATGTACTTCATGGCCTCCCGCAGGCTCTCCACCGTGAACCCCATGCTGCCTGGCCGACGGCCGCCCCCCGCCCAGCGCCCCGGAACGCCAACCCCGGCGGGCGGGGCTTCCCTCCGCCTTCCGCCCGCAGCGCCCCGCCGCGGGGGAGCCATGGAGGCGGCGGTGAGGCAGCGGGAGGAGGACAACAACGAGGAGGACCGGTGCCCGCAGGCGGGGCAGGAGGAGGAGGAAGAGGAAGGAGATGAAGAGGAGGCGTTACACCTCGCCAAGCGGAGGAAAGTGATGTGCTCCGAGTTCGCCGCCATCACCAGCAGCGACGCCGCTGTGGCGCGCCGCTTCTTGGCCGACAACGACTGGCAGATTCAGGTAGGCCGGGGGGCAGGACGCGGGGCTGCCCCGGCGGAGGCGGCAGCCCCTTCCCTGACATCTGCCTCTGTGTTTCAGAGGGCGCTGAATGCCTATTTCGAGCCGCCGCTGGAGAAGGAGGAGGCGGTGGTGCCGCCGGCCGGCGCGGGGCCCGGCACCTGGTAGGTGACCCCCGGGGCGGTGGGGGGGGTGGTGTGTGTGTGTCTGTGTCTGTGTCTGTGTGTCTGTCTCTGTCTCTGTGTCTGTCTGTCTGTCTGTGTTTGTGTGTCTGTGACAGCATGGTGGGTCGTGGTATCCCCCCTGGGGAGCAGCGGTCCTCTCTCTGCTTGACTTCGTGCTTCTGCTGAGGCGTGGTGAGGCAGGTGGCTGCTGGTCCTCGTATTTATGTGTCCACACTAGTTCTCCTTTCCCAAGGCTTCCCCCTCGGAGGGGAACAGCCAGCTCCTCTTGAGAGGCTGTCAGACATGCAGACTGTTCTTTCCATCTGTGGGTGCTTTTGCCGCTTTACTCTGGGCTAGTAGATGGTGAGCCTTTTGGAGAAAGGATGGGGTCATTTTCTCTTCATGGCCTTGTCTTGTGGAGTAATACGTATGCAGATTTTACTGTACACACAGAGATTTGTATATGTGTAAACTGTGCGTGTATATCATCTGCTAGGTGTATACATATTTATATTTCTATAAATAAAGTTGACGCATGCATGCACACCTTGCTAAATGTACCTGTGGAAGTCAGGATCTGTGTCTCACACACACTGATGCACTTGGAGCATACCCGTCGGGCATACCCAGGGTATTGAACTGCATGTGAGCCTTTACAGATCCCTGCCATACACAGTCCTGAGGGAGAGCATACCCGTCTGGCATACCCAGGGTATTGAACTGCATGTGAGCCTTTACAGATCTCTGCCATACACAGTCCTGAGGGAAGCTTTTTTCCTATAGATTTATTTATCACAGTCTTGCATGTTATATAGAAGTGCCCTTATGATCTTTATAGTTATGAATAAGCTGTATTTCATAACAGCATACCTGGTTTTGCTTGATATGTATGCATGAAAAAATGTAAGCCCACTGAACATTAGCACTGGTCTTTAGGTAGTCCATGATGAGTCAGAATATATCTGCATCAAATTGGCAGCACCTTTTTCTTTTCCAGCCTCTTTCCGTCTTTGCACTGTGTTCTGTCTTGACTTGTTGTGTGCGCAGGATGTGTTGGGAAGACTATCAGGGGAAGAACACTGCAGACCACACAGACTTTCATATTTCACCTCATAGTCCTTCAGTTTACAGTATAAATGTATAAAGCCATAATGGAAGTATTGGAGGCATATACCACGTTACTTACCTACTTAAATATCCCTTAGCTGCTTCTGCTTTGTCTGCTTTTCTTTTACTGTTCAGTTGAGATTATACATGCATGGTAGCGGGATCTTACATTGTTTGTGCAGCACCAAATACAAGACTACTACTAAGTTCCAGGGAATAATTTTTTTTTGGTTCCAGGCCTTATTTTCATGTGTGCATGCAAATTCTGTGTTTAAAAACAAAACCCTAGCACTCCAACTTTTCCAAAATACAGTTTGTCTAGTCTTAGCTATAACATTTACTGTATTTTATTACAGACTTTACCTTTACTCACACATTTACGTTGGATCAGTGTTGTGGTTTAACCCTGGTTGGCAGCTCAGTCCCACACAGCCACTTACTGACTTCTGCCCAGTGAGATGGGGGAGAGAATCAGAAGGGTAAAAGTATGAAAACTCATGGATTGAGATAAAGACATTTTAATAGGTAGAGCAAAAGCTGCACACACAAGCAAAGCAAACAAGGAGTTCATTCACTACTTCCCATGGGCAGGCAGGTGTTCAGCCATCTCCAGGAAAGCAGGGCTCCATCACGTGTAATGGTTACTCGGGACGACAAATGCCATAACCCTGAGTGTTCCCCCGTCCTCATCCTTGTCCTTGTCCTCGTCCTCGTCCTCCTCTCCCCTACCCCAGCCCCCGTTTTTATTGTGAAGTACAATGTCATATGGTATGGGATATCCCTTTGGTCAGTTGGGGTCACCTGAACCGGCTGTGTCGCCACCCAGCCTCTTGCCCACCCCAAGCCCACTCACTGGTGGGGCAGCAGGAGAAGCAGAGAACGCCTTGACGCTGTGTAAGCACTGCTCACAACAGCTAACACATCCCCGTGTTACCAACACTGTTTTGGTCACAAGTCCAAAATGCAGCACCATATGTGCTGCTATGAAGAAAATTAACTCTATTCCAGCCAAAACCAGGACAACCATGTTTTAGCAGGTAGAGTCTGGTTCTCTTTAGCAGCACAGTCTGCCCAGACTGGGCACTCAAGCTTTGACAGTGGCCTTTATGAAATCAACAGGGTAGACAGGGCCTGTGTTTTTGAGGTGGGATTTGGGAGGAATATTTCCAAAGAAAAGGACTATCAGTTTGTCACAGAGTGAGTCTGCACATGTACTGCCCCACAGGGTTAGGCGATTGGAAGAATCTCAGCTGTACTACAAAGATGGGCACATAAAAGCTTTAGTTCTTTGTTTCTAATATGCTGCAAAGTGTTTCAAAAACTAATACGCACAGCCTGCCCCTAGCATGGGCTGAGTTACAAGAGTTGAATTACTCAAGTGCTTTGGGTTACATTGGTCGCTGTCTGATTAACTTAAATCAGAATGGTAAATGTTATCTTGTGTCTATAAGGAGGAGGAAAACCCACTAACTTCACCTTTGTACTAAGGCTCTGTATGACTGAGGTCTGTATTTTTTAGTTACTGTGCTTTTAAATTATGTTGAGATCAATACATGCTAACTTATTTGTTGGGAAAGTTTTAGATGACTACCTGCAAGTTGTGATGGGTCTAAAACATTTTCCTTTAGATGATAAGGGAAGTAATTGCAGAAAGAATAGTATTATGCATGTTGACAAACAAGTAAATTCTCTCTTTAGTATTGACCTCACAGCAGATGCAACTACTAGTAATGCCAGTGTCAATAGTGCAGACTCGAAGCAACAAGAAGATGACAGCAGCTTCTCACTGATAACGTGGAACATTGATGGGCTGGATCTAGGAAATCTAAAAGAACGAGCTAGAGGAATCTGTTCTTACCTGGCATTGTAAGTATTGAGATAATACCCATCTTTGTATTGTCATGTACCCTGCTTTAAAGGAGAAAGCAGGCTTCTTGTTTTAGCCGTGTACAAAATCTTCCTGCCCAAATTATCTTAACATTAGATGCAACAATACAATCACTTTATAAATCCTAAATAGCTGATATACTGATTGAAAGAGGTGTGAACCTATGCGGCATCCCAAAGGTTAAATATTTTGTAATGGCTACTTTAAAAAGTTTTTTTATAATGAACAGTATTGTTGAAGTTGCAGCCATACATCAAGAGCATACTTCATACTTCCATCCTGTACATAAGAGAAGGGTAAAACTGCAAGAAACTTGTTTCTCTCATTCCAATAGTATGAATAACTTCATGCTAGAGTAAACGTTTTGAAACTTCACTAAAAATCTTTTTTGCTATGTGAAAAGTGTCTCTTGCCATTACTGTTATTTGTCTATCAAAAAAGAAAATGTGCAAGGTAAGATAAAAGCAATAGAATCTGTGATTACCTTCTATAGTTCCACTAGTGGAAGTCTCCTGTGAATATATTTATGAATAATTCAGCAATTACATAAATTGATTTATCTTAATACAGTAACTTATCAGTGTAAATTAAATTATTTAAGCAAGCGATAATTCAAGTTCCTCTTAAAACAGCAGAAACCCCTTAACTAAATCAGTTTTCATGTGATTTTATTAACCTGGGGTGACAATATTCTCCCTCTGTAATAAGACCTTAGGTTTATCTTTCACCTACTTTGAGCAGAGCTATTCAGCAGGGTAGCAAAAATAGGGACAGCTGTAAAGTCATGTCTAAATCAGCATTTTCAGGTCTGCTGCCCCACATGAACTGTTACTGATTGCACAGCTCTAAGAAATAAGAGCTTAGCATCAATCAGACTGGAGAAAATGAATGGCAGGTAACTTAAGGGGATCTGTTGTAAGGGAATGAGGTGGTGGTTGGAATCTCCTGGAGAACTTGGATGTTGCAGAACATGTTCCAAAGCTGCTTTGCAGCTGCTTAAGTTGAATTCCTTGTGTGTGTAGTATATGAAACCTGTGCAAATGTTTGCAAGATCAAGGTAAAGAAGACATGAATTTTATTATCATATCAGTTCCATGTCCATAATAATAATTGTTTCTTCCCTTTTAACAATGGTGATGTGTCTACATGCTACTGAATATGATGGAGAGAGTTTTTTGTTTTTTTAAAAAACAGATTCTTACAATATTGGGGAAGGCAAGGACAAGATGCAGCTGAAATCTCTGATCCTGCTCCATTTGGCCTCAGAATGTCACAGCGCTACCTTTCAGTAGTTAATTTATAATCTTGTCTTGCCTGTTTCAGATACAATCCAGATGTTGTGTTTTTACAAGAGGTCATCCCACCACATCTCTGTCTTCTACAGATGAGAGCAGGCAGTTACACTATTATTCCAGGTAAGAAATAACCCTCAGTTCCTAAAGACAGAAATGGGAAAAACTAAGTTTGGTCATCTTCTGTTTGTCTTGCCAAAATCTGACCATTTCTAGGTGTCGTGGTTTAGGCCAAATCAGCTACTGGGGACCTGGGGGACCCCAGATGGGACCAACAGATGCTCCCCCTTACCGCTCTTCAAAGAGAGAGGCAGAGGAGAAAAAAGAGACTTATGAGTTTAGAAGGAACTAAAGTACTTTATTTCTTTTAATTTTATTATTAATATTTCATTAATGAAAAATATATACAAAACCGTATCAAGCTCCTGAGATGACAATTACGACACCAGCTGGCACTGGGGCAGTCCCAGGCTGGACTCAGTGACGGATGGGAACTGGATTCCGGATCTGCATTCAGGATCGGGATCACAGGCAGACGAACAGAGTCCTCCTCAGGCGTCGGCCATTGAAGGAAGAGAGAGCTGACCCTTTGATCCCTCAGCTTTTATACTGAGCATGAGGCAGATGGGATGGAATACCCTGTTGGTCAGTTTTGGGTCACCTGTCCTGTCCGCTCCTCCCTGCAGGTGGGACCCCACTATGCTTTTCCGCTTCCGACCCTCCAACGGGGCAAATAACAAAGTTGGTTGGCCTTGGCTGTTATAGCAATAAGTATGAGCAAGAGCCTCTCTGCATACCATGCCTGGGCATCAGCTATAAACATAGGTCTTATCACTCTGAGAGAGTGAACATTGTCTGCACAATATGCTGTTAATTTCAGTAGTTAGAAGAGGCCTAGCTAAGAAGCAAAGTTACTGAACAAAATTGGTTCTGTTTTACCTCAAACCAGGACACTAGGAATGAAAAGAGTAAAGTGAAGAAGGAAGCACTTAAATTACTTTCTGTGTTTTGGTATCAGGATAGTTTGATGCAAATAGTGCGTGTGATTAACTTGCTTGCCTGGTGGTTTCCTTTGCGTTTTTTCTGCATTTTGAAAGACTGATTGCAGGGTAGCCAAAATAGTGCCATAGAAAAGTAATTTCTTAAATATTTGCATTTAAAAAGTCTGAAAAGGTCACACCACTATTATGAAACTTTTAACTAATGACTTTGTACATCTTACAAATTAACATGATTCTCCCAGATCATGGTAAAAAGGTCTCTTTCAGAACCTTCTTTATGGCACGGTGGAAGATATCCTCAACCATTTCTTTCCCTGTTCCTCTGTAGGTAACATAGATGGCTATTTCACTGTTGTAATGTTGAAAAAATCAAGAGTGAAGCTACTGAAACATGAGATAATACCTTTTCCAACAACCTCCATGATGAGGAACCTTTTGGTTGTGCATGTGAGTGTCAGTATGTACTAAACTGCTGTGTTTCTGACTTCAAAATAAAAATCCCAGGAAAGGCTGGACTAGCTTTACTCTATGATAGTCTCAAACAGCAGAAAAACATCTCCAAACATAGAAACCCAGTTGCATTTGATACTAGCAAACTTAAATCTTTTGTGGAAGTTACTGGCCATACTTCGTTTTCAAGTCTCATAACCTCTGAAAACAAAACTAAAAGCTTGACATCCTCCTGTAAGCCACTTGTTTTCAATGTAAACCTAACATTAACCAGAGCTCTGTCATTCAGTAATTTACTTTGTGATTAGATTGTTGTCTTTGAACTTCTTATCATGGTGTGAATAGTAACATTGCCTCTTTGTTTCATGCACAGGTGAGCATATCTGGTAATGAACTTTGTCTTATGACCTCTCATCTGGAGAGCACTAAAGATCACTCTAAGGAGCGTGTGAAACAGCTGCAAATAGTGTTAGACAAAATGCAGAAGGAGTCTGAGTCCACCACTGTTATATTTGGAGGGGATACAAACCTCAGAGACAGTGAGGTAAATAGAAATAAGCAACCTTATTATTTTGAGAAGATATTTTGACAAAATCTTCTCAGGCTTTTCTGTTGTCTTTATGAGAAATGACCTGCTTTGGCAGAACAGAGATAGGCAACATTTATTCTTAGAAAGTGGAAGCGTGACTAAGTAGAAGCTGTGGCATTGCTACGCTGAGGCATTGTTATAACTTAGGTGATGTATATGAAGAGCTTTCCCGGCCTCCAGTAACAAAATGCTTGATTGGCAATATTTGTGTCTGAGAAGATGCAGGCATAGTTGATCAAGTTTCGACTTCAAAAGCATTGTCTCTTTTTGAGAACCTGATCTTCACTTGCTCAACTCTCCGATTCTCAGAGGGTTAGTGCTTGTAGAATCAATGAAAGAAGAGGGTGCTCTGGAGAAAGAGGTCTTGGGAGTTTAAAATTAATCCCCCATCATCAAGACATTCAAAATTAGAAGTAATTTTTGGCTGCTGATATTAAAAGTGAAATTTATGCGTTATTACTAAAAGGTCAGTGTTTCATCTTTCTCTGTTGTGAAATTCCTTTGCAGTGAACTGGAATGACATTGTTTCAGAGAATATGGTGTTGACCCCCATACCTCAAAATCTCAGAGCTAAACGTTTATTTTGTAAGATGTTTTAGATTTAGAATTGGTCATGCTTTAGAGTGTCCTGAGAATACCACAATTTAAAATTGTCTCCAATATCTTTGTTTTTAACAACTCATATTTTGCAGAAAAAAGTGATACAGTGACAACTCAGTTCTGTTTTTGAAAGTAAAATCTGTGAATTCAGTATCTGGTAGATTTTTTCTCCCTTTCTACTTTCAGATTACTAAACTGGGTAAATTACCTAACAACATTGTGGATATCTGGGAGTTTTTGGATAAACCTCAACACTGCCGCTATACTTGGGACACCCACTCCAATACCAACCTGGATGCAAAGTACAAGTGCAAGATGAGGTTTGACCGTATTTACTTTCGGCCTGCTGCACAAGAGGGAAATATTATTCCGCGAAGTATGGACTTAATCGGATTGGAAAAACTAGACTGTGGCAGATTCCCTAGTGATCACTGGGGTCTTCTGTGTACCTTTGATGTGATATTATAAAAAAGAAAAAAGGCTTGCGTTGTTTGTTTTTAAGTGTTTTGTTCTTGTTCTTAAAAAATTTTAAGTTTTCAACCCTAAAGCATTGTCCGCTCTTGACTTCTGCTGGAATGGCTTCACTTCAAGCCAGGGTCCCCTTTTCCTCATGGTATGCATCTGTTCTTGAATCATGTTTTTAAATTGCTATTTTGAACAATGTACGCAAATAGAAAAACAAATTCTAGCTTTAAAGTGGGAGAAAAAAACTGTAAATAAAATTCAAACATACGCGGTGGTTTAAAAGGCACTTTTATTTTGGCGTGTATTATAATCTTGTAATAAATGCTGCTTTTTTATTTTAAGAATACTTTTATTATGCCTGCTTTGTTTTTTTTGTAACCATTTCCATCATCCTTTACAACCCTGTCTTTTGTAGGGTGTTTTGTATTAGCTTTTGAAGTTTCTGTTGTATGCACCTTCAGGCAACACAATAAAGGAGCTGAGAAAAGACTGACAGATTCTTACAGAATAAGGGTTTCTTGAGTAAGAATTAAATTAATATTGAACAGATTTAAGAACGGTATGTTCTCTGTTCAATAAGAAAAGGATATAGGCAGATGCAGGGAAGTATAGGTGTGTGTATATATGTATACACCTTTATACACATAAGGTACACACTTGGGATGGTGTATGCCTTACTTTGTGTTTATTAACCTGGATATGAGTTGCAGATTAAAACACATTATCTTTCCTCCTGGAAACTGCTAAGGCACATGGAAAATAAGGAGGTGATTGGTAGCAGCCAGCATGGCTTCACCAAGGGCAAATCAAGCCTGGCAACTTTGGTGGCCTTCTACGAAGGGGTTACAATGACAGGGGACAAGGGAAGAGCAACCGATATTATCTACCTGGACTTGTGCAAAGTGTTTGACACCGTCCCACACGATATCCTGGTCTCTAAATTGGAGAGACATGGATTCGACAAATGGACCAATTGGTGGATAAAGAACTGGCTGGGTGGTCGCACACAAAGAGTTGTGGTCAATGGCTCGATGTCCAAGTGGAGACCAGTGATGAGTGGTGTTCCTCAGGGGTTGGTACTGGGACTGGTGCTGTTCAAAGTCATTGGTGACATGGACAGTGGGGTTGAGTGCACCCTCAGCAAGTTTGCCAATGATACAAGCTGTTTGGCGAGGTAGACATGCTGGAGGGGAGGGATGCCATCCAGAGGGACCTGGACAGGCTGGAAAGGTGGGCCCAAGCCAACCTCATGCAGTTCAACAAGGCCAAGTGCAAGGTCCTGCCCATGGGTTGGGGCAATCCCAACAAATACAGGCTCAGCAAGGAATGGCTGGAGAGCACCCCTGAGGAGAAGGACTTAAGGGTGCTGATTGACGAGAAGCTCAACATGAGTCGGCAATGCGCGAAGGCAGCCCAGAAGGCCAACTGGATCCTGGGCTGCATCAAAAGAAGTGTGGCCAGCAGGGCGAGGGAGGTGATTCTGCCCCTCTACTCCACTCTCATGAGACCCCGCCTGGAGTACTGTGTCCAGCTCTGGAGCCACCAACATAAGAAAGACATGGACCTGCTGGAGCGTGTCCAGAGGAGAGCCACGAGGATGATCCGAGGGCTGGAGCACCTCTCCTATGAGGACAGGCTGAGAAAGTTGGGGTTGTTCCACCCAGAGAAGAGAAGGCTCCAGAGACACCTTATTGCGGCCTTCCAGTACCTAAAGGCAGCCTACAGGAGAGCTGGGGAAAGACTTTTTACTAGGGCATGTAGTGATAGGACGAGAGGGAACAGCTTCAAACTGGAAGAAGGTAGATTTAGATTAGATATTAGAAAGAAATTTTTCACTGTGAGGGTGGTAAGGCACTGGAACAGGTTGCCCAGAGAGGTTGTGGAAGCTCCATCCCTGGAGGTGTTCAAGGCCAGGCTGGATGGGGCTTTGAGCAACCTGGTCTAGTGGGAGGTGTCCCTGCATATAGCAGGGGGGTTGGAACTCGATGATCTTTGAGGTCTCTTCCAACCTAAACCATTCTATGATTCTATGATCTTTCCAATGAGCTTCTAGAAACAGTGCTCTTACAAACTGCTGTGCAAAGCCTGGGCAGCTCAAGGTCTCACTGACTTTGCAAAAGACGAACAGCCTTTCTTACTCAAAGCACTGTGTAATCAGTCTCGTAGAAGCTGGTGTTTTATAGATGTGCAATGTACTAAGCTGATTTAATACAGAAAGTCTCCTTTCTGACATGAAGTTCAGTGCACAGGCAACCCATGTCACTGACGCAAAGCAAACACGGAGACTGGTAGCCTGAATTCCTTTACTTCTTTTTTTTTTTGTTGTCGTTTGTCTTTGGTCTTGAGCTCAAAGCTTACGAACAACTTGTGTTTTTCTGGACTTCTGTGGTGGGTTAGCCATGGCTGGTAGTCAAGCTCCTACCCAGCCGCTTGCTCAATCCCCCCTTCCCAAGCAAGATGGGAGGAGAAAATGGGGAAAAACAAACAAGATAGCTCATGGGTCGAGATAAAGACAGGAAGATCACACAATTACCATCAGGGGCAAAATACACTTGGTTTGGGGAAATTAACTGACGGCCAATTAATACATACATTTAATGACTGATTTGGATATCGAGAAGCAAGAAGATGAGCTTTGAAACACAGGGGAAACACCTTTCTTCTCCCCTTTCCCTGGCTCAGTGTCATGCCAGGCTCCTCTCCTCCCACTTGTTGTCACCGCAGGTCACACTCTGTCCCTTCAGCAAGGTATGGAGCAGCACGGGACGGGGTTAGGGTCACCACGCAGCCATGCCTCTCAGCTGTGCCTTCCCTCTCCCGCTTCTCCTCTGCTCTGGGGAGGGTCCTCCATGGGCTCAAGCAGTATGTGCTCTGCCATGGAGCACCTCCTCTGACCTTGGTGTTCCCTCTGCTGTTTCTTGCAGTTTTTTAACCCCCTCCTCCTCTGCTTGCTCAGCATTTTCTGTCATTTCTGACACAGGCTTTCCCCAAGGCGCCGCCATATTGGCTGTGGGGTCCGCCTCACAGGGGCCTCCCCTGCGGCCCCCCACTGCCAGCGCCTGGGCACCTGCACCCACTGCAACTTTTTAAAAAAACCCCAAACCCAGCTTCTCGGCCAGGCAAACAGCGGCGGCACGCCCCTGGAGCCCTACCCGCCCAGCAAGGAAAACTTCACTGACGCCATTATTGCTTAGCCTAGCATGTCTGCTTGCGTGCTCCCACCAGCCAAGCGCCAGGGAAGGAGGAGAGCATCTGCCCATTGCCCTTCTCGCCTCTGTCTTGCACCCTGAAACCACAGCAAGTGGGGCTTGGCACGATACAGGGCAGTGGAAGGCAAATTTGTGGATTGCTACCCTGACGCAGTCGGGATCCTCAACCAGCTCCTTCTGGTCCCAGGGACGGGGAGGCCTGAGGTAGGCATGGTTTTCTGTTGATTCAACAGGAGGCCATGGTGACCTTACTGAACAAGTAAATAAACCCCAGGAGGTTAATTCATCTCCACAGAAATCAGCGGCAGAAATCTTGCAGTTCCGCTTTCGCTTCTTTAAACATCAAACCCCAAATTCTCTTTACTAAACGTGAAAGAGGACAGCCTGTTTTGGGAAGCACGTCCAAATCCTCGTGTCCTGATTGCTCTTCGTATATCTAATTATTTTATAATAACAGCTTAAAAGACAAGGAGGGAGAAATCACTGACACTTTTGTTTAACTCGTGGTAGGCCCGTGATCTCTTCTTTCTATCCCCAAATAAATAGTTCTGTAAAAAGGTGAAAAATATCCACAACTGCCAGGATTTTCCTTTGGGGTTTGAAATGGGGCTGGCACAGTCACGCTGTCTGACTCACTGCAGGGTCTCTTCTTCCTCACCAAGAGCCTTCGAAGAAATGTCATGGGGTTTGCTTTGACTGCTCACGCCTCCTCCCCCTCCCTGGTAGCTACAGCCAAAGGGTTTGTGGGGAAAGTGAAGGCGGGGGGGTGATGATGGTTTAACTTTCCTAAAGATGTTGGAGAAGGGATTAGCACAATAAACTCATGCTTTGGCACAAGAAGCACCAGTGTACGTGGCCTCCTGTATTATGGCTGGTTTTGTTTATGTGGCTACATCTTCTGGACTACTTTGGAAGATATGAAAAAGGCTGACTGCTGCTTTTCTACGATAGGTATTTAATGTGGGGAAGAAAGAAGAGAGAAAAAAGGCTTCAGAGCAGCGCGCAACTCAGTACCTAAACTCCTGACACATTTCTAGCATTTGCTAACTGATTCCCTCCTCTGATGCAGTGTCTCTTAACCTTTGAAATAGACAGTGGGTGGCAATATAATATTTTTATTAGGAACAAGCAAAGACGTAACACTTTGTAAGGGCCAATTCATTTTTCTAATTATAAAAGATAGGCAAGAGGAAGACTATATTCAGTGCAATTAGTGGTTAGTCATTCTTTCAGAATGTGGAAATTACACATACGGCCTTTGAAACTCTTCTTCGTGAACGACAGAAAAAGTGGTAATACTTAAATAAATTTAAGAAGACATAAATGCTAAATGTTTTACTGACTATTGGATGTGAAGCAATACATCTTTAATTAAATATACTTTAAACCACTTAATGAGCATCCAAATTGCTGACAATCAAGAGCAGTCAGAGCCCTTCAATTAATTTGCCTCTTAATTTAATTAGTGATGTAAAAGGTGAAATATCTGCTGAATACAGCAACTAAAACTTAAAGGGATAGAAACAACAAAGTTCAACTAAGCAAAAGATTTCTTGGACTACAACTTGTAATTTGATTTGTTTTCCTGATTCAGTAACATAATATTACAGCATCTATACATCCCAAAGGACTTATACAAACACATGAATGTGAGAAAATGCAAGTTCTTTCCTGTTAATAATCAACAGCAACAGTGGACCTTGTGGAAATCATATACTATTGGAGGCATTATTTTATTAGTATTTTGATTCATGTATCAAGAGAAGCAATTTCTTCTGAGGATCCAGCCAGTCTTAAACATTTCTACATCAAAAGATCTTGAACTTACTAGAGGAGAAGAGATACCCATAGAATAAAATAAAGAAATGTTGAACATCTAGGGACATAAATAATAAATAGATGGATTAAAAAAAATGGAAAAAAATAGTAGCAGACAAAAACACAATAACAGCAGAAGACTACGTTATCATGAATAAAAGTATATGCCTAAAGAATATGTATGCTCTTTGCTGTGGGGGTAATCTGAAACCATAACTAATAAAAACTTGTTTTACAAAGAGGAAGTGCATGGAAGATGAAAGCTATAAATATCACACATCATATACAGGTTTAGAAGTCAATTTGATACAAGAAGAGACAAGACATATCCAAAATTACTCGATCAAAATACAAACATGATAACCTGTATTATGGCAACACCTGCAGAGCCTATTGTTATGGTTTCTATACAAAGTAAAAGATGAGAATGATTACACAGAAACAGATGGACTGTGTTTTGATGAGCAGATGGCATGATTTTCAGTTGTATCAGCTCAGCATGGTTGAAAAACTCCATAAAGGTTGTGTTACCACTTCTGCGTATCTTAGTGTGCTTTTACACCGTGGCAGCAATTTGGTACCAAATCCTCCTGACGACACAGTGCATAGAATCATAGAATCACAGAATCATAGCATCATAGAATAGTTTGGGTTGGAAGGGACCTGTAAAGGTCATCTAGTCCAACCTCCCAGCAATGAGCAGGGACATATTCAACTAGATCAGATTGCTCAGAGCCCTCTCCAACCTGACCTTAAACATTTCCAGGGATGAGGCATCTACCACCTCTCTGGGCAACTGGGTCCAGTGTCTCACCACCCTCATGGTAAAAAATTTCTTCATTCTGCGTAGTCTAAATTTCCCCTCTTTTAGTTTAAAACCATTACCCCTTGTCCTATCGCAACAGGCCCTGATAAAAACTTTGTCCTCGTCTTTCCTGTGGGTCCCCTTTAATTACTGACAGGCCGCAATAAGGTCTCCCCAGAGCCTTATCTCCTCCAGGCTGAACAACCCCAACTCTCTCAGCCTGTCCTCATAGGAGAGGTGCTCCATTCCTCTGATCATCTTTGTGGCCCTCCTCTGGACCCGCTCCAACAGGTCCATGTCTTTCCTGTGCTGAGGGCTCCAGATCTGGATGCAGTACTCCAGGTGGGGTCACACCAGAGTGGAGTAGAGGGGCAGAATCACCTCCCTCGTGCTGCACGTGGGTGCTGTCTTGAAAAACCCAGTGCAGGTAAACCCCACACAGGGGTTACATGGATTAACTTCATTAGGGTAAATTTCCCAGATTTTGTGTTAACTGAGAGTATAATGAAGACTCATTAATTAAGATTCATAAATAGTATGTTTTTATTTCTTGTAGACGGGGTTTGTTGTGTGACATCAGCTTGGAGAAAACAGACTGCCAGCGACTGAGCAGCCGTCAGTGTAATGCTGCCACTTCGGTAATGGCTGAGAAAACAGGAAGCTTAAACAGGAGACACAGTGGGCAGAAATGTTGCCAAATTACAATTGAAATGAAAGTAATACTGTATCTGCAACATGCTAAAATCACTACTGTTATCTTTATTTATGTATTCATGCATATCTGACAAGAATTTGACCTACTAACACAAGGAGGTATCGTAGCTCTACAATTTTGACCAAGGAAAAGGATAAAAGTATTTGTCTGCCTTGATGACGGATAACGTACTTTAATGAAAGAAAGAAAGAAAGAAAGGAAGGATTACTCCATGTCATTCTAACCTTTTGCACTATTAGATTTCCTGATACTGTTACTGGTGGGGCAGAGAAGCCAACAAAAACCTACTCAGAAATCACTTGTTGAGGCAGAAGCTTTACCTGGACACTGTAGGAGCTATTGCATGTGAGTACAACTGATGACGCTGGCCAAGAAAGGGAGCTCACCTCGTTGTGGCTTTCAAAAACTCTCCCAATTATTGAAGAATGAGAAAAAGTCTGTCTCAGATACCTTGAAGGTGAATACTACCCTCTTTTTCAGTTTTCGCAGATACTTTCTTCAGCCGAAACAGATGAAGGTTTTTTACCCATTTAAGATGGGAGGCGGGGAAAAGGGTTATTTTCGGAAAAGCACAATGCAAGGTAACAAAGGTTTAGTAACCAAACTAGTGCATCTCCCAGACCTCTTTCCTTTGGAATAGGTGTCACGTGAAAAACTTCAAAGCAGCTGCTTGAGCTGTGAGCAAGTTAGGTGGGAAGGGGAGGGAGAGGAGGGTGCAGGGTGCCTGCGGGGCTGCACAAGCCCCCTGCAACGGGAGGAACCTCCCTGCAGGCTGCAGTGATGTCGTGCCTTGAGTCAGGGCTTCCCTGCCACCAGCACCAAGTGGGTGGCAGAAGGACTGTTTGGTGGTGATGGCAGGGCACTTGTCAGAGGCATCCAAACTGTTTTCCCACTACTCTACTCTGGTGAGACCCCACCTGGAGCACTGTGTCCAGTTCTGGAACCACCAACATAGGAAAGACAGACCTGTTAGAGCAGGTCTAGAGGAGGGTCACAAAGATGATCAGAGGGCTGGAGCACCTGTCCTATGAGGACAGGCTGAGAGAGTTGGGGTTGTTCTGCCCAGAGAAGAGAAGGCTCCAGAGAGACCTTATTATGGCCTTCCAGTACCTAAAGGCGGCCTACAGGAAAGACGGGGAAAGACTTTTCACAAGGTCATGTAGTGATAGGATGAGGGGGAATGGCTTCAAACTGGAAGACGGTAGATTTAGATTAGATATTAGGAAGAAATTTTTCACTGTGAGGGTGGTAAGGCACTGGAACAGGTTGCCCAGAGAAGTTGTGGAAGCTCCATCCCTGGAGGTATTTAAGGCCAGGCTGGATGGGGCTTTGAGCAACCTGGTCTAGTGGGAGGTGTCCCTGCCTATGGCAGGGGGGTTGGAACTCGATGATCTTCAAGGTCGCTTCCAACCTAAACTGTTCTATGACTCTATGATTCTATCTCTGGATGTCTGGCAGTGAGGTAGCTGTCTTGGCTGATGTCAGTGTCACAGGGCTTTTGTTTGACCAACTGAATGCATGTACTGTGGAAAGGAGCTGGAGGTAACCAGATCAATATTTACCTAGTAGGCTACATTTTGAAGCGTTAGTGGTCTTTAGATAGCATTACAGCACACTCAGCCTATTATTTCATCGGTGTTAAGCCTATTAGCTCATCAACGTTATGAAAGGCATGAACTGGCTCAGCAAGAAAATACCGTCTTAGCTTCTGCCATCTGTGGTAATCCTGCTTTCTTGGCCTGCTCCTCCATTTAATAGCGTTTCTGCAGTGCACAGACTATGAGTAGGCAATAGGTGCTGCTGCTAGGCTTCTCGAGTGGGAGCTGTTTGCTCTGACGCCTTTGTGTTTGCGTGGGACTAGCTGCGTCCTGTTCGTTCAACGGAGAAGGGAGTCTGTGTGCGAGATAGTCACGGGCACTGGACCAGCTACTGCCGTGCAGAGAAAGCAAAACAGGGACAGTTGTTGCTTCTTTCATCCTTTTCCCCTCGGCTTTCACTAAAATGGTGGGAGGTACCTTCTGACAGGATGAAGAAGGTGGCTTATCTCCCTAAGCCTGTGCTGCACGAAGGAGCCTTCTGCATACTTGCACAGATGGTTCAAAAAGCACTAGCATCGGGTATAAAAGTGAATACTCTTTCCTGCAGAAGAAATACAAAAAAGATTGTGCAACTATATCTGGTGCTTTTACAGTCAGTAAAATTAGGAACTCACAACCATGCAAAGCATTGGAGGACAATCGTCTTCCCCCACTGGGTCTGTAAATCAGCCCTCCGTGCTGACAGGAAGGCTGCGAGGCATGAGAAACGGGGCTGCCTCGCAAAGGAAAGATAGCCAGGCTTCCTCTCGCCACACACACTCTTCCTCTTCAAAGCCAGGTAGTCTCAGTCAACATCGGAAAAAATATAACATTCCCATTGATCCTTTTGTGTTGCTGCTAGAATAATTGTTTTTACATCAAATAAGCAGACTTCAGCCTCTATTAGATCTGGCTTAAACATGGAAATCACAGAAACTGGACATAACAACATGGCATGGCAAAATATCTTAAAAATGCAATCTGACAATTCCTTTAGATTCCTTCATATGTATCCACAAGCAATCCAGTAGAACAGTTCAGAGGTTGCTTTACAGAGCAAGTACATGAGTTACTGGCTTCTCATACCAAAGGAGATTTGAGTAGCTTCAGGGAATGTCATACAGCCTCTTGTTTAAAAAAACTGGTAAGGTGGGAATCAGAAGGAAAGTAAAAAGAGGAGGTAAAAGCACTTGTATGCTGAAAAGATGAAATTTTTACATCTTTAGAACACCTTTTTTTTTTCAGTCATCCTGTAGCACCTGCAAAATACTGTTTTCCTGAGTCAAGAATTGTCAATTTATAAAAGACTGAGCAGAACTCAGCAACTGATGGGAGCAGCCATAAAAGAGACCTGGTTATAAAAGGAAAAATACAGAACAGAAGAAGATGCCTGCTTGAATATGACAGAGAAAATGCCTGTCACCTTGAGAACCAGGAGCATCCTTGAGAAGCACAGTTGGCATCTTTGAAGCATGACTGAGTACCAAGAAACTGGAGACATCCTGAGATACCATTGATAAGCCAAGGAACTGTAAAAGCAGCTTATCATCTGTAAAGGTGAAAAATAGTCTGGAAAAAGGGGGAAACACCCTGAGAAGGTAGGAATTGGCAACTTCTGTTGGCTGTTCTAGGTGGAAAAAAAGGAAAGCAGTCTGGAAAAATAAAAATTGGTCTGAGAAAATAGAAACTATCATCATCTATTGGATGTCCCATGTGAAAAATGGAAATTAACAGCACCCATTGCCTGCTGCAGGTGGTGATGTCATATGCTGCCTTATGTCTCTGCAATATACAAACTGCTTATTTTTTACCTGAAATGGAGCCTGTCTTTCTGAGAACTTCCCGTCCACAAACCCTTTTCTATGATATCTCCTAGACAGGCTGGACCCTCAGCAGGAATGCCTGGCTGACTCCAGACTCCGCGACAGGATCATCATCAAAGTGAGACTCTTATTGGTCCCACTCTGGACCCCCTTCTGAGAGCGATTGCAACTGAACCCACTTTTGGGATTGGTTTGGTGAGTGCGATACCGATAAAACTTGGAATGTATACAGGTATATATTGTTGTATAGGTTAGGAAAATATGAACATATTTGAAGCATTTTTGATAATAACTTTAATGAAATACCTGCTCTTTATTGCATATATTACAATATTTTCACACCCTCTGCTTGTTCTGGCATAGAAATTACATGGCTCTGCTCCTAGGTCTGTGCTGACGTACTCCATTATGTGGCTTCCAGACAAAGCTGTTTTGACAAGCAGGACAGAGCATGGTGGCAAAAATCCTGTTCCCTCCTGCCTTCACGGTAGTCAGCAGGATGCATCATCCTTTGGTGCTTTGTTCCTTGTGCCAGGGCCTGCAGAGAGATTTTAGACCACGAGACCGGCCAAATGCAGGCTTGGGAGTCTGTGCCCTGGGAGCATCCTTGTCATAAACGTGCTCTGGGATGTGAGGGGGTTCTGTATGTGACTTTGGATAGGGCGTGTGGAATTTGTCCTTTAATGGAATTATCTGGCTTTTGGGTTTGCCTGCAGAATTCAGAGTGGGTTTTTTGACTGTCAACATCTAGGAGATCAATAACATGAATACATTTAGAAATCTGTACAGAGTAAACACTGTCAATGTGCCCAAAATGAAAATCTGCAGTGCTGTGCATCCTTGAAGTGAGATGTCTGTGATGTATTTATTGACTTTTTAAAATCAGCAGTTAGTTGCTGGTCTGTTAACAGGATGAGGTTTTTCGCAGTAGCTGGAATCTGGCTGTGATGGTGATAACGTTTTTCAACTATTTATTCAATAGGTTAAGCCTCTACTCTTGATTTCATTGCACTCTCTAATTCTGCTATACCCTTTTTGAATGGGCGATATTAGTCAATGCAGTAACATAATGACATTTTTATTTTACTTCCACTCCTGTCCCAATAACTCCTAACAATTCTCTTCTCCTTTTTGACTAATGATGAGAATCAAACTGATTTTTTTTTTTTCAAAGACCTGTCCACACTGACTCCCATATCACCTTCCTTAGTGTTAAGTTAGTCCAGTACTGCACAGATACTTAGTTTGTGATTCCATGGGGGCACTATTCTGCAACGTGTCCTTGCCTCCATCTATCAGATAAAAGCTTATCTGATGGGCTGAGAAACAAGAACAAGTCAGGGAGGGAACTTTTTACTGGAGCAAATTTTCTACTGTGCCTCAGCAGCTTTCACTTCTTGGCTGACACCTGAGTGATAAAACTGGGGAAGAAATAATCTCTATGTTCCACGCACCTCTCCTCTTCATCTAGCTACTGCGCTTCAGTACAGAGTTTCCACAAGTAGAATATAAGTGATCTTGTGCTTCTGCTTTTGAGGAAAATCCTACCTTATTGACGTCTTCCTTTTGGGGAGGCCCATAAGCAGAGGGAAAGGGCCAGGTCTGTGAAAACCTGGGAAGCAAGTTGTGGATCAGGGTTGGAGAAATTCCCTTCTGCAAGGAATGGATTACAACTCACCACTGCAAGGCTGTTACCTTTCTGGTGTTTGGAGCGTGGAGGAACCATTATTCTCATCTTTCCTTCTTCTGTGGAATAGCAACTGGTACCATAACAGGGATCATTCACACTATATGTGCAATGTATTCTACACAGACAACCTGCTCCACTGATTTGCAGACTGGGATAGGTGGGTAAAACTTACCCATCTGTCTAAAGGCTCCCCTGCATTTGGGTTGCTCAGCTGGGCAGTAGACATACTCCATATTGCAATATTATCTGCTGTTACAAAACATTCTGGGGAGAACATGGGCACTGAGTGAAGTGCAATGTTTTTGATTTCATTGCAAGGAAGGAGCATTTATCAGGATTGTATGGTCAGGCTGGCAAAGAAAATAACCTTCTGCGACAGGCTTTTGTTACAAAACTTTGTATGGTTTCTTCCCTCCAGAGCATGAAGCAGGGAAAAAAGGGGACCCTTCTTGTTGCAGTTATTTGCAATCTAATTTGCCACACCAAAAGATTGGCTGAATGACCTAATTCTCAATATACTACAGGACCAAGGTGAAGTACCAGTCATCGTAGAGGACCCAATAATTCTGTTTCAATGGATCAGCTTCTCAGCCAGTATCCCTTGGTTGAAACTTTTGAGATAAGTAATGCAAACTAGGTTGAAAACAAAATGCTATGTTCTAAACTGTGGATTTCACAATGCATTGTTGGTCTGATAGGAGCTTGGTAACTTTTTTCTGTCTGCTTGAGGCCTACTGAGCTGCATGTACTGTACTCTCTCAAAGCTCAGATCTTTGCAGCTCTGAGAATAAAATACTGCAGTTTCTCCCATTGACTGACTGAAATAAAATAATCTATGATGCACGAACAAGTCTAAATGAAATAATAATATCCTTAGCAGTGAAAACTGGATTGGTAATACAATAATTGAGCAGATTTACTGCCATCTCCTTGGACTAGCCTGCTGAAACAGCCTGCTGTTTTATTTAATCTCATATCGGAGGAATTACTGGCTGGTAATCCACCGTTAAGCATCATTTAGAATGATGGATGAAAATGTCAGCTTTTCCAGAATAATCAATGCATATCTCATTAACACATATTATTTATGATACTTATAATGGGACCTGCAGGCGTTTCCAGGGGGAAATGGAGACATCAGCTGTTGTTGAAAGGAGATGAGATATACTGTAGCTTATGATTTAATAACTGCATATAAAAAAATACTTGCCCACAGTATTGATTATCTTTTACCATTTTACAAAGGAGTCGAGTGCTCTTGCTGTGTATGGCAGCTCTTCCTTCCATTTATTTTGTTACTAATAATTAAGTGAGAGGACTATTATAAAGCGTATAAGAAAGACCATTTTGCAAATTATTTCTAAGACATGGTGTGCTGAAAAACCTTTAAATGTAAAGTAATAAGAAACACTTTACTGTTCTTTTGCTGTTTGATAAGGATGCTGGGCATTTCTTTCCCCCTCAGTCCCTACTGCAGACAAATTAATACATTTCTTCAACTACAGCACGGTTACATTTTAAGGATACTTTCTACTGTATGCTGCCTCAAAGATGAATGAGAAGCAAACCTTGACTCATGGACCTGATGCAGCTGACGATGCAGTGGTAGTCATGGTCACAATGTCAACTGTTGCCTCAGTTAAACTACATTTGAGAATAATTTTATGCTTCAGCTCATAAACATCAATAAAGGAAAAGGAGTAGCAAATGACTGTCTAGAGTCAAAAGACCAACTTGTATTTCAGAAGAAAATGAAGACAAAATGTAGCTTTGGTTTGCCTGTGGAATTCCTATTAACTGCACCACTAGCAGAGGGGAGTTGGGTCGATAGTTGGCTGGCCACGGAAAACAGTTTCTGTCCCTTCAGCAGCCAGTGCAAAAGAAAAACTGCCATAGTCTGATCTGTATCAGGTTATCTTCATTACACCAGACCAATGAGATATATATGTATATATATGCTGGTCAGCTAGGGGTGCTTTGAATTCCTGCTTCTATCTGTGCCCTGAGCACAACGCGCTCACAAATTATTTGTTTATAGCCATGAAACACCTTCAACGTTAATCTCTTTTATTCTTTTTATAGGTAATCCATAACCCGGAACTTTCTCTTAAGACTACTTCACTCACTCAGAATTTTTTAAGAAAGGGCTGTAGCAAAACTTATTTCTTCCTGCTTAAGAAGGATCTGCTAGCACTTTTTGTGGTTGTTGTTGTTGAAGCTTGACTGAAAGATTTACTGCATATGCTTCAGTAAGCCCTTGGAGGGTATTTCTGTGTTATTACAAGCATTTCTGGACTTATTTGAACAAAGACAACTGCTGGCTGTGAAGGAAAAACAAACATTCTCTATGAGCTGTTAGCTTTCCAGGCAGCAGCTTGTACATATGGCAAACTATATATAAAACACCGTCTCCTATTTTTTCCGCACCCTGGACCTGCAGAGCAGAGATATTTTACTTCTTTGCAGCATTCTGTAGGTCATATAGCTTTACCTTAGTGTATGCAAGGTGAGGATCTGTATACACAAGACAGCAATTTTGGCTCAGTTGGTACACGGTTCGTGGAAGACGAGGTTTTCCAAGCACAGCACAGATTATAGAAATGTTACTACTTACAAATCTAAAGTAGGAGGAAAAAATCACTTCTTCATACAATGATAACATAAATTACATTATCAAATGTTCTAGCCTAATCTTAAAATATATTATTAAAAATGATGGAAGTTGGAAAGCAATGTTTTTTTCTCCGACTAAACCAGAAAATGCACACATATCTGGTTTAGTGCCTGTCTCTAAAAAGTGCACATACATCACAAAAAGTCTGAAAGTGACATTTAGAGAATTTCTCTTACTCATCCTTCTCAGAGGAGGAAAAATAAAATAAAAGGTTGCATTTTATATTACTTTCTCTCCCACACAACCACCGTTTTCTGAATTTGCTATTCTCTTCCCTGAAAAAAAAAAATCCTTTAAGATTAATCCCTAAGGATTTGTTCAATCAGCTTTATGGCAACAATGAGACAGATATTGCTCTTGGCAGCCCCTGTAAGATGGTTGTAAAACTGTCATTAGATGAGGCCATCTTACTTATCCAGCCCTTTTCAGTAAGGCTACCACTGGGGCCTATTTGCTGTTCATACCAGCAATAGGACATGCACAGTCTACCTTTTCTAGCAATCAGAATATTTTTTCCAAAAATACTCAGATTTTTTTAAAAGGAACGTTTTTCGTTTCTCTGAGTTTAATCTTGACAATACTGCAAACACTTCTAAGCGACCTGATGATTCAGTAAAGTTGTTGCTGGCTCTTTAGCACTATTGTGCTTTGCCAGCAAATGAGTAACTTGCAAGAAATATGCAATTCGACTTCAAAAAAAATACGGAATAATAATTATAGTCTGATCCTTTCAGATGAATTTTATTCTATTAGTTTAAACACAGGGCAAACAAAAAAGCACCAGCAGGGTGTGGTTTTTGGAAATTAAAATCTGGGCAGCCACCAGTCACAGCGAGGCAATCGTTAAAGCCAAATTTCATTCCGCTGCAAAGAGGGAGCAAGGTTTTAAATTACTACAAATTGAAAACATATGACAATTAAAAACTATGTCTGAAATCACCAAAAAATGTTGAGAATCACCAGGCATCAATGACCTTTTTTAATAAGTTAATATTTCACCTTTAGTGAATGAGAATTTTATGTTTAGGTAACCAAAATGCATTCTTGAGAAAAGATAGCATTGAGAAAGGGAAGGTTTTGTGCTCACTGTTGTAAAAGTAAGTATAAACTCCAAACAGAGTCACCAGATAGGGTTTTTTTTTATAGTCCTAAAAACCCGAAAGGTCAGAACTTGAAAAAGGGCCACTGAAAAAAGCAAGGAGGAAGTAAGCAAGAGGATACAAGAAGTCAAGAGAATGCAACATGTTTGGGATGAGGGTGGGGGGCTGCCAGATGTGATTAGATAATATATTATTCCTCTGTGGGATGTTATTCTGGCACAAATACTTGAGGGCATTGCTATTTTTCATAATTTGCTATATGGTTTATAATTAATGCAAGGTTGTCACATTATCATTAGACTACAAAAATGAAGGCATGTCCTTCTTCTTTTATAGTAATGGCTGATGCATTAATTAACTTTTGAAAAAGTGGATGGTAAAAGAAGAACTGGATAGTGAGTTTTGAGAATACTAAAGCACTGCCACAGACATATTTGGTGCACAGCTAAGACACAGATGAGCATCGTTTTAAGGCACAGTTAATGTATTACAGCTTTTATAAATATTTTCCAGGTGGTTGGAGAATTTAGTAGCATTCCACTAAATATTTGTGCTAAAATATTCTTTTCTACAGTAAGATAAACCAATGATATAGCTCCCATTTTGATAATTATATTAATTCAACGCATTATATGTATGAGCCCATGAAAGTTCAGATAATTTGTAGGATGAGTGTCTTTTGTATCACTGATTTTACAAATAAACATTCTAAATAAAAATAGTAAAATTTAAATATTTACTACACTTTACTCTCTCTATAAATTAGTTTCTGTCTTCTTTTGCTAGTAAGAAACTGTCCCTTTTTGTACTTACTGTGTAGTAGTTTTTTATATTGAATGAGAGTACCAGTATGCACTGTTTTATGCTAGGAGCTGTCAATAGCATGTAC
This sequence comes from Anarhynchus alexandrinus, assembly GCA_008711295.1. Taxonomy (NCBI): domain Eukaryota; kingdom Metazoa; phylum Chordata; class Aves; order Charadriiformes; family Charadriidae; genus Anarhynchus; species Anarhynchus alexandrinus. Next base: position 2,679,004 of record VUYV01000055.1, on the reverse strand, counting down.
CTAATATATGGTATTGAATTAAAGGCTTCATAAATCAGTTATACAAGGGATCATAGAATGGTTTAGGTTGGAAAGGACCTTGAAGATCATCGAGTTCCAACCCCCCTGCCATAGGCAGGGACACCTCCCACTAGACCAGGTTGCTCAAAGCCCCATCCAGCCTGGCCTTGAACACCTCCAGGGGTGGGGCCTCAACAACCTCTCGGGGCAACCTGTTCCAGTGCCTTACCACCCTTAAAGTGAAAAACTTCTTCCTAATGTTCAGTCTAAACCTGCCCTCTTCCAGTTTAAAGCCATTCCCTCTCGTCCTATTGCTACATGCCCTTGTAAAAAGTCCTTCCCCAGCTCTCCTGTAGTAGTTGCTTGTAGTGAATTTCTAAAGAGTCACAAAATGTAAAGAGTCATAAAACCTATAAATGAATGTATTTCTCATTAATCAACTCTCAATGTCAATGCTTTTAATTCATTCTATTTGTCTGTACAAGATTACAGTAATGGCATGTTTTTAACATTTCTTTGAAAACTTCAGAATTACCTCTCTCGTGTACAATGGTGAAAGATTACTATTAGTGATACTGTGCATCCCCAATGTGCCGAGCTAGTTTGATTTAAAGCTGAAGTCTCTGGAACCGTATTGTGAGAGCAAGGGGAGACTGGGACACCAGAGTACCCAGAGGGATGATTTCTAGAGAGTAAATTATGCTGGGTAGACTTTTCAGATAATTAACAACGACAGTTTGAGGAATATAATTCTTAACAAATCCAGTACTCTTCAGCTCAGACCAACCATTTGAAAATGGTCTTGACCATTTCTGTGGTAGGATCATTGGGAAGGAGCCTCTGGCCACATGGAGATGCTGTAATTTACACTCCATTGGAGGACNTACTGTGCATCCCCAATGTGCCGAGCTAGTTTGATTTAAAGCTGAAGTCTCTGGAACCGTATTGTGAGAGCAAGGGGAGACTGGGACACCAGAGTACCCAGAGGGATGATTTCTAGAGAGTAAATTATATATATATATAACTCAAGAATGAATTGCTGTGGTCTTATCATNGTAATACTTCAAGTGAAAGAATCCGTATTAGTAGCTTTGAACAAAGTTCCAGTTAAGTACAACTGTCAGTAATTATTAATCTCATCGCAGATACGAAACACCATGTGATCAGTAACCTGTATTTCTGTTTCAGAGAGGTGTAAGTTGATGTAACTCAGGAATGAATTGCTGTGGTCTTATCAACTCCTGTATTTACTTGTTCTGTTCCTCTTGATAAAATACAATATATAGTGCAATAGAGCAGACCACATTTTCATTTATGTGTGGAATAATGCTTTCAAATCCAGTGCAAGTACTTTAATATTACATTGTTTGGGTAAAAATTACTAAATGTTTCTCTTCACTACTAATTTGGCAGGACTGCTAAAGTTAACACTTGTTTTATAGCATTGATGACAAAAATTTAAATGCACTGTGGCCAACTGGTTTCAGGGAAAACATTTCGAAAATGTGGAAGAATAACATGCTTTCTTTGAGTCTCACTGAAAAAATCCTTCTCTTTAATACATAAATCAGCTACCTGTGAGCTTCCCAGAATATAAAAACATTGGACAGTAAACATGATATTCCCCTACATGTGTGTCCTGGTTTCAGCTGGGACAGAGGTGGCTGCTTCTCGTGGCTGCTGTATTTTGGATTTGGTGTGAAAGGAATGTTGACAATGCATACTGGCTTTGTTGTTTATATTACTCAAGGACTATTTCAGCTTCCCGTAGAAGCTGAGAGGGAGCATAGACAGAGCAAGCTGGCAAACGGAATATTCCATACCACAGACTTCATGCTCAGTATATAAATGAGGGTTGACGGGTGGGCAGGGATCCTCGATCCCTGCTTGGGACAGGCTGGGCAGCCCATCATCGGTTGGTGAGAGCGACTTGTGTTATATTACTTTATTCTGTATATTCTTTTACCATTATTATTATCACTGTTATTTTTCTTTTCCATTATTGTTCTATTAATCTGTCTTTATCTCAAGCCATGAGTTGTTTTTTTTTTTTTCCTTTCCTCTGCTTTTCTCCCTCTTCTCCATACCCTTGTGGGGAGGGAGGGGGAGACGTGAGCGAGCAGCTGTGTGGTCCTACTAGTTGTCAGCTGAGGTTAAACTATGACAGGGTGTCTCCAAGCCAAACTTTTCTTTAAACCAAAAAAAAAGACATGCTTTTAATGCAAGGATAGTAGCTAGGATCTGCCTCTTACTCTTTCACAGACAAATCCCATACAATCTCATAGAAAATATATTTTTCTGTAATTCCAATAGATTTTATAGGTTTGCATATACACCAACGGGACAGTTACAGAAACATGGAGATTTCACTTTAGGTGCTGTATATGTTTAGATCATTTCCTATAGAGCCGTATCAAGTGCAGCCCTGCAAGACTTTTTCTCTGTTTAAAACCATAAGCAAGTGACAGCCCCTGCTGCGGAACTGATACCGAAGAATCCTCTTTCTGCCAAGGACTGGAGGTTCTTAGCTCCAGGCTCACGGTCAGCAAGCAGGAGGTTTGCCTTGCATGTGCATTGTGCTAAGATGGAGGCACAGTGAGAGTTTCAGCCCTTCCTTTTTCACTCGCGACCCTGGGGGTTGATTTTCCATCACCCTCCCTACAAAGGAGGGCAGTGCGGGTGTAAGCATTGCTGGTTTGATTTGATGGCACTTTTACACTCTCTTCAGAGCATCGAGAGAAAAGCCAGTTTGAGAGAATGAGAGGAATTTTTACATGACTTACCAGCATATATATGTTAAGCACAGTGTAAACATAAAATGGAACTATTAAATATATTTTTTTTTATTTTAATGCTTACAAGAAAACAGCATGAAACTTCATTTTTTTTAAGAAGCTATTGCTTGGTCACTACCATGTGCCAAAAGTTACCAGTACTGTCTGCTCCTTAAAACACCTTGGAAGATATCAGAAAAGCTGAAGCCCTTAGGGATTTGAGATGCTTCCACTTTAAAGTCTATCCAAGTAATGATTAATTACTGGTTATTTCAACAGTAACAACAATGTACTTGTAACTTAATAAATGCCTGTTAGTGAAAGGCATGTTTTAACACTGGTATTCTGAGTTAGTAATTCACATGTACCACATGTGCTTTATTATCACAATCAGTAGGAAAGATATTTTTCATGAAATCAAAATATCAAGTTTACCCGTGCTCTATTCATGGCATCTCAGATATTTTAATTCCTTTGTATTATTTCACATTGAATAATACAAGTCCAGGTTAAATCTGTTTGTGCTGTGTTTCAAATCCTTGAAGCTCATTCTTGACTGTTTGTTGGGTTTTTTTTAAGAAAAATTGAGATAATTTAATTCTCAGGTCGAAAAGCCCTTGGGTGCAGCTCGGCTCCCCTTGGTCGGTCCGATGCTGCCATCGCATGGTCCGGGGGGGGGCAGTGTGTGGGGAAGAAGACAGTCCAAGTCTGACACCCCGGGACTCCAAGTAAGTACTCGGTTATAAAGAGCTTTACTACAGGCGTAAGGCTAGGTACAGCTAGGTACTAATTGTGCCTATCCTAAATCTAGTAAGATTTAGTGCTTTCTTGTGGCATTCTCCAGACACATGGGAACCTCGTCTTTCAGCGCTTAGAAATTTAGAAAAATTTGTGTCTCTCATGATTGCTGAGAGGAGTTTGATAATATTAAAACACATGCACCACAACTGCAGAAACCAAAACACAGATTAAAAAAATAAGGTTTAGGGAATTTATTTTTTTGTGTGTGTTGTAATATTTTGAAGATAAATTAATGACATGCTCTAATCCAACTTGCATTCAGTAACTTCATGCTGGGTTAATAGAGTCAGAGGGTTATGGACATGATAACAGGCCCACCCCTCAATACCAAGCACCCATGAGATCATATGTAACATGAACCTTATCAAACATTATCATACCTAGTTTAACAGGCCAGCTTTTCCTAATTTAATCTGTCTCAGCATGACCGGCCATGCCTTACTTCAAGTAGCATGTCATATTTTCTTTATTTGCCATAAAAATGATGGAGAGATTGAATCAAACTCCTTAAACCTTTGTAAAACAACATTAAGTATCGTAAATCTTGTTAATCCTGAATTCACAGGAAGATTTCAGCCTTAAAAAAACTAAGGGTGTGTCTATTGGAGGCAATGATTGCCAAATCCTTCTAAAATCGTTGAGCTGACTGCGGGTAACTACATTAGGATTACAGAAATTATGCAATAGAACATATCTCCAGAAGAAAAAAAAAAGAGGTCTAAAGAAAATCTAGAGAATCAGCTCCAAAATCATAAATGAGTATTTGATCAAATTGATCCCATCCCATGCATTCACAGAAACAAATTACAAAGCACATAAAGAGATGGTGAAATGTTTTCACTTGATGCTTCACATCTGGTACTTTCCTTTCCCGCTAAAGATAGTTACCACAAAGGACTCTTTGTGCCCTTGCAACACAAGTAAGGAAGTAGTGATGCAAGTAAGAAAACTTTAAGTTATGTTCATTAAAGGATATGTAAATTTGCTAACTATATTGCAAAATGTACTTTACAGAAAAGAAGAGTTTCTTAGTTACTCGGGGAAAATTGCCTGATATAAGACAGTATGGAAATGGAAGAGATAATAAGATATTTCTATCATAGCTTCTGTGAACAAAATTTTTGAAACATTCCATTTCTTGTGTGGTTTTGTGTCATAAAAATAACTTTTTATCTTTATGTGTACATTTCAGAATATTTTCTAACAGAAAGCCTTCATCAGTCTTTAACTGTCTTTGCTGAATGCCTCTGCCAATTCTATTTTCCCTCAAAGAGCCATTTTAGAGGGGTCAGGATATTTGTAGTTGAAGAGCAGGGAAACAACAGTACCCAAATTCCCCAGTTCGACTGAGCGCTGTAAGCAAAGGTAGCACCACTTTCACTTTGGTATGCCATGACATCCATCCTCAAAGGATTGCTTTAAATAAAACTCCAAGAAAAAACAGCTTGCAAGTCTTTGTGCACCGTCTCTGCTTTAACACAGTGCACTGTGAGGAGCACATAGACCCCTCTGCCTTCGATAATTTTTAAGAAGCCTTTGCAACTCTGAGTTGTGGGAACCCACAGAAGTCAGACATTACAGACTGGAAGAGGGAGTTACACAAATTTTATAGCACTCTGTACGAAACCACTGTCGCCAGTACAGAACAATAAACACAGTAATAATAAACAGTACAGAACAGCGCAATAAATGAAAACCTGATAATACATAACTTAACAGGAGCCTTGCCATTGGCATGAATCGAGACAGGAATTCAACCCAGGTGATCTTCCTTACATCCAAGCATTTGCAGGAACAGGATACTGGGTAAGAGCTGTGTTACTCTCTCTCACAGTAATGTGGAACGAATACTTTTGTTTTCGGTCATAATCTTTAATTCAAGAAAGTCTTATGGGATCAGTGTATGCTTCCAGTCTTCCAGGCATTCAAAGTAAGTTTTAAGTATTGCTTTTCTGCTCTTGCCTTTCAGAACCTGCTTGATATTTTACCAGATGCTAAGACTCTGGTAACACGGTCTCACTGAGTCTATAAGATACTTAGAAAAATGCTTGTAGCAGTTTAAAAGCCTTGACTGTTACTATAAGTAGCACTCTTGGACTAAATCTGGTAATGCGTTTTCAAAATAAATATTTTGAGCAGCTCCTGCAGTGGAGTGCATCATTCTGATTAATTTATGCAAGAACGAGGCAGCCTTTTTAATTGATAGTGATTAGCCAGCTTTCTAAATCTGTAAAACTTCAGCAGGCTTAAGCTTCCCGTAAATACCAGTGTCTATTTTTACACCACAGCTTCCATTTAACGGAAAAGGCAATACATCGGCCTGAAGCTGCTGATGCTGCAAACACCAAAAAGGGCTTTTACTTCACCTGTAATACAGCAGGAGTGTCTGCCCACATCAGTTTTTATGTGACCTGCTCCAACCAGAAAGGAAAACCAAAGAATTTCCCACCATCTGATTATGATCACTGCTTGTTTTGTTCTTAAATTTGATTAAACACTGCTTGTGTAAGGTACAGCAACTTGGCCACTTTCCTAGCACAAGCTCTGGAAGTTTGAAAATTAAATGCCTACAAATTACATGACACCACTGTGGGCTCAGCTAGAGCTCCTCTTTGCTAGGCTATGTGTAAGTGCACTGGAAAACACAGGGGGGAACTGGTATGACACCAGCGTAAAAGGCAGGAGGAGGATTAGACCTTTTAGTACTTTCATATTCTGATCATAGCCTTATCTCCTCATACCTGCTTCACATCGCCTCTATTTCTGAGCAAACTTGGGTCGTCATCAGCCACAAGAGCAGGGCTCTCTTCAGAGCTGGGTCAGGCTGCTCAGAGCCTTCTCCAGCTGTTTTAAATGATGAGCTTCCAGTGTCCCTGGGCAAACTGTGCCACTGTGCAACCACTCTTAGCATGCAGAAGTTCTAGCTTAATCCAGGTGGAATTGCCCTTGCTGCCACATGTGTCCGTTGTTTGTTCTATCACTGCGTAGCTGGTTTTGGCAAAGGATCCAGTTGTTGGGATAAAAATAATCTCAACAAAAGATAAAGAGTAGCAGCTGCCAAAGGAAGAAATACGATAAAATTAAATTGTGATAGACACTTCAAACTGGGTGATCTGACCTAATAAGTTATTAGCAGGGAATCACTACTCCTCATGCATTTTTTTTTTTTATTGGTAAAGCATCGCCTTTTTGTCAAGACTAGTGGATTATAAAATATTTGTGCTACACTGTAAAAATGATCCTACCTACTAATAAGACTTTGGAAATATATGCTAAAACTGAATTGCATTAAGAAGAAAATTGCCAACAGAAAATTAGTCATAATTCATGGGAACACATAAATAAACCAGAGACAGAGAGAAAAGGACATTCTCTACATTGATAATTTTGAGGATTAATTGCTGATATGCTCTAATGACATACCAACTATTACTGTTTTTATAAGGACCATTTCAGAGAAGATGAAATCCTTGTAACTATAAATATGTATTGCAATTTATTGCCTGAAGATAATTACACTGTTCACATACCTCTAATCAGTCATTCTAATTTTGAAGACCAGAAGATAGAGTTTAAAATGTAATATACAACAAAGGCATGTTAAGTCTGCCAGTAAGAGAGATATACACATATTTTTTTACTGATATTCAACTACTCTGTCTCCTCTGTGTGTTTACAGTGCAATGGCCCAGGACAAGCCACGCTGAAAGTCAGGAGGTGGACAACATCACTACTACTGTTTTCCAGGGGTTAGAGCTCTGGAGGTGCAGGAAATTATTTCTCACATCTCATTCACATGACGGACAATGTGAATAGAGTTACACAGTGAACGAGCACTCTAGTCTTCTCCATTTGCCAATGTATATAAGGTTCCTTAGGGTCTCACAGCACTGCCTCTAGGGTGTGTATCTACGTTCTGCTTTTCACAAACTTACAGAAAATTCCAAAAGCTTTCACTATGAATCAGGAATGTAAATATGAACCTTTATTGCTGAATCTTTTAAACAATATATTAGATAGTTAATAGAAAAATGATTTTGTTCACAAAGTAAAGTCCTCTTTTCTGGGCAGAAGAAGAGAAAGAAGACCCATTCATTAGAAATATCTTTGTAAGAATGATAACTTATTGGTATTTTAAACTGAATGCAAGGTACATAAGGGCTTCTCTATTTGGGTAGTTGTGGTTCGTGATTCTTTGATCTTTCAGTTATGTTTAGAGAATTGAAAAGAGAGCAAAATAAAACTTGAGAGATAATGCTGATGCACAGTAACAATTACTGAAAAAGCAGTTCTTCTAAAAAAAAAAAGTCTAGAGTCTCCTGTCCTGATCTTAGGGAGCAGATTATTGTAACACAGATTTTCTGTAGAATCTCAAGATTTTTCTCTTCCACAGGCTCCACAGTAATTAGAGAAAGCCAAAGGGGAGCACTTTAAAGCTTAAGAAGAAAGTGGTCACCTGAAGTTTGCATGCCTACAAGACAATAAATAATAGCCTGCATAGGAAGCAAATGTTTCATCATCAAGTTGGTCCTATTAGCAGATGAAAGATTCTTCTGAAGTGCTTGGAGAGTTCAAAGCCGTATTCTCCGGTGCTATATTTGGTAAGCTGCAGAATATTTATGTGTTATCACTGGATAAGCTAAACTCAAAACCTGTTTGCTAATTGACTGCACAAAATTAGTTGGGATTGTTGCAGTTCATTTTCACGTTTCTCATGGCTGCAGGGCAGCTGCATGGAGCTGGTCAGTGTCACACACCCCTCACGAGGCAGTAAGCAAAGAAAAGTCTGAAAAACCTGCTCACATCCCTAAAGGAGGTTACTCTTGAGTTAATGACAGCTTCACTTTCACCCACAACGTTGAACTCATAATCACTTATAAGTGTAGTTCAGTATGCCGCAAATGTATTATTTCTCTTTTCAGTTTGTGAGAAGATAGCAAACTTGTGTCCCATACGAGACATCTGAAGTCCTTCTAAGTCCGTGTAGGAAAAAACCTCTATAGAAACTACTTTAGCTCTGCCTTATTCCTATAGCTTGCAATACTCGTAGCATAAAACTATATAAAAGGATACCACATCCGAGTTATTTCTACGTCTTTTGCCCTCTAGTGGCTAGGATAAGAAAAAAACATCAAGGTGGGAGATGCTTCATAAACTGATTGCTTATATCTGAAGCATTAGTCTTCCCACAGTAGCTACTTAAAAAACCTACGTTGCCGAATTGTGATTTGCACATGAATGCAAAGAAGGACAAGCTATTAATTTGGGGGAAAAAAAAGTGCGGAAGTAGTAAGCAGTACGGACAATGCTTCCATTTAACTTTGTTTAGTACAAAAGATGTGATATGACAACAATATGCAAATTCTATTTGTATACATGACCAAATCAAGGGTAGTTTGCCTCTCACAGGTTAAACCTTTTAGTCTGTTTCACATGAAACAGGACCTTAGATGCGGGCATAGTAGAAGAGTTTCCCAAAATGTGAATAGTTTCGAGTTTAAATCTTGAGTTGTCCCTGGTTTTATGATGGATTAACTGTTGATACTCTTTCAGATCCATTTTGGTTTAAATTTGCATGCTTCAAACAGGGATGAGAAGTTTAATTTAAAAAATTCCTACAAGAATGTGCAACTGCAAAGAAAATACATTTTAAAAGAAGCACAAGATACCCAGTCTGACAATATTTAACAGACTGCATCACTCCTCTGATTTGTAATTTGTACTGTCCGTTACAACTCTTGCTCCAAACTGCTCAGTTTTGGTATACACCTGCACACTCTGTAAATAATGTTCTCTCCTCTCCCTACTCATTGAGAAATAATTGCCAACATTAAGAAACAGGGTTGTTTATCATACAGACTTTATAAACCTGCTTCCTTATCCTCCCATACAACTTCCAAGTCCTCAACCACATTAGTATCCACTGATCATAAATCCTGGTGTCTGTCACCAGCAGCTCCATTAAAGAGGAGACACAACAAATTAAGAAAGACTTAAAAGGGAAATACAGAGAGAAAACCTCTTGTTTCTAATGAGCAAAAAAAATGTTTATATCTGGTGGCACCAACCACATATCTAGCAGGGAAGTGGAATATCATGAAACTCGTAATTTCAAGTTCCACCCGTGAACAACATTGTTGATTTTAAACACAAGAAGTGCCCACTGGATATAAATCCCAGCTACTTCCCAAACCACGCGTCCTTTGCATGGGTTAAACCTGAGCTATTACTCCACGCTACAAAGTTTGTACTTCTAGTTTTGCTACTCTGACTCCTTACTTTTCACAAGTGTGAATTTTGTTACTTACTTACACAAGCGTATAAGGGGGAGTGGAGTTGGTTTTTTCCTTTCCTTTTTTGTAATGTTTATTAATATAGACCCACATCTGTTCTTTGTGTGACAGTTTTGTAGAAACAGTAATTAGGATTTTTGATATAATATTAGAACACCTGCCTACGTTGTATATGTGAGGTAAAGCTTCATGTTATTTGTGCTTTTAGATACAAGCCAGTTTTGCTTCTTCTTACCCTTACTAGCTGACAATCTTTCTACAATTCTACGTCTTCCTCCTGTCAAGGGTTCTTGTCCTCGTAAGGCCATCCTTAATAACCTCAGGCTCAGCAGCATTCAGAACAAAGACAGCCCCCAAGCTTGAAGTGCTGTCTTCCCGAAGAAATGGTGTAAGGAAGGGGAATTGCTTTAAAATATGTTGTCCTCCTAGACCACGTGGTACATTCAGAAAATTAAATTTTCAACAAGTTATTTGCTGATAGTCCCTCTGCAAGTCCTACTCCCCCAGCTTCAGTTTTTTGTGGTTTCACAGACATGGCAGCATTTCTGTTTGACTTCCTCTGCCAATGTTTGTTCTCACTGAACAAGGTCAGAGTTAACATCAGGACACCAATATCTGGAAAAAAGTGCACTGACAAGACAAGCATGGACTTGGTGTCATTTTGTTCCTTGATCCCTTTCCTATTATCTCAAATGGTCCTTTTTTATGGGCGAATACTATGCCAAGCGACAATTACATCCTGAATTGCTGTCTTCTGAAGTGAAAACGGAGCAGGTTTTATGCCATCTCTGAAACACCGTATGCAATCCACTTTGTGAAATGACTCCTGCTTATGCAAGGTCAGGTGCAAAAGGAGCTATTTCATCAACGTGTTCCTGCTGTGTGAGATACCTGCCAGTGAACGGAAAGAAGACAGGATTGTATTTTTACCAATTATTAAGCATTAATAGAAAGTCCACTTTATTAGAATTGGGACTGCTTCATTGTACATGATCATTACAGTGTATAGGGGCTTTTTTAGTTTCCTTCCTTCAACTTGATTTCTCTGATAACAGAATGCAAATGAGTACTCTGACTACTACATGACAGTTACCTTCTTCCCCAGTCACTTCCCTCGTCTGACCTTGACCTAGAGATAGTCTTTGGCATTTAGTGATAATGTAGCTTGTGGTAGCAGAAACCACAAAACAAGATCTTCCCAGTGTCCTTAAACCAGAATGTTACTTGTTGGCTAATTGTTAGAATGAAATGGTGATAGTGATGGGTGAAAAAAATCTGAGATTTTGCATTTCTGTTAGTTTGAAATAAGAAGAAAAACCTGCACTAGAAGTATCTGTGGTCTTGCAAAGTTTCTTGGATTCTGCAAAGCATACCTTTGCAAAATTACAATAAAAATTTATTCAAATATAATTGTCCACATATCTAACATCTGTTAATGTCTCAGTTGTGTAAATATGGAAAACATTCTTTCTAGAAAAAAGATCCCAATCATAAGTTCATATTTTTCTTTTCCCTAACATCATTTTACTAAAAGAAACTCTTTCAAGCAAGGCAGGGAGTCAAATTTTGCCATAGGTACAATCATCCACTGAAGTGGATAGAGCAATAGGAGGAAAAATTATGGGCAGGCTTTACCTGTCCATACAACAGCTTTTCTTCCAGCAAGCCAGTAAAGTGAAGTATGTAGTCAGCTATGGTCAAAGCAAACACTTCACTCAGCATAATGTCTCACATCATTTCCCAGGTAGGAAAAGTCATAAGGCTCTGCTACACATTATTTTGACCACGCAAACTTTAATTGTTGATGTGCTGGTGCAACTTGATGCTTTTGGTAAGCTTTTGGCACATGACTGTAGTAACTTCGCTTTCCACATTGAAGCTTGCGACCTGCTCATCATTTCCCAAGCAAAAAAATTCTCATCACACACATAGCTAGCATATAGATGATTCCAGTCTTAAGCCTTAGTCATTCGAATGAGATCCATCCCTGTCTTAACACATTGAATTAATTGATGACAAAACTGGCATGATAAAACGAGTCTGCCTGGAAGGGTTGGTGAACACCATCTGCTTGTTCTCAGACAGTACAGTATTACTGCATGGGTACCCTGGAGGCTTGAATTTGGCAAAAAAATCTAACTTTGAAATGCGTCTTAGAAATCAGAATTATTTAAGACAAGGCTTTACTTAGCCATCAGAATGTTGTGCTTTGCGTGAAATGTAAAGTACATTCTGGATCCCCACTGCATCAATACTGTTTTGATTTATTATCTTTTACATTTGCAAGTCACTATCCACTGGATCTCCCCTTTGTTAAATGAGTTCATACGTATGGTATCCACATGTGAATTATATCTAAGAACATATATTATCCCTCTAAAGGGAAGCAACCTCCCTCATGCTTATCCGATAACAAAGTATTTACCTGCAGGAGTTACACCAGCACCTGTATTCCAGTGCACACTCTTTGGCTACAAGATTATGTTGGCCACCTTCCCATTTAGGGAAACTTTAGGTCATTTTTGTCAGACTGGTACCTGCCATGAATCCTTTAAATTGAGCAATATCTCTTTTGACTTCAGAGGGAATTCTCCCCTGAATGAGAACATGAAGATCAGACCAGTAAAGTCTGAAATATGAAACAAAACACCAAGGCTCCTGTGAGGTCCCAGCACAGCACAGTATCTAGCTTTAATTAGTACTGCCTGTGTAGTAGACCAAATTATATATATAAAAAAAATCAAAACAAAGCAGGGGGAGTCAATTTAAATCAATTATCGGATAATATTTATCCTTTTGGAGCAAGAAAAGTCTGACAGCCAATGTATGTTATTCAACACAATATGAAAAGCTTTGGTTGGTTTTGACTTACTCCCTTCACTTATTTTAGTAACAAAGATATTCAGTGTAATTTTTTAAAGTTATATTTAGAAGTCAAACAAAGGATTTGGATATTATTTTCTACTTCAGCTGAAAGTATTTCCGGTTTTGCTCCAAGATTCTCATAAACAGGAACAAGTAGAAGCCAAGAAAATTACCTGACTGGTTCAGAACTGGTGGCTGAGATGACATAGTTGAAAGACTTTGGTGCAAGAAATTATTTCATTCTGATAACAAACTTTGTTCTAAAATGTAAGGAGCAGGCAGATGGAAACCAAGTCTTGTTTTACCTGGTAGGGGTCATTAAAATCATCTAAGAACTTGGCAGCTATGGAAAACCACAAAGAAATGAGGGACCATGCCAAGAGCATGGCTGCTGTGTGATTAATTACTCAAAAAGGCTTAAAAGACACAAGTGGATCAAGACTACAACAGATGAAGAAGCGAAAATACTTTTTTATTGTTGATTTTATTCCTCCTTGTAATTATAACAAATAAGGGAGTGACTAATGCTCCAAAACAATGACTGAAGTCCACTGTTGACAAAACATCAGCACGTGAGTCCCTAAATCTGTCAATGAAGGACATGGTAAGATACCAGCTACTGAATTGATTGAAATAAAAATATTATAAAACTCAAAAATGTGATTCAAAACTAAAATCTGTGATAGTGCATAGATTCATTATAATGCACTTTTAAATAGACCTTCCCGTGGCTCATCTCTACTACATCTACATGAAGTTGTATGTTAGGAAATTTAATGAAACTGTACATAGTGATCTGAAAATCACATCCTAGCAAATCCCTGTAAAATCTTGTGGTTTTTATTGGAAACACAACAACATCACTGGCTCACTGAAATCTTAAAAGTCACTACAGCTAGATCATTATATGGCTTTTCATTGCCTTAAAAAAATCTCCCTACTCTGTCTTTCTGTAAGTAACACTCAAAAAATCTGCAGTCTATTTTAAACTGTAGCTATCTTTAGACTTTACTTGCTCTTCAGACTAAGCTGTAAACTCTTGGGACACCCAGTTTACACCGTGCCCCAGTGCAGGGTCCCACCCCTTAGTACCAGAAATAACAGCATTCCAGAAACAACAAAAACCCATTAAAATATCATTCTTCCTCTGGCTCTATGGTACACTTCAATTTCTCAAGCTATACTTTTCAACTACAAGCACATATCACAATTATTACTTTGATGCTCATTAATACCATCAGCATTTAAAACCATTTTTGAGTAATATCGTGTGCAAGAAGCACGCATAACTTCAATGACTCATGACAAGAGATTCAGGAACTGTTGCAGGTCCTGAGAATACCAAGGTGAATATTCATCCTCCCTTCCTCCCCACTGGCTTCCCTCAGGCATCACTCCCTTCCCTATCCTACAGCCTATCCCTTACAGTTCCCAGAGGTGCCTCCAGCCACCAACACCAACTGGGCTGGCCAGGCTGCAGCAGGAAAGCTGTCCCAGCTGCTGTGCCTGCAGCAAGCCCTACAGATTGCTATCATTAGCTGACTATGAGTATTTATCCATTTCTAGTGGCAGCGATTCATATTCTACAGGAATATGGCTGTATTCAGACAGTACATTTGGGGAAATTTTAATAAACGACAAAGTCTGTATGTCCATAGCAAGAAAAAACAGAAGGGAAAGTTGCCACATAACACAAAAATAAGGAATTATCTTGAGAATCTGTACATCTGTGCACAGAAACTGCCATATAACCAGTCCACAGAGATAATAAAAAATATTACATACCGTCAGTCTCGGATATCTACGCACTCCAGGTTTTTATAAGTCAAGGGGGTAACTGCCCAGGAGCCCTGCTTCTGCAACACATGCTGTGACAGAAAATTCCTCTGTACCCCTTAAGGGCCTAATCTGTCTGTAATAAAAAATATTTCACAAGTGCAGAGCTCTGACCTACCTTGATGCCATTTTATGGGTGCAGGTTGTTTGTGACTACAGAAATTTGCACTGGCAATCTTTTAGTGCTCTAAGTGGCTGTAGGTCTTTTTTTTTAAGAGAATATTATCAGTTTTCTAACTGAGAACGAGAAGAAATTTTATGGGACGAGGACATCTAGTGATCTGATATGTATTTACATGCTTAGCTCTTTCCTTGTATGGCTGAGACAGTCGCCTAGCAAATTAGAGGATTTTTTGAAGAGCAGTGAAGAGGAGTGCAGGTATGCAGTTTACTTTGCTATAAAGTAGTAGTCTTGGGGTTTTGCTAAGACAACATCCAAAACAACAGCAGCCATTTAAACACTTAATTCTCAGATCGTAAAATCATAGAATGGTTAGAGTTGGAAGGGACCTTAAAGATCATCTAGTTCCAACTCCCCTGCAATGCTGTCCTGGCTTGAGTGACACAGGATTAATTTCTCTTTCAGTAATTTTACTTTTTGGTAAGGTCTCTTCTAACGCATGGGAAAACTGCATTTTTAGAAGACTCTAGTGTCTGCATTTATGAAAATATTTACTTTATAACCAGCTATAGTATGCAGGTTTCAAGGTATCAGTGTTTTCAAGCTAGCCAGGTACGGAGATGAGGAGGAGCGAGACCCCAGCACTCGACCCAAGCTGGCCAACAGGATTATTTCATACCATGAATGTCACATTCAATATAGACTAGAAAGTTTGCTGAGGAGTTCTCTCTCTCTCCCTTGATGGCTGCCATCCTGAGAACTTCTTGCCCCGGTGCCGGACCCCTGAGGCCTTCCCTTCCTCCCAAAGCCATAGCACTTGCAGTGTCTGACATTTGCTGTCCCCTGCTGGGAGTGCACAGCTTCCCACTGATATCATTGGCTGAGTATAATCCTTATGTATTTTATATTGGCATCGGGGTCAACACTGGTTCTTCAGTATTATTAATGTTATTTATTTACTCTTATTCTATTAAATATTTAAACCCTTGGGTTTCCCTGTTTTTTTCCCAACTCCCCCTTCCCGGGTGGGGAGGGATCATTGGGTGATAGAACAATCGTCTAAAAGACAAGAAATTATTGTGGGTTCTTCAAACCATAACACGTAGGCAGGGACAGCTTCCACTAAACCAGGTTGCTCAGAGCCCCATCCAAACTGACCTTGAACACTTCCAGGGATGGAGCATCCACAACTTCTCTGGGCAACCTGGTCCAGTGTTTCACCATCCTCACAGTAAAGAATTTCTTCCAGATATCTAATCTAAATCTTCCCTCTTTTGGTTTAAAGCCACTACACGTTGTCCTATCACAACAGGCCCTGCTAAAAATGTTTGTCCCCATCTTTCCTGTAGGCCCCCTTTAAGTACTGGAAGGCCACAATAAGGTCTCCCCGGAGCCTTCTCTTCTCCAGGCTGAACAGCCCCAACTGTCTCAGCCTGTCTTCACAGGAGAGGTGCTTCATCGCTTTGATCGTCTTTGTGGCCCTCATCTGGACTCGCTCCAACAGGTCCACATCTTTCCTGTGCTGAGGACTCCAAAGCTGGATGCAGTACTCCAGGTGGGGTCTCACCAGAGCAGAGTAGAGGGGCAGAATCTCCTCCCTCGACCTCCTGGCCACAATTCTTTTGATGCAGCCCAGGATCCAGTTGGCTTTCTGGTCTGCAAGCCCACATTGCTGGTTCATGTTGAGCTTCTTATCAACCAACACCCCCAAGTCCTTCTCCTCAGGGCTGCTCTCCATCCATTCCCTGCCGAGCCTGTATTTGTGCTTGGGATTGCCCTGACCCATTGGCAGGACCTTGCACTTGGCCTTGTTGAACTTCATGAGGTTTGCACGGGCCTGTCCAGGTCCCTCTGGATGGCATCCCATCCCTCCTGGGTGTCGACCACACCACACAGCTTTTTGAAAATCAGATCAAGGTCTTTGAAATTAAATGTTGCAAAGATGTAATGATTATTGCTACACTTCTCATCTACAGCTATGCCACCCCCCAATCTGTATTATACTGCCATTAATGACCACCTGCACAATTCTTGCAGAATAACCATTAAAATCCTGATAAATCTAATGGCAATAGCTTCCCATTCGACTATACAACTGCTCAGTGCAGCAGCATCTCTGAAATACAGTGATAGTTCTCCTTAAATTCTTTTTTTGATAGTTCTTTCTTTTTTTTTTAAACTCTCCTGAAAGCATGATTTATTACATCTTAGAATGAAGAACATTAGAGTAGTTATTCAGTATTGTAACTCTCCTGGACTAAGTTTTATCATAGAAACACTGGAAATTTGTAACTATAAAAACCTCAGACAAATACAGTAATGATCCATCACTCACAATAGCCATCGTTCTTGAACTGTGTATTACTTGGAGACAAAAATGTCAGATTTCATGAATATAAATATCAGTAACAAAGACTTGAAACTATTAACATCTCTGTTTATACGATTTTCAGAGTGATACAGAAATATCACATCCATATTTTTTAAAATAAACCAAAGTAGTATAAAACAGATGTTAAAATATTAAAGTAATTAGGGAAAACAATAAACCAGTTAACCACTGACAACAAAAAATGTATGATCAAAGATGTTGGTTTAAAAAGAACCTGTATTTTTCATAGCCATAGAGAAAGTCCAAGAAGACATACATTTGCTTATCTGCACTTGTTTGTTGTTTTGTAATGCAGGGGCTAAAACTGACTGCATTAGTAAATCTGTCGATGCACCATGAACATACTTTCTTTCTACTGTACTAGCAGTATGATTAACATGCCCCACAAAATCTCGTTCCACAATTCATGCAGAAGGCTCAGTCCCGCCCTACGTAATTTTAGACTTGTTTTACTGTATGATCTTTTTAGGTGGTATCTTCTCACCTTCCTCACTAATACAAATATTCCTCAGAAGAGAAGATTTTTCTGGGAAGGTAACAGCAGATGACAGCAGATAATCGCACAAAGAGCTACTCGAGGCAGTTCTCCTTTTTACCTCACTGTCTCCCTGATTACTGAAGTAATCCTAACTTGTGAAACCTCCTCTGTAAAACCACTGCTCTCCCTGATGAAATGTGTTACTGCTGGGTAGAAGGAGCAGCAGAGACCCTCTCCTGGCCTCCCTTGCCAGAGCTTTGAGGCTCTGGAGGTGCTGACCCAGAGCCAGGGCCAGAGGATTTGGGAGAGGGCAAGTCCCAGCAGGGCTGAGCTGGTTAGGCTGCACAGGAAAGGACACAGCAGAGCACAGAACTGATGCTCTTATGACACCATGGCAGTAGTAATAACCAGATTTGTGACTCGGTTTGCATTGCCTACATTTACCATCATGATAAAACCAATCAGTTTTTCAATGAGAACATACGGAAATGGCAAACTTTGGAGGGTTTGGATAGTAAAGCGAATAAATATGAAGTAGTTTGATTTGCGCCGTGCTGTTTATCTAATGTTTTTACTGCTTTTAATTCGTGCCTTCATAGACAGAAACCTTCTGTTTCCACTAATAGTAAAATTTAACTGGAACTGAAATATTTGTTGAACTTTATTTGAAGTCATATACTGATAAAGAATTAAGAAATATCTATTCAGTGGAAATAAACTCAGATAAAAAAGAAATCGTTCTTTCCTGTCATTGCAGAGCCCAAAGCAAGTATCTGAAGTAATTCTTACGGAATTCAGTTGAATTCTGTACTATTATCTATTGTCACATTTCCTCCATTATTAATGTTTGTATACAAAGCATATGAACATTTTATATATAGAGAAAATGACTTAATCTTCTTTCATTTTAGCCAACATAGCCCACTGAAGTTGGCAGCAGCAAGAACACTGAGTAACCTTTTAAGGAAAAATAATGCTGGGTGCCTTTCAGCCTTATTACCATAACTTATTCTTAAACTCTATTGATTACTGAAATAAAAATTCAATTTCTCTTGCACATGGACAATTTCTTTCAGGGAGAGGGCAAGTTTCTTTGTCATGCAGAAAATTTTCATTCCAAAGTTTGCTAAACAAAATGGGCATTGATATTGCTATGATTATTACAGTTGAGCTTCTGATTTTTAATATTTTCAACCTGAGAGATTTATTTCTTCTCAAATAAAGAAAAATCCTTCTCAGAATAAAAATATATAGCTTCCTAATATTTCCTGATTCTGAAAATTACCAGGTGCCAACATGTGAAGATAAGGAAATTGAAGACCCTTGAGGCTGACTTGAAGAACCACAATGGTGAGGAACTGTGATATAGTGGTTTAGGCAATTTCATTGCAGCTGCTTGGCACTAGAAAAACGAGAAATGGGTTTTCTGTTACTAAATATAATGAATTCACTTTCTGTCCTGTCACAAATTGTCAAACTTCATTAATGAGAAGAAAGATGTGGTGCAAGTGCATATAAAGGGTAATATGAATATACATATTTAAAATGGAGAAATATTGCATATTGCCACAGGAGGATTTTTTCTCTGCATCAGATATTGCATAATTCTTTTAAATAAGATATTTCAAAATTAACAGATACAGCGATGTAACGCAACTTCTATATCTTCAGAGCGATTTGCTCTTATTTGCAAAAAATGGTGACATTTTTAAGTGTTTAGATACAGCTCAGTGGCTTCATTTCAACATAAAATTTAAGCCATGTTTACTTTAAATCTGTGGGTATGCAATAGAGTAAGGCAACTATTCTTAGTTAGAATTAGGTTTAAATATCTTGCTGAATCAGAGCATAAAACACTTCATCATTTAATAGTAACATGACTTACACTTTTAATTCTTTCTGCAATTGTTTTAGATTCAGCGTGGCTCAGTTTGTTCTTGAGGACAGAAATGGTTGTCATTTACTGTTTTATGCAATATATGAATAAGTGTACTGTCAGTAAGAGATGGTCAGATTTCTCTTGAAGATTACTGTAAAATACTCATAATTACCATTTCAATTGGAGTTATGAGAACAACAAAACTGGAGGAACCCACCTCAGGCAAATTTAGATCTACTCGCAGCCTTCAGCCAAGGTTTTTGCCAGTCAGACTGATCTGGGGATGCAGCAGAGGTTACTGGAATCACCCAGGACCCTACAACTACACATTCCATAGAGCTGTTTTAACCCAGCAGATGTCCTGAGGGACATGAGTTTTCACTCAGGATGAATTCCCCTGTGCACGAAAAGCCTTGCTGGCACAAGACCCAATTTACATTTCCCAACACCACTGAGAAGAAATTATACCTAAACTGGCCAGTAGGTCAAAGGAGGTGATTTTGCCCCTCTACTCCACTCTCGTGAGACCCCACCTGGAGTACTGCATCCAGCTCTGGAGTCCCCAACATAAGAAGGACATGGACCTGTTGGAGTGGGTCCAGACGAGGGCACACAAAAATGATCAGAGGGCTGGAGCACCTCTCCTATGAGGACAGGCTGAGAGAGTTGGGGCTGTTCAGCCTGGAGATGAGAAGGCTCCAGGGAGACCTTATTGCGGCCTTCCAGTACCTAAAGAGGGCCTACAGGAGAGCTGGGGAAGGACTTTTTGCTAAGGCATGTAGTGATAGGACAAGGGGAAATGGCTTTAAACTGGAAGAGGGCAGGTTTAGATTAAACAGGAGGAAGAAATTTTTCACTTTCAAGGTGGTAAGGCACTGGAACAGTTTGCCCAGAGAAGTTGTTGAGGCTCCATCCCTGGAGATGTTCAAGGCCAGGCTGGATGTGGCTTTGAGCAACCTGGTCTAGTGGGAGGTGTCCCTGCCCATGGCAGGGGGGTTGGAACTTGATGATTGTCAAGGTCCCTTTCAACCTAAAGCGTTCTATGATTCTATGATTCTATCATTTATTTAGACATTTGGTAAAGGTAAGACTTCCATGACTACAGAAATGAAGCACATATCATGCACTTTTATGGTCCTTGTTGGCAAGTGAAACACAATGGATTTCTTCTGTACAGAACTGAAGGGAGGATGGAAGTCATTGAGCAACTTGAACCCACTAACTGTCACGGTAAAATAAGTGCTTTGTGGTAATTAAAAATATCCTACTGGTTTGAAATCTGAAACTGCAAGCTCTGAAAACGGTAGCGGAGAAGTCTGGCCACCTGGAAGCGTTTATCTTCATTCTTGCCTGGGGTAGAACAGCATAGCTCATTTCCAGTATGTTCTCAGAAACCCTTCACCCCCAGGTCTTGTCCCCCTGGGCAGGGGGCAGTTCACACATACATCAGTTTTAGCCATGTGCAAAGTCAACACAGCAGTCTTGTTCAAACGTAGCCAAAGAATTTTTACAGATGACTTATCCCTCAGAAAATTTGCTGTAGTACGTTTTCCTCTGTTTATGCTTACAGCGTTGTTCTGTCCCACTTATTTAGAACATGCTCATTTCTGCTGATTATTTAGCAGTCCTGAATTTGAGAGACACACTAAAGAATTTGGTAAATTTGAAGATCAGGAAATTAAAACAGAAATTGAATATTTGCATACAATAATAAATAGGAAATTAAATTTCAGTTCTGCAATAAAAGGTAATTTGATCTTCCTGGAGTTGGCAGGACCCCATTGCTGTTCATGTCCACATTGGACCATACATGATGCTCTTCTGAGCAGAGCTTAAGGCTTAGTTATTTAAACACATGTGCATGAAGTCAGAGCGTGTACATCAGGTATTTGTCATGCACAGCTAGCCATGTCAGAGACTTCACCCAAACAAATGCAGTTGCTCAGGTCTGGGAAAGAGAGGTCCCTCAGTAAATCCTGTTCAAGTCACCAGTTACTTTGAAAAAATTAACAGGATTAAAAAGTAGTGCAGTCAGGAACTGCTAAGGATAAAGGACTTGTTCTTGGAGTGAGAGGTTTCGCGATCCTCCATGCAGAGGCCTCTAGTGGAGAAAGCGCAGCAGGGCTTCAATTTCTTCAGAAACCACAAAACTGAATTTGGATTTTTAACTGATCTGGTAATCAGTCAGTGCTCTAAACAAATCACTGCTTTTTCATGTAATATGTTCAAGAGAGCAGTGAAGGAGACGACAGGGCAGATGACGCTGATCTGGCACAGGTCATGGCCGGGCAAGTGTACTGGCCAGCCAACTATTGACACACAACTGGCCCTTTTAACCCCCTTACCCCTCTATTTTCCCCACACTTGTTCCTGCCCCAATCACCTAAATCCTCCCTTTCTCCCTCTCTTTGGTTTCTCCCCTAATCATCACATATTAAGCCTTATGCTTGTGCTTTTCCAAAATGCTCTTCCCCTGCATCCCATCAGGTGTCCCACACCCCTAGGCAGCAGCGCCTCTCAGTCCAGCTGGTGCTCCAGGTTTGACTCGTGGTGATGGGTGTCACATCGGGACCCTGGGGCCAAGGTTATCCTGGGACAGCCCTATGAATCCTCTGAGTCCTTGATTTGGGTTCCCACCTGCCTTGTGCCCCTGTGCTCCTCTGGGCTTGTGGAAGTGTGTGACGTCTCACACAATGGGCCTGGTAGCAGCCAGGGCAGGGTACTGTTTGAGGTGTCCCACCCGACATTGTCTCTCCATGCTCCTTTGTGGGTGTGCACAGAAGCTTTTATCACATAACCTGAAAGAGAATACATTTATATTTAGAATGGCTTATTAATTTGATGTCTCATTAATGTTTATTTTCCAGAAGTATCAAAATAGACATCAGAATTTCCCTCACTTAAAAAGAAAATACTACATTACAGTCAAATAAAAGTTTATGTTGAATTTATTAAAAGTAAAAAGAACTTTAGTTAAAATATTCTACATTTCCTATATGGAACATTTTGCTTATTTCGAAATACCTTAGTTGAATACTTATCAGATATGCAAGTCTGGAAAAAACCCTCATTATATCCATTCCCCCCCACTTTCCTTGATTTTTTTTTTTCTTTCAAACAAATAAACCAAGAGTAGGAGTTGTTTACAGAACACTGCCTTCAATATGTGGCAGGAGAAGACCTTGCAGCATTCCCTGGGTGTGACCCATCTCGGCTGCAGGATAACCTCTAGTGACAGTGAGGATCTCTGTTGGGAAACATCCTGTAAGAGCGGCCCAGGCTCCATCCCCTGGATCATCCCTCCCGATGATCCCTACAACTCCTTCTGTGGGGTAACAGACAACCAAAGGGTGGCACCCCTCAGGATTTGCTGCTTCTGGGCTGCTCCTAACTATTCAGTAAATTTTAATGAATTGGCTTGCCAGTTCCAGTACCCTTTTCCAGTTGTATAAAACTGAATAAAAAAATGACCACACACATTTCTCTACTACTGCATTAAATGTGCATCTCAGTATTTTCAGAACATAGAAGGCTTTCTAGGAGTAGGCATATTTCTATGCATACTTATGCTATGCACTATATTCCTATGAACAGCTCAAAGGTCCTATCTAAATGATCTTATAGACTGTACCTCTTCCAGTCAGAAACAGAAGCACAGTAAAAAATAACTTTGTTTTGCAAACACAAGAGAAGGTGCTGTGACAGCCTGAAGCAATAAACCCTCCTCCCGCCTCTAAACAGCAATGGTGCCAAAATAGTAGTAGCAGTTCAAAATATTAATACAAGAACATAGAGAACAGTTTTGCATAAAATTCAAAGGTAACAAGTCAATAAATAATTTATACTGCTACACGTATTTAAATTGTATTTCATGTTTCCCAGGGATACAACATAACTTGGATAACACTTACTGACAGATGACAGATTGTCTCCATAGTTTTATGGAAACTATGGTCTGCAAAAAAATGTTTACTACCAGCAAAATCAGTGCTTAGCATAAAAACTGATAGAAACTATTTTTTTCTCTTTTTCTCAAGGTTCTCACATTAAACCATCCCAGTTCAACATAGTTAAGAATGGATTAAGTAGTTTAAATGCAGTATTATAAATATTAAACAAAATTTTTACTCAATCATGTGCCAAAAGGACAAGCATGGAACACAGATTTTGTTTTCTCTGGATTGTCATAGTAATAAACGTTTAAAGTCTGCTCATCAAGTATGATGTAACCCTGGGATATCACAAAAACGAGTTTCATATGATAGAAACTACATCACATAACTAATAAACGAACTTGCTCAGAACTGCTGCGTTGTATCTCGTTTTAGTTGCCATGATAAAGCAAAGAAATGTACTGGGATTTTTAACAGAATGAGATCTTAGTAACAGTTGCACAGATCTTGTCCCAGATTGTTGTTTTTTTAATTGTAATTAAAAAGTGGTATATTTCACTTGCTAATTATCATAAACTCACCCCCAGATTACCTGAAGACTCTGTAGCATCTTTCTGCTTTCCTCCACTGTGTCACCTGAGAGTGGGGGACTTCTTCAAGACATGGGGTTATTTCTGCTGAGCCAACAGGCTGATACTCTGAGCTGCGCCGAGAGTATAAAATCGTCTTTTACAAGTGAGAGGTGAGGAGTGGGCAGAAGTAAAGCAGTTTCTTATAGGAGCAGTCAGCCTCGGGAGGAACGAGATTGATGGCCGCTATTAACAGCAAAGATAACCCCAAGGCAGAGTGCCAGGTGTTATACAACTTGCATGACATGCATTTGGTAGCCCTATCCCAAAGGCCACCTGAGGTCCTATATATGTTGAGGGGCTGTGGGAAGACAGCTGCAGTCTTCCCTCTGCTGCACACCCCCAGTGGGCAGAGTTTTCGAACAGGTAACACTTTGTCTTTGTTTGCTTGCAAAACATTTTGTCTTTGTGTCCTGCAAAAAAAACCCCAGGAGTCAATCGTAATTTCAGGCTGGAAGACATCCAACCTGGAGCGGAGAGAGAATGGAGAGAAACTAGTAAAGCAATAAAAGCATCCAAGTTTACTTAAGCCACAGGCATATCAGGCATATGCATTAGACAGCCTAATCTAGTAGGTGGCTGTTCAAGACCTTAAGGTTGGGCTGGAGTTGCTGTTTGTTTTGAAAAGGAGTGATTTACCACTCAAGGAGGCTCCTTTCCTTTCCTTTCCTTTCCTTTCCTTTCCTTTCCTTTCCTTTCCTTTCCTTTCCTTTCCTTTCCTTTCCTTTCCTTTCCTNCCCCCCCCTTCTCTACCCTTCCCTTCCCTTCCCTTCCCCTCCCTTCCCTTCCCTTCCCTTCCCTTCCCCTTTCCTCCTGATCATGAACTATGCTCCTGTGATGAAACACTAAACAGTTCTTTGCTGTCACTCACGACAAAACCCCTCATAGCTTCTATACTGAATGTTGAACTCCCATGACAAACTTTTCTGTGCACAATCACTCTAGGGGAAAAAAAAATAAAATCTAATTCTCTCACTTCTTGGAGTCCTTCCCAAAGCAGAAAAAACCTGAAATATGCAATAAAGTTGCAATAAAAGCATCACACACACATACCTCTAGTGAATTATATGTTTGAGCTAGCTGGTCTACCAGGAGATGTCCCTGCCCATGGCAGGGGGGTTGGAACTAGATGATCTTTAAGGTTCCTTCCAACTCTAACCATTCTATGGTTCTACAAATCTGTGATTCTATATAACAGTACTTCAGTAAGCCCTAATCATGAACAATGACAGGCCACTCCAATCAGTATGATATAAATTCAAAAATTGCGCTGTTCCCATGCAATCGCTCTGAGAAGCTTCCCAGAAGTAGGATGCAACAAGTGTTTACAACTGTCTTCCCCACAACTTAAATCAAAGGAATATAATTTTGCTGTGCTTATGAAATGATGTTAACCTAGTTTTTAGGAGTCAAATATGGATATGGTGAAGAACTGGAATATGATATGTACAAGAAACCATGGGCACATGAGTCAGCCCTCAAGAACATCTATGTATTTTGTATCTCAAACCCTAAACTTCCATTCTTGCAAGTTAAAAGTATTTCGTTTCATACCGACATGCCTTTGTTTCATGTCCCAGAAGATGGCAGTAGTCCCACAGTATTTCATGGATATATAGCAGCTGTTTCCTCTCCAGGTTGGTTGTGGTTTTTTTAGAGCTAACTTTCTCTATTTTATCACTTAAGGAGTAAATATTCATTAGCATTACTTTGGTGCTAACATACGGTTTGTACCTGAATTTTTTAGAACATATTCACAGTTTTTTATATATATTTATTTTATTTTAAATTAAACTAAAATGAAAATAACAACATTTGTATTAAAATACCTTATTAAAGGCCACCTAAAAAGACAGGCAATGCTATGTATTTACCACTTGACTCTAGGGAGATATTAAAACCTATTCTGTCTCAGATTGGAGAGCAGAAATGTGTGCTGTCAATTCAAGCTTGAGCTAAGGCATTTTTAAGACAATGATAGTTAAAACTAGTTTAATTGCAGCCCAGAGCAATGAGGAAACAACCATTTGAGCAAATGTTATCCAACTCTGCTCTTACATAAATTGAGGTACAGAGGATGAAAGCTTTTCTATTTTCATGTTTGTGTTGCTAATTCTCTGTTTCATTAGAAATCTTGTATTTAGCATTTTATTAGACCCCATAAAGTGGAATTGTAACACAGTAAAAACATTAGCTTCTCTTTTAAAAAAATGGTGGTTGCAGAGGTAATCGAAGATATGAAGCTTCAGGACTTGACACCAGATGACAAACACAAAGACGGTATCTGTGTATCTACGTAGGCAGCAGCATCATATCATTTTGGAGATCGCTGGTGTGGCTTGAGGTTTAGCATGACTAGAAATCCCGTGTGAGAGAGCACAAGAACATGGATGGATTCTTTCCAACAGACACTGCCTGCTGCATTGCCTCCTGCCTCTTGCTTACTTAAGAATTTCCTAAGCTGCATATGCATTACAAAGTTCAAAATATCCTATCTGGTGCATCAAAACCTCAACGACACCTGCCTGTGTGACACTGTGTGTGACGCTGAGGCTACGCACCATCTCTTTGTGTGCATCTTCTCAGTGCTTTACACAAAAAAGACTTGAGTTTGATTGGGACTTTTGGCTGTTACTTGATTAAAAGTAATACATTTCTTTAACACCGTCTTAAGTATTTCTGAAGGTCAATTTCTCCCTGAGTGTCTTTCAGAGCCTATAATTTCTATTTGTCTAATCTGTGAGCCAGCAATTCATTGCACTGTGATTAATACATTTTCCCCCACTTGTTGTGTGAACTGTAGAGTACATTAGAGCTATTTTGAGGACAATAGATGCATTGTAAAGCAGCATTTGTGCAATTACCATGGCGAAATCCTAGCAAGTTCTTCCTTGACTGCTTCTCCTCCTCTTTCTCTGTTCTCTGAACTCAGTTGAATTCCCATTGGGATGACTTGAGACTACTTCAAGGATGACTAAAGAACAATTAAAAAAAAAACCAATAATCTCTCTTGACCTTGTTTCTGAAGGAAAAAGAAAAATGTGTTCAGAATAATTCTGAATCCTTCCCCTGTACTTCAGCCGCCAGGAGCTGAATACATCTTCATTATCATTGGAAAAATGACTGAAGGGCCCATTTTGCCTCCCCAAATCCTTTTGAATGTCTACAACAGTACTGAACTACAATAAGGAGGATGCCAGGCATTACAGACTTGTGCAAAATCATGAGGAGCCCGGTATTCAGCCCTTTGAGAGTCCAGTTTCAAAAGTCTAAAAGCTTTGGGTCCCTAAACTAGCATCAATGGGGGAGAATAGTCTGGTGGAAGATGAGATTCATAGAATCATAGAACAGTTTGGGTTGGAAGGGACCTTTAAAGACCATCTAGTCCAATCCCCCTGCAATGAGCAAGGACATCTTCAACTAAATCAGGTTGCTCAGAGTTTGCACCCTGTGCCTATGACAATTAATGAAGCTAATTATAGACTGTCATAGGCACAGGGTGCAAACTTGGAGCAACCTCTGACTAGAGGACAGCAGTGGCTGTTTTCTCACCTCGACTATACCAAGCTTTTTAGTTTCACACAATAACCTTACAGCAAAATTGCTGAAATATGGTTTTGACAGGTGCATGCAAAGTTGGCTGGCCTGCCAGGCCCCAAAGGTTGCAGCCAGTGGTATGAAATTCCACCAGCGGCCAGTCCCTAGTGAGATCCCTCAGGGGTTAATACTGGCACCAGTACTTTTAACACCTTTATTAAGAACCTGGACAATGGGATGTAGTGCAACCTCAGCATATTCACAGATACCAAACTGCAGGCAGCCGTTGATAGGCAGGAGAGCGAGGCTGATGTACAAAGACACGAATCTCATGAGAAATCTCCAAAGCTAACACAAAGTTTTACATCCAGGATAGACTAATCCCGTGCAACAGAACAGGCTGGGGGCAGCTGGCTGGAAAGCAATTTCACAGAAGAGGTCCTGGCTGACAGCAAGTTGAACATGAGCCAAGTGTGCTCTTGCAGCAGTGAAAGCCAGCTGTGTCTTGGGCTGTGGCAGCAAGAGCGTAGCCCTTGCCGCTTGCTATCTTGCTACTAGCCCTTGCTATCACTTCCCGACAGGGGCAGTGGTTCTTCCCCTCTGTTAGGCATTTGAGGCCACTTCTGAAGTACTGTCTCCAGTTTAGGCTCCCCAGACCAAGAAAAATATTGATATACTCGAGCAAGTCCAGTAGGTAGGTGCATTTGGTATGATGCCTATGCAATTTCATTTTTATCTGAAATAAATGGATTCTGTGGAAGTGCAGCAGAGGTGACTTTGAAACCCTATGGGAATTAACAGCTAATGCTTACCTTTGAATATAGCTTTATAATAAGGAAAGGATTCTCAGCTGTTTTTAACCGTCCTGTACAGGCAGAAACTCCAGCATTCTCTGTTAAACATCTAGGTCTTGTTCTTTTTATTGAAAATTCAACTACAGTCAAGAATACACCAGTCTGGTCAGTATGGCAATAGGAGG
The DNA here is from genome assembly GCA_008711295.1 of Anarhynchus alexandrinus. NCBI lineage: Eukaryota > Metazoa > Chordata > Aves > Charadriiformes > Charadriidae > Anarhynchus > Anarhynchus alexandrinus. The sequence continues at coordinate 2,650,527 of VUYV01000055.1, read as the reverse complement.
ACTCTCAGTCCCTCCTCCAGAGCAGGAGCTTAAGGTTTGAAAGTGAAGACCCACACAGTAATATGAGCACAGCACAAGGATGGGGGGAAAGAGAGGGACATCATGAAGGTGAGACACTTTCAGCAACAGCAAACCTGAGGGCACACTGTGCCTTTTACGTGGAGTCGAACACCACATTGCTGTCTGAAGAGTAATGCAATGGCACAGTCATAAACAAAAGCAAAGTCTTTGTGATACATACTTGGGAATAAATTATAGATATTTCTGGTGATGGCTATTATTAAATACTTGAGCATACATCAAATCAAATTCGTCAGGTGTGCCTACAAGAATCCGGTGTTGTGCTTTGTAAATGTGGCAGTTTGGTTAAACGGTTGCATTTGCTCTGCCTTGGCTCGTGAAGCTGGAGGAGGGCTGATGCAGGCTTTGTGAAACTCCCGTGGGCAAACTAATCTTCTCGCTTGCACGTGCTGGTACCTTAGTGCTATTTGCTCATCTTAAGCAATTTACATTCTGCTTCCCCAGTCCTTTCAATGAGGTTTAACGGAATCCTAAGAGAACTATGGAGAAATAGAAGTAAAGAAAACATTTTCCTAATACAGAAATCATTTTCTCAGATTTGCAGTGAAAGGGCATGTACTTTGTTTAAACAAAGCTCTTTTTTTTTTTTTTAATTGAAGGAGGAATAATTTAGACTAACATTCAACAAATATTAAAACAATGACACTTTTCATATGATGACAGCAGGAATAAAATGTTCATACCACGTATGACCTGTAAGTAATTATGATGGTCTTAGCACTACTTATATTTTGTCAGTGCTAAATGGGACACACTGAATGCTATAGAAGAAAAGTACAATCTCATGACAGTCTGATGTCCTGAAATGCCTCACTGAGAGGTCAGACTGACAACAGAGATTGATGGAGCCCAGGGTTGTATAGGAATTTAGTGTTAGAGACTGGAAAAACAATTCATAATTTCATATTCCTGCATCGATTTCAGGGCCATGTCTAGGATCTCTTCTAAAAATCTGTTTGTTGGATTCACAGGGAGCCTTGAACCCACCCTGAACGGCTCTGGGGACAAAGTCAGGATGGAGAGAGCCTCCTAGCACTCTCTGAAGATTACATGTAAGAACCAAATGAAATTTAAAAAGTGAAAAAAAAAGGTGGAAACAGGCAATCTGCGTACCTGAAAACTCAGTCCTTACTCACAAGCAATTAGGAAGAAGGCAGATAGGAATGACTGACATTTTTAGTGTGTAAAAATGGATTTGCACATTTTCTTCGTACAGACCAAATATTTAGAGCAACACACTTTTGATTACTTAAGGAAGGTTATGGCCTAGATAAGTGCAGAGAAGAGTTTTAAGGTGTCCCAAAGAAAGGTTTAAATAAAGCTAATGGCAACCTCTGCTATGTTCTGGCATCTCAGCAATTTTAGGCAACTTGTGATATTGTGTGTCTGACTAGCGATTTTGAAAGCTTGAACTTGGCAGCACTGAACACAGCAATCTTACTTCATGTTTGGGACTGAAACCAGAAATTCGGATTTTAATCTTATGGTATTTATCTCATTTTTCTTTGACTCAGCTTCATTTAGAGAACTTGGTGTGAACAAGAAACAACCGATTAAAATCTAACAGGTTTTAACATGTGCTTTCAGCTTCTGCCTTCATTTTATAACTTCCCATAAGCCCCCTAGGGGTTTTTTGAGAGCCTCAATTCCTAAATTCTATACTAGATGTGAGAAATGCTAAATATCAATGTTATTTCCTTCCTAGCACTCTATTCTTCCCCTTAAACGAGCTGGCATCAGTGATAAGTGACAAAACATATTCCCGTTAAAACACATTCACAATAATGCTACAGAAAGTTAGAGAAACTCATTCCCCTTTCACTTTTAGCAATCTCTAGTTAATTTACAGGTGAAAAAGCCCCATTTAAATAGCCATGTTATCCCATCTTGCCTCAGATGCTTTCTTTGACCTCGCAGACTAACCTTCATAAAGCAGTGAACTAGGATAATGAGGTGATAAGAGTTGAATTTACACTTATTTTCTGGTTATAAGCAAGTGTAACATTTTTACATTTCATACATATTGCAGTTAACAATTATAATATTTTGTTTTTAATAAACAAGAACCTGCCAAGGGAATGCTTCTTTCTCATCCTTCCCCTCACATTCCCAGAAGCAGCACATATTTATAGCAACGAAACAAAAATTATGTGGGAAGCCACGTCGGGTGTAGAAATCAGAGTGAGCTAGATCGGCCACAAATCTGAAGGGATTGAAGGTTTCTGCTTAACAGCTACTCCAAACCCACCAGTTGTACACTGGTGCATGGGCATTTGTACTGGGAGAAGATTTTTATTATGGAAAGTACACGCAAGTGGGTCTGAAACTCCTTGACATATGTCCTTCAAAACGATTTCCATTTTCCTTTTCTGAAAGCAATTTTCACAGTCCATGCTAAATTGCTGCAGATAAATATTTCTCTCGAGTCACTTCATTTTTATCTTTGCATTCACTCTGCTCAAGAAAATGAATTAAGGCTGACTCCTATCATCCATACTCTCCCAAGCAAAGAATTTGTTCTCCACGTTTGCCTACCTAATTAAAGCAGCAAAGTAGGTTTAGAGGTGAGGAAAAAAGGGCGATTATCTCAGGCTTCAGTCAAGGCAAGCTATCAAAGAGCAGCTAGGACATGAAAAAAGGGCATTTAATGATTCTGAGGCAGCCTTTCCTTTTTGTGCCAGCTTTATGCCACCTGTGCTTTCCATTTTCTTAGCATTGCATCTGTGGTCCAAGAAAGCACAGCGTAGGACTGGATCTGGCACAATAAGACTGGCAATACCTTTTTTCCTGTGGAGATGTGACATCAAAGTAGATTGATGTTTTCTGAAACTCATGAGGTTATACTGGCTGTATAAAATATGCTCAAAGCAAAACCGTAAGTATTAATAGTCAAACGATACTTGGAATTTGTCAGACTGGGAAAGAAAATGTCCCCTAAAGAATACTTCATGAAGTGCCACGCGACCCTGCTGCAGTACAGAGCTGTTGTGAAAGCACTGCAAACACGTCAGGGCATGGGACTTCAGACCTGAATTGTCATCTCCTTCTAATCCTGACCTGCCTGCATGGCTCTTCATAAATTATTTCACCTCCATTTCTCCCACTTTGTCTACATTACCTACAGAGGTTGTAAATTTTCTTTTAAGTGAAGGAGCTTATTAGAAGGAAGACGTACATTTTCTGTAAATTTTTATAGAAAGACAAGTAGCTGATGAAGCTGTCACCACTGATGGGAATGAACTACTTTATGGTGACAAACAACAGAGAGGATGCAGTGAGAACAGAGCCAAGAGAAGATGTGAAAGGGACGACACGCATTCTATATTTGACGTCATACCTTTGATTTGATGAGACCGCTTACAAGCTACAGTTTCACCGTGCACTTGTGTGAATTATGGCAATGACACTTCAGTTTCAGGTCAGAACAGTTACCGAGCAGTGTTACCAAAACACAGGAAAATGATGGGAGCTGGATATTGTAGGAGCCTGGTATCCACCCAGGCTAACCTTTTTGCTTATCATCAGCTCTGCTCCTTCTGACTATCCTCTGGCTTGCAAGTTATACGAATGGGAATCCTGGACTTGTAACAAGAATCCTCAGACATGCTCATTTTTGTTAGCTTTGATTTTTATTTTTATTCTTTTATATCCTTTTCTATTAAGTAACAAAGTCTCTCATGTTACTTGCATGTACAACTATGGAAACAAATCTTTCTGTAATTTCTCTATATATGGGTATTTCAACAATGCGATGCTAATATTCTCCCTTGAATTGATCCAAGTTAAGTCTTTAGAGAGACCACTTTTAAACTGTATAAAATACAGCAAGCTCCCGGTACAACAGATTTCAAATAAGTCAAACAAATAAGCAGTTTCAGTTTTTATATGGATGTGTCAATAAGAACATAGATTCCTTGATGAAGCTGGGACAAGGAAAGATCTTCTGCCATAGACTCAGGCAGAAGTAAACCAAGGCAATCCCAGCACCCAGGGAGCTGGTCAGCAGGCTGACTAAACCCGTCTGAGACATGCACCTTTTCCATGCCACTAATCCCACAGGTGCATCCTAAAGTAATCCCAACATGCTTCTTCCTAGTAAGATGTAAGATGCTTTTACTCATAAATAAATGGGCTTTATTTCAAATAAGTTAAAAAAAGACAAAGCCACTAAGTGGGTACAATTGTCATGACAACCAAGCAGCTGTTGGTATGCCAGGTACAACAATACAACAACAGCAATATTCCCAAGCCTCAAGGACAACCTGTTAAATCCTGCTTTTAGTGCTCATGGACTTTGAAGCTTGAGTATTTTTAGAGTGGTACCCAATATTTCAAATCTTGCTCATTCATCACTAATTAACCTTAGGCACAACAATCACAACGAATTTACGACTAATAAAAACATGAGATTGAAAAAGCTGCTAAGTGTTGCTTCAATTCAAGTTTTGTAATAAAAATAGATTCAGAGTTTATAATAAATACTCAATGGCTAGATCACACATCACATACAACTTTATAATATTTTAGGATCAATTAGGTCCAGCAGCAGTTCTCAGCTCCCAAGTCAGAGTGAAAACCCAATCCACACCTTATCTGCCTTTATGCCTTCCTTAAAGACAAGTCCCAGATTTGGAAATAAGTCGGAGAGTCAGGGTGTATGGGACCCTTATGCTAGGCAGTCTGTAATAGCTGTATTACCTCTGCCTGGCTCTGCATTGTGACAAGTAAACTCTTTTATCAAGAACTACATCCAAACCTCTTAATGGCTGTTTCCTGTGTGCATTGTTATGTGCCATAGCATTTGGAGCCATATTATCCCACTCTAATAGGACAGCCAACTTCAGAACACCACCACCCTCCCCGCATCCCCTGCCCCCTGTCACATCCAATTTTCATTTCAGAGAAACCGAAAACTATTGCTATAACCACATGCCAGACCAGATTACTGCCATCAGGAGTTCTGATGAATTCTGTATATCAAAAAAGAGTTTTTTGTATCCGGTTATGGCAATTCCTTCGCCAAATGGAAATTTACAACCAGTTACCATTCCCAAATACATACACAGCACTCGCTGAAACACAAGAGAGCAGATATACTGAAGAGCACGACTACACAGAAATACTTCATGAAAAAGTAATTTCCCAGAACAAATAGAAGTTAAATGATCATCAGGTATAATTTAAATAATCCTCTGCCTTCTACCTGAAAGGTGGAGCACAGATGTGGGACGTGTTTCTGAAGGAAGAGTGCCTGCATCCCACAGATTAAGTTCTCTGCTTTCAAACTCTTGTCTCCTTTGGTCCCATGACTGCTCCACCATCATCCTGCTTCCCACGTGGCTGGGTACCGTGACAGCACGGTGGATTGGCAGGAAGGCAACAGTAAGTTTTGTGTCACCACTGAAGTGTAATTTGAAGTGCCTAAAAACCATGCATTTCTTTTTTAGACCCTTGGTGTGAATTCTTATACCATCATCAATGCCTTTCTTGCTTAAAATTGCATTATTCCTCATAGAAAACAGAGAAACAGATATCTCCAAGAGATATATACACAGGTAGACCAAACATAAGGATAATGTTTGCACCGTGTTCAGTGCGCATTTACTGGCTCATTTCTTACATACTGTCAGATCTAAGGCGCTTAAATACTTTTGACATCACTGTGAGTGCCATGGTAATAGATTGTAAGCAGCAAAGATTGCTGGCTAGAAAGTGGCCCAAATGCCCGTGTTGCCTGGCTTGAGCGTAGGTAAAAGGAAAGTGATACCCGAAGATTATTATCAAATGGTAAAAATAAAAGATATTTAACTTAATGTAATGTTATAGCTGTTATCATAATTACTCTTGAATGTTATAAGTACAAAATATAAAAAGTGCAATTCTACTACATGATGATCCAACAGAGGCTTTCATTTTTAGTTCTGAAGCATAACTACAGCGCAATAAGTCAGCTATATGAAAAGGTGATGAAAGCTTATGACATGGTTGCAAAATTTGGGTAATTTTGTGTGCACTCAGCAATTTATATCCAGTACACTAAATAGTAGAGTTTGGCAAGGGGGAGAGGGTATGGTTATAAAACTGGATGCTGCTCAGAAAAAGATTCTTCTAACTTCGCTCACACTTAAAGGTTCCCTCAAATGTCTCAGCTGTGCCCTGGCAGCAGGTACTGTCAGCAGCTCTGCACACCAGCCCCTGAGCTGGCTGAGGCTGAGCTACGCATGCGCTGCAGATCCAGTCCTTCCTCCACGGGCTTCACATCAGATTCATCCCAACCTCTGCAAACCCCAGTTAAAGCAGACGACCAGCCCTTCTGGCCCTCCCTGAATTTTGCCGTGGTCACAGCCCCCAAGGCTGATGCCGCACTCATCCAGGCAATTTGAAGCTTGGTGGCATGTACCACCAAAATTCTGGCACCCTGGGCAGATCCCAGCCTCAAGCCGAGGCTTCTGCAGTCCTGAAGGACTGAGAGAGGCTCCCAGCCCCAACCCCAGCTCAGGGGCTCGGGCTCCCCTCAAAAGCAGGAGGCCAGGTTTAAGCTCTTGCCTTTAGTGAGCGATTATTTATTATTACTTGCAAAGAGGTCCTGCATCCTCAGGCTTGCTTAAAGTTTGGCATTGTAGCTCTGTAGGTTTTAGTATACGATTGTCAGTATTAGGGGGTGGTTCATGAAAGAGAAGAGAAATTAGATTTATTTTATTCAGTATATAAAGCGAAGTTGGAAGCCTCATTTAAAAGCGACAAAGTAGGATACAAATCAGTGGGTTTGTAGGGGCATGACACTAGTCAAACAATATCCGCTGCACAAGTATTTATGCTCGTGGGAAGAGCTTTCTTGACAAAGAAAGAAGTTTTCTTGACAGTTAAGAGGTCAAACAGAGGCAAGAGACATCTTAGCAATGTTTTATACTTTGCTTTAAGTTTGGAAGTAATTTTTTTGAAGATTACTTTTTCTCAAATAGCCAGGTTTCAGCCTAGCCTAGACTAATTCATGTACCATTACTTGAATTCAGAGCTCTATCATCTTTCATTATGTTGGAAAAGCATCTGTATAATTTTTCTACTTCAAGCATTTTTATGCATACACTGCTCTCTGGCCTCTTTTTTGTTTGATTTTCTAAGTGACAGTCACTCAAAAAAATTGGATAATAGTCATATCACCATATTTATAGACTTAAATTATGCCTAGTAATATCTCTCTTGATTATTCTGCATTTTATTAAAAAGGATGTTTCCTCCCAAGAACTTGGAAGTCACTGAACATTCAAATAAGGAGAACAGCTTTTTGTTTACACATTTTAATTGACTTTTTATAATTTACACTGTTAACAGAATAAATATACATCCATTTCCAAAAAATAGCAGTGACGTGATATGTTATACATTAGTAAACTTAAATCTGCTTCATGATAGGTAGCTCTCCCCATATGACGTACTTTTGCAAAACAGGTAAATACATTATTTGGGTAGCAAATATTCATTATTAACACCTATTATCTGGTATAGCATTATAGATGAGAATGTAGCTATGCTAGAACATGTTTACAAGCATTAAAGTAAGTTCCAGCAAACTCACTAAGATATTAGAACCACACATATTTGAAAAATTAGTGTGAAAGAGAGTAAATTTGGATTCAATATCTCCTCATCAATGATCTGAAAAAATGACAAATCCTTTTACCCACTGTTTTGCACTACCTCTACTATCTAGGAAAAGCATTTAATTTCAAGGGGCCTTACACAGCACAGACATGTTCTTAAATGTTCCTGCACGGGACTGCATTAAGGGTTTTGTAAAGCAAATGGTGTCCCTAGTCTTTTCTTCAAGAATGGGGTGTGCTCCAGGTATGCCAGAACTTTCTTCTGACAGCTTAGAAACAAAATAGAGTAATAAAAAAAAAAAAATGATGACAGCAATGTTATCTGGAGCTCTCCTGAGCCATAAACTTATCTTACAGATCTTTTCCAATCTAGGATATTCTGTGATTCTGTGATTCTGTGAACAGAAATCAGAGCGTCAGTTTTTGGAAGAGGCAAGGTATGATTTAGTGTTCTGCACATGTTAATAAGATAATGCACAAGAGAAGCATTCATTTTTAACCTTGCAGGGAGAGTGAATATATTTCATTTAGATTAAGTTTAGAGAGTATCTTTTGGTATCGTATACTGCAAATAATCCAAAACTTATTAGATCATATGGTTATCTTTTTTAATTTCTCTAATAATGATCTTAGAAACTTTAGTGCTTCTATTTAACTCAGTTAGGAATATTGGCCTTAATGTAATAGACTTCTGGCATTATGTTAGGATGAATATGGTATCAGATAGAAAGAGCTCCAACTAGCTGTATCAGTAAAGCCACACCTTAACAATGAAGGATGCAAATTCCTTAATGGCAAGATATATGATATCATTGCTGTAGTGCATTGGAATGGTGAAATATAGTCTAGATTGCCCTTGTCTTAAATATTCTGCAATTCATTATGGGTTTCATGAAATCTTTTCATGAGGTGTTTCATCATAATGTTGTTTGCATTTGTTTCAAAGGAAGGCAAAGAATAAAATGAATATTAAAATGAATGACTGGATTCATTAAGGAATAAATCAAGGGAATTTGATCTCAGAAATGGAATCTACCTATTGTTATGGAAACAAAACTGAAATTGGGTAAAATCCTGCCCTTATCTGAGACAATGTCAAAGTTCCCATTGTGTTTTAAAACCAATGGACTAAATTCCATTTTCATTAACTGGGGCAAGGGGGTGTAGAAAGTGTGATTTCACTAGAATTATTAGGGATTTATCAGTGTTAATCAGAGCAGAATTTGGCTTAACAGCTTCATGCTATGTTGGAGAATGCCTACATTTACTGCTTTTAATATTTTCTTGTTACATCCTCCTATACAGCTTCAGTAGTGTCGTCAGAGTAGAATAAAAATTGTTACCAGGTTTCTAATGCATCATGGAAAGCAAAATATAAAACTAGAATTTGGAAGCAGAAACATAATGAAATGTGTATTCAGATTCCGTGTGCCCAATCATGGTAATGACATAGGAAAAACAGACTGGAAAGAAAATTGTCGAAGTAAGTAGCAAAGGGGAGGTGCAGTTTGGCTCCATTTATGAAGTGCTGGGAAACTGGGGTGGAAAATAAAGGAGGTTCAGAAAAGAGTCACACAAAATAAAGGCAACGTGGTCTCCAGAAATTTCTTTGTACCAATGCCTCTTAGTGGTCCAGCTAAAAACACTATTTCTGCTTCAAATATTGTGTGTAAGATTTAATTTCAGTAATAGATGTATAGTTATAAACCTATATTTGCAGAAGGCTGCAGGTCTAAGCAGCAGGGTGAGTGACACAGTGGGAGCGACAGCTCCTTTTGTGGGCACGTCAACATCAACATGCCTGCCTTTGTCTTCTTCTTCCTCCCCTTGTACATCTTCCTTGTAAAATGATCTTAAAGCTTTATTTTTCCCCCTCATTAAAATATTTTTTCTTGGAGGAGAGAGTTCAGTCATCCACGACTGAGTCACTCTTTATCCTTGCAGTGCCTCCTACCCAACAGGTGGAAACAACCAACGGCTCCAAGTTATCACGTGCATTTTACAAGGTAATAACCAGATCTTTAAACTCAGCGGGATACGTGAGTTTGTGATGGTGTAGCCCAAATCTTAAAATTAAGTGCTATGGAAAAGTAGGAAAGCAAGGGAGTGAGGACGCCTTGCTACAAAATGGTTAAAGCATACAGCACAGCCTGGATAATAACCTTGTTTTCTGCTAGAGGTGAGCAGGGTTTCAACTGCTGTCCTACGGCTGGCTTTCTCATGCTGTAGGTGAAGTCTACAGCCCTGGGGTCAGGGGAGGCCAACAGGTAAGAGAAAACAGAAGTTAGAGAAACCTAGAACCTGGAGCCTGGGATCCACAGTGATTCTGACGTATGTTTGTGCAGTGAGGGTAAATGACCACGGGGTTATACAGCATTTTCCACCCCTTCCATTTTTCACATTGAGATATCTTAGATGAGCTGTTCAGATGGCCTCAGAGGCTCTCTCTGAAAGCCACACAGCAGAGCTTGATGTCTTTGCACATTTACCCAGAGCATGATCTGTGCTTGCTTTCAATTACTCAGGTAGGAAAGGTTTGTAAGGAGTGGTGAAATCTTTAATTAAGTTTAGTCATTAAGGTTGGAGGAAAAAGTTTTCAGCATGAGTTTTCAGCATATCAGCCTTTCTCCCAGCCTGAAAAAGAGCACTGGGACAGGCTGCCCAGAGATGTTGTGGAGTCTCCCACTCCAGACACATTCAAAACCCGCCTGGACACCGTCCTGTGCAACCTGCTGTAGGTGACCCTGCTCTGTCAGGGGGGTTGGACTAGATGATCTCCAGAGGTCCCTTCCAACCCTGACCATTCTGTGATTCCGTGACGTTTCCTGGTTCTGTATTAGACCAGAGGAACAACTTGTGCCTCCCTCATCTGTGAGGTTTTTCCAAGCCACAATAATTTCATTAAAAAATACTTTTCCTATATCCTTAGACCATCATAGAAACCGCAGCATTGCTACCAGCGCTGTAAGAGCAGTAGAAGGAGATTTTGAATCCAGAGTAACTGCAGAGGGCAGCATTAACTCGCCATTTACACCCCACCGTGCCAGGGAATATCAATGTCCCTTGACAATCCAAAAATGGTATTTTATATGTAAATAACACAGGGCTTGATAAACAAGTTCAACATGTATTGTCAAGAGCAAATACGGGAGAATTTGGTGATACATGATTTGTTGAAAATGTTTATATCTATATTGCATTAAATTTTTCAGATTCTAAATAGATGGAATAGAATGTGAGTTCTGTAAGTACCTAGTTTGTTTACACTTTATTATGATATGCAACAATACAGTGGCAATCCTCAACAGCTGCTAGATTTTTAGAATATGAACAAAAACACAATAGAAAAATTGTCAAGAAAGCAAAATTTTACACTGTTCTTGTTTCTTCGTAGTGTATTTCCATATAATAAGATTTGCTACAATTAATTCACTTTAACACGATGTTTATTTACATGGATATCCAATTTTTGTGGTAGTGAAGTTACTGTTCTCTTTGCAACTCCTGGGATTATAAAGCAATTTTTCAGGGAATAGGGCAAATGTAAATTTTTGGTCATGGTTAAGTAGTTTTGTAAGTGCACCCTCCAAGAAAGAGGGTTCAAACTATGTTTGCCCCTTGTATACAAAATAAGATCCAGATTTTTTTTTTTCATTTTCTCATTAGAACTGTTTTTCAGTGCTGTACCTATCTGAATTTGATCTTCCATTTCAGTAAAATTAGATGTTTCTGCTTGTGTATATACGGGTGTGTGAGTACGTACACATCATGGTCCAGCTGAAAAAGCTCTGAAGCTCAATCCTCTGGCTGCTCACCTCTGTGGATTCAGAAGACCACAAGAGTCTGATGGCAAATCACCTTTTCTTCTGACACTTCATAGCAGCTGCTTGCAGCTGCCATGTTTACTCCATTTTTAAGTTTTTCAGCAAGCAGTTTAAATTTTAGTGTATGCTGTCTATTTGAAAAAACAGAAAGCAGACACTGGATCTTGTCACTAAACTACTGTTTAAAAAAACGTGAATTGTACCAAGAAAGGTGGGTCTTCCCGTCATCAGGAAGGTCTCCAGTGTTCCCTGTTTCACTCGCAGCACAAAGTGGGATGCCTTTAACCTGTGACAATATTTGCCTGAAATGTACAGCTCCCCCATCTCCTTTTTCTAGTTCATGGTGTGTGTATATATATTCCTCCTAGCACTTATTTTAATAGAAAAGTTCACTGTTTAAAATAGATGAGAGTTAATATGGAGGTGTACTTCAAATTTATATTCTAAAAAGACTCCACAGATGCAAGTGGATGCTAACTGCCGGCTGCTATAACAATTTGTCCTCCATCCTGAAGAATATGTTTAATCACGCCGTGACAACAGCAGCCAGCAGCGTGTTGACTAACACGGCTCCAGCCTGCACGCTGTGTAGAGACTGATTACATCGGTGCGTGAAAACAGGCACGGGAATGGATTTAAACGGCAGCCAGAAACTTTATTAACATATCCCTGGGAAAGAAGCTTTTCTAGTTTCTAAAGTTGTCACGTATCAGTTATTGAAGTGCAGACAACGTGGAACTTAAAATAATACAGGCGGCAGTACCGTGATATTTGCTGTCATTTTCAAAGCCTTTTGTCACAACAGATATGGAAACAGATTTTAGGATTTGAGAGGATTAGCTTGTTGGTTTGTAATAACAGATATAAGAGTATTTGAAATTGTGGATGTAAGAATGAGTTAAGTCTCTATCAATATATTATGTATATAGATAAGATATATATAAAAAGAAAGTTTATATGATTCATGTTAAGAACATAACAATAGCATTACACTGCTAGGTATTCATGTTAGGATTGAAATACATGCAAACCAGGTAATAAATCTGTTTCAACACTGAGGGCCCTTATAGACATTTAAGGTACCTTCAAAGTTAATATTTGATGACACTATAAAAGAAGATTTAAGTGCAATTTTTTTCAATACAAATAGATACATCCTGTGTTTCACTGGGTAAAAACCAATTCTTTGTACATAGATAAGTGAATTGGATGATTTGTGGGTTAAAACCAGCAACTTTGAGAAGTTTATTCTGATGAAGAAACAGCTCTTTAGCTAAGAGCAAGCAGCTGTTGCCCATTTGGTCCATTTTCCACAAAGCCAGATAGACTCTAACCATGGTGTGCAACTGTTAAGATAATGTTATCACCATAATGTTCACAGATAGCTGCAATGTTGTAAGAAGGAATGTTAAAATGTATCTTTCTATTTTACTGCAGAGAAATTCCTGAAATGATTTTGCCCAGTTTCATGTGACTGCTGCGAAAGATGAACCTAATTAAGGACTGGCCGATTAAACAGCTGGCGTAAATTGCGACCAGAAGTAGCATCCCTCCGCAGCTTCCCTGGCAATCAGCTCGTACGTCAGAAATTTCCCAGCACTTCCCTGTGAACTCCCTCTCCAGTGCTCCCCTGCGCTGACCAGGCTGAGACCAGTGGGACTGTGGGACCACCAGGGTGATGCCTCTTTGGGCAAAACCTTTCTGAGCTGGACGTGGCCTTGGGCAGCCTGGTCTAGTGGGAGGTGTCCCTGCCCATGGCAGGGGGGTTGGAACTCGATGATCTTCAAGGTCCTTTCCAACCTAAACCATTCTATGGTTCTATGATTCTATGATATAGCATACGGAGCTCTTTGGGATCTTCTTCTCTGAGACCCATTGTCACCGCCACTGCAGTAGTCCAGCTACAAGCGAGGGTGTAAAAGGCTCTGATGCACGGGTTAGAATTTGCATCAAAATTGAGGCAGTATTTTGAAGCAATTTTGTCAATAAATTAATCTGCAGCCAAAGCGCTAATGGAGTGTGTCTCACACTGATGAGAAGCAGTAGTGAAGCAGGATCAGCGTGAAGGGCCCTTCTCTGTGTGAGGATGGGTAGGGACTCGTGGTCTCCTGTGGCTGGGTGGGAGTCTGACTTCTCCATCACTATGAGAGGAGAACAGATACGACACTCATATCAAACAACTATGCACATTGTTCTCCTCCAAAACCTACTCTGTGAGGTGACAGAGCAAAGCCTGTAAACCGTTTGCCTCGTGGCATCGCTGGATGCCTCGCTATTACCGTTGCAGTGAGATATACCTTTTGTCGACGGGAGTACAGTCAGACATTGAACATTTTGCTGCGATTCTATTCACCACCCGCAACTCTATCGGCAAGATAAACTCGGAGGCTTTCAGGAATGCTGGAAGGTCGACGTACCTCTTGGAGATGAAATGAAATACTATGCTCTTTCTTGCTATGATAACAGGTCATTAAATAAAGCAGGGGAATAAGAAGTAGTCAAAGCATATGAAAAAAAAATAAAATTAGCCGTTTCTGGGGTGGTCAAATAGCTGACGCCTCTGAACAGCCCGTAGGTAGCTCATATTTCCCAGGATGATTTCTGAGCCCCGAGCACATTTCAGCATCACCTGTGTGAGACAGGCCTTCCTGAGTGCTCTTACTGCACTTCACAGGCCATTATCAGCCATTAGGTGGAGGAAAAAGCCTGAGCGCTGCTAAGTTGTAGCCCTTCGTGCCTCTGCTTCTTGCTTTGTAACAAACCAGCGAATAGTTGCAACCTTCTTATTGCAGGTTTAAAGCAGAAATACTATGTTGGGAAAAAGGACAGCTTGCTTTAGTTTAGTGGTTAATGGATGGATTTTCTGTGAAAAATAAATAATTAAAAACATATGCAATACATTTATTTCTGTTAACCGCCTTTCTCTCTCCTGGAAGTCTCTCCCCTCCCCTTCCTCCTGATGCTTTCTTTAAATGGGACGGAGCACTGCCAAACTGCAGACATTTATCATTTCCAAGCATTTTGCAAGCCTCACTTACCTGCTACGAAGTAATGATTTTCAATACATTTTAGCCAAGTTTTTCTGAGGTACAAATGATCCATCCAATGATGCCAAACAAAGAGGCGGAACATAAGCCATTTCAACCAGTATTTCAGCTTCCAAGCTATTCTTTTCTGGATAGTGCCGTTCCATTTTTTTAAAGTGAGTGGCTACGACAAGAGCAACCATCAGGATGGCATTAACATTCAGAAGATGTTGAAAAAATAAATATGTATTAGAAAGTCATCTAGTAACAAGTCATCAGCAATCTTCTGAAACGGACCTTCACAATTAGCTATTCCATGCAGACATTAATTATTAATTTTGAAACATAAATCAGGTAGTTTTAAATCTGTTGTGTAACCTCAGAAATGCTATGCAGAAGGTAGAGAAAGGAATACATATAGGTATTAAAGTGTTAGTATCTAATATTTCGATGGACAAGCGTACCATGCCTGTATTACTGCTTTTTAAGTGCCATCGGTAAGTAGGATTAGTTGAATAAATGATTGCAGGTATAATATTGTTAAGGAAAGATGGAGTGGAAAGATTTCATCATTGGGAAGGTGAGACAAGAATGCTGTCACTTAAGGGTGCCAGGTGTCCCTATGGGCATTGGTTTAAATGTTGGAGCTGTGCAGAGAGAGAAAAGAAAATGGAATATCTGCCTTGGCAGAAATGAATGAAAGGAAAAGGGAATACCTGCCTTGGCAGAAAAGAATACAAATTGAGTATCAATCGGAGAGGGGAGGAAAGAATCATGATGACAAGAAATTAAAATAAAGACACCCAGTGTTTTTATTTGACACCCAGCTCTAGTGCAAGCCCTTAATGTCTTCAAGTTGTTTCACTGGTGTGTTGTTAGGTCAATCACATTGCACAGACGGTCACTTCAGATATGATGCAGCACATCAGCGTGTGAGGCAGCACCACAGGCACAACAAGCCACGACAGAGAGAGTGTGATAGCAATACATGACCAGAAAAGTGTTCTCCAAAGTGATTCTGAACTTGGGGTGCTTCCCACTGCTTCCTCTGAGCTTGTAAGCTGTGAGGGGAGGGGAAACAAAATATTTTATCTGTAGCTCTCTCTTGTTAACACATAACTGGGCCTTTGCTACCATGGGAAGTAACTTGTGAAGGGCCTAAATGCTGACCTGTGGGACTGGATAACACCATGGACCAGAATGCAGAATCAGAGAGCACTTTGACACTGTCTAGCTTTATAAAGCCAAACACTGAAGATCCAAATCAGTCAGGACCTCATGCAGATTTTTCTTTCCCAGTTCCATGAAATTAACTTTGTGGGCCTTTTATAAACACTGAAGGAGATAATTTATAAATTACAATGTATATATGTATGTATAATTGGTAACAGAGGAGGATTTACAGATATTTTATAGCCCTTGAGCAGCATAATGGGGTATATTCAGGATCCTCACTGGTGGTTGATTAGCTTTATCTCTGTCATTCTCCAGCTATCTAATAAACAGCCTACATTTGCTTGATCAGCTGGTATGGCAAAAAAATGTGGCATTTCAGTTTATGCTCATTTTCTGTAGCAGGTGCTGCTATGAAATACTCATCTAACTGGAACTGTCAGTGGTTAGTTGCTGTCATCCAGGAGTAAAAATGTCCAGGAACAGAAAGGCCAAGCCAAATAATCTTCATATTGTCATAATTTTCATTGCTAAAACAAACTGTAGGATCCAATGAATTATTTGGAGCTACTGAAAGAAAAAAAAAACACCAAAAATGTAAAATAACTGGCCCAATTTAGTGTGCTCACTATACCACAAATTAAGATTCTTGTTCTGGATATTATTGATGATGTTAAGACTTTAGGCATAGGCAAAGCACCGCATGATAAAAGTTTATTCTCCTCATGAGGCTGATAATTGCCTTTATTAATGCATGCCTGATAACAAATATTTTAGTCAAGCTGCAGGTGAATATAGGGACTAAGGACCACCCTTAGTTAAGATTTAATTCAGCAGTAGAGGTAAGCAGGGTGGGAGGAAGCACAGTAAGAGCAGAAGCAAGTCCAGTTGGCTATCCAAGAGAGACAGGCGTGTGTCACATATGGGCAATGCCTGAGAGCTTTGAAAATTCTCGAATAGATAGAATCATAGAATGGTTTACGTTGGAAGGGACCTTCAAGATCACCTTGTTTCAACTCTCTGCCATGGGCAGGGACACCTCCAACTAGACCTGGTTTCTCTAAGCCCCATCCAACCTGACCTTGAATACTTCCAGGGATGGGGCATCCACAACTTCTCTGGGCAACCTGTTTCAGTGTCTCACCACCCTCACAGTAAAGAATTTCTTCCTAAGAGATGTCACCCTCAGCAGGAATTTACAGCCCCCAGGCAGCCTAAAGTCAATATAATCTGTTAAAGAAAAAGACCATCATTTTACCCCTCACCATGCAGTGTGTGGAGCATTTCTGGGAAATAGTAATGTGTAGATCACTAATCTGATTATTCTGGGACCAAATCATTAGTGTGGCAGCAGCCAGCACAGGAATGTGATTGTCAAACATAGCCTTGTGCTTTAGTAGCTGCAAATGATCGTGCTGGTGCAAAAGGAAAGAAAAAAGAACTATAGCTCTAAAACACATATGCAAAATCACGCGATCTCTTGTCATGGTGATAGCAGCAGGCTCCACAATGGTAGCAGCAGGTTACTATTCATCCACCCGAGCTCTTCAGACTACCAGTGTCACTGTTAGTGTTGAGTATTCCCTGGGAAGGATGCTGCACGGGGCTAGCACGGCAATGGTGCTGCTGCTGCCACCTTTGTGTCTGCATCGATGGCTGCAGCAGCATCCCAGGGAAGCATCCTTGGCTGGCCGACCTCGCCTTTTAATGCTCGCCACTTTTTAGCAAATAAAGGTTTCTCTTGCGTAACAATTTCACATGTAGCTGGTTGCCAGGTGCCTCACGATGACTAGCTCTGGTAAGCAGTTCTGCTGGCTGAATACAGCTGACACGGGACTGGCATCTCAAAAATGTCTTCATGGTTCACTGCTTTTTTCAACACACCGCGACACTCCAGTGAAACTTGACCCAGTTCTCATGGCAGCTGCTGCTGCTGATTCTCCCAGACTCTTCTTGCTGAGTGTGTTAAGAAACGCAAAGGCTACATACAGTGGTTGTTTGCCTTTCCTGGACCTCTTTTTGTAAGTTATGTCAACAAGATTAAGCAACATCAGCCCCAATTGCTTGGTGTTTATGATTTTTGAAGCAAATGAAGGAAAGGGGTGACTATGAATTGTCACAGACATCAAACTTGGATCTTTCTCAGCCAGTAAGGGATGAAGGTGAGCCATAAAATTCCAGTTAAGGTATCTCTCCTAAAACGGCAGATAACCCAGGCTGCCGCTGGCAGGTAACTGAGCCAAGAAACTCACATCTCAGATAAATACCACGGGTGTTAGTTATGGTATTTATAAGCAGTTAACACAGTCTTCAGACACTTCCAGCTCACTTCCTGGAACTCTGTTCATAATTTCAAACCTCTGAGTCCTCCAACAGAAACAAGCTGACAACGATGGAGGCAGAAGCCAGGCTTTCTTTCCCAGTTTCATGAATAATAGCAACCCAAATGCAGCTGCTGCTGAGATTGGGATTAAAATAATCTCCTCAAACTATTCTAAACCCCAGGCCTCTGGAGACTCTATTCCTCCTCAGGTTATTTTACTCAAATTCAAACACAGTAATAACATGCAGAGAATGGAGGTGGGGTGGGATAAACCTAAGACAAACTGACAGAAGGGAGGTCTCCTTATTTTTGGAGTCAAACAAGAAATATCTAAAGGCCTGATTCTTTTCAATATTCAAAACTTAAAAAATAACTAGTAGTGGTGGGAACTCACTCTTCTGAAAATCCCTCCTCTTAGTGCTTCTGAAATTCTAGTGCTTTCTATGAACTTCTAAATTTAAGTTTGAGAATGCTGATTTAGGTGTCCAAAGTGAGGCACCAAGCAATAGGATCGACCTCCTGAAGACCTTCATCTGATCCAGAAGAGTGAACTGCCACCATCTACTCCTACAAACTAGTTTTAAGCAAAAAAAAAGTTGCCCAGCTGGCTCTGGTAGCTCACACATAGATAGCTGCTTCTCTCCGGTTGCCCTTTCTCTTCTGCTAGTAATTTCTGCTATTTAGAAAGAGGCTGCAGCACAGAGAACCATGCAAACTCCTTGCTGCCTAAATGAAATATTTTAAACAAATTGTCTTGTCCTTATCCTCTCCTAAGCTCCTGATTTGTGCAAGGTTGCAAGCTCTTGCCTTAGCTTGGGATGACCATTGGCTTCAAACATTCACCTCTGTCTACCTGGACTTCCCCACGCGATCTAACTCTGCACTTCATTCCCTCTATGGTACACTCACTACATTTCAACAGAAATACCATCCTAAATGAAAAGGCCCAGAGCACAGCACTCCTCCTTTTGTCCCTCCATTTTCTCTCCTCTGTACATCAGCACAATCGTCCTCCTTACCTGGGCTTTCCTGGACAGTTTCTTTCTCCTCATAGTCCTTAAATACCAAGTCTATGTATAGCTATTGCAAAAAGGAGTCCAAAACCCAATAAAAGTTAACATGAGGTGCTACTAGCCCTAGGAAAATATTTTTGTACCAGTAAAAGATACATAAAAGGATAAAGAGCTCTAAAAGGTAACATAAAATTGAATAACAAACCCAAAAAAGAACAGGAAGGAAAACTAATTTGTGGAGAGTTTGGTCTCTACACTGAAACAATCAGAAAAACAGAATTAGAGCATATCAAATCTCAAAACACATCCAAAGCTAATAATAATAGCCAACAAGAATGAAATAAAAAATAAATAAATAATAAATAAAAATAAAGCCATTGGATTGGGGCTTTCCCCATATTCCATCTGTCTTGTTCCAACTTCTTTTTTTTTTTTTGATAAATTTGGAGACACACGTCTGGGAACAGGTATTGTTACCCTGTCACATTGCTAAAGTTGCTTTCGCTATTCCAATTCAATAGTGAATGTAAAAAAGACAATAAGATTCCATATACGTAATTGCTGAATTTAATATTCGTACTACCAGTTTTTAAAATACACAGAGGAGATAAGAAATTTGCCCTCGTTCGTCTATTATCCCAAGGACCCAGATTTATTCACTTTGAAGACAGTCACAGAGACAAATAAGGAACAGCTATTTGCACAAAGTTTTGAATAAATAAATAGACTCAGTTAATTTATATGCCGGGGGCTTGGGTCTTACACTGCTCTCTATTCCTATTATCCCATGGAAATACAGATTTGCTGGTTGCCTGGCTCAGCAAAAAAGCCAGTTTTCACTCCCAACCAGTTTCACTTGTTCTTGTGTACCGAGTGAGCTTTTGTACTGGGAGGCTTGTCCTCCCAGTGTCGGTGACCAAAGCAACTCTCCACAACTGCAGTTCAGAAGAAGGATGGTCAGTGACCCAGCAGAGACATTGCCCAGCAGCATATTATTCACGTGCTTTGAAATTCAATGTTGCAATACTTGTTTTCAGATGAACATCACCTTCGCTGTGAAACTTAAGTTTCTTTCTGTGTCCTCTGTGTATCACATTCTGGGTATGAGCGTGAGAGACATGTTTTTCAGCCAATCTGAGCTGGTCTAAAACCATGGTGCTGCCAAAGATCTCACACTCCCCCTGGCCATAACTGTATGTTCCCATACGATGGCATCGCCTCACGAGTTTGACCAGTTTATTAATCTGACTGAACACAAATCCTTTTTTTTGGTGTATATAGTCTACTTACTGTCATTGCACAGCTATGTGGAGTTCTTTAATGGATATAAGAGTAGTGAGGGAACACAGGACCAAAGTATGAGTGGGGACACCAGCACGTCCTTTTCCCCTTTTGGTGGTACCGTGCCCTTAGACTGGCTGGAAGGGATAGTGGAACTAGACTGCTACCTCCAGTTCTGGTTTGTTTAGTAAAAGGGTTACTATCTGATGGTTTCCAACTGCAGCTAGCATTTAAATGATGTAAAATGAGATTCAAAGTCTGGTGTTTACTTCAAACACTTTTACAGATTTCCTTTTCTTCCCAGCGGTTTTCTGCATCAAAATTTCATTCCTTTTCTTCTGGCCATGTGAAACTACCTTTTCATTTCTTCCATTCCTCAAATTTCTTCCCCTCTGCATTTTATCAGTGAAACCACCTTAGGTTTACCCTAAAATAATTTAGGAGTATTTAACAGACTGTGAATTGAAATTCAGTCTCATGCGGTTCTGATTTTGCAGTGCAAATTATCCTGGAAAACGTGGCAGAAGACTGCAGAAACTGGAAACCAAAGACAGCTGCTAGAAGAATCTGTGCTCAGGAATATCGCAATAATATATGGAGAAAACATACAACCAAGCTGAAAATAAAGAACAAATCGATCCCACGGGTCAATCACTCAGCTCCAGCGCCTGCGCCACACATCAGGACAAATGACTTTCATAAGAACATAATTTGACAGATCTTTGGAGGACAAACCATGTTACTGCTGCTGTAATGCCAGTAAATTCTCCCCCAGACTGTTCCCGACAAGTGTGATGTTCATTCCCACCCACTCCAGCTGAGAAACAGATAGCCTTCTGGAGAGGGTCACCGCATACTTTCTGTGAACCAGAGGACCTACAGCTACTCTGTCCTCAGAGCCATTGAACCCCCCTGGATGCTGTCCTGAAAGAGATGAAGAAGAATTGGGAAAGGGACTCTTTTGGGTGCTCTCTTAAAAGAGATCAAAAAGAACAGGGAAGAGGCTGTCCCTGCTTAATCTGTTGTGGAAATGACAGGTGGTTGCTTCTAGATGAACGCTTACAAGACGTGAACAGTGTTATCGGGGAAAGGATTGGAGGGCAAGCAGAGAAGGGTTCAGTGCAGACGGCTGTTTGAGACGAGTTGTGTGAGCTGTGTGTGTTGCAGCAGGGTTCCTGGCTGACTTCACCAGAATTTCTTCTGATTACGGGGGGGAGCATATGATTGATGTTAAGGACTGAGCTGGCCCCATCCACCTCCTTTTGCCTTTCTCTGCCAACAGATGTGAAGAAAATTGGCAGCTGACATTATTCTCTTGTATTGCCACAGCTCTCATTAATGAGGCAGCCTTAGAGCAGCCCTTTCTTTCTGCTGCCCCACCAGCTAATCCCTGGGTCGGGGTAACAGCCCTTGCCATTCTCTTGGTCACACACTGTAAGTTCTCTATAATTTTGTTTTAAGATGTTTAGAGGCTAGGTCTACTGAATTTGCTCTCTAACCTTTTTATTTTCATTCCTGCTATGGGTTTTTTCTTCATGTGTCAAACTCCTAAGAGAACAATATTCAAAATGTGAAACGTGAAAGCATTAGGAAAGCTGCAATGGCACAATGTGTTACTCTCTTGCACGGAATCTGAATAAGTTGTTAGCAGCAAAGTCCAGGAGTGAATATCAAATTTGCCATTCTCCCTTTTTGCAGAAAGCACCTTTTTCGAGCCAAGGCCAGGCATTGGTTTGATGGCTTTAAAGGGTGCTTTTGTAGCTAACAACTCGAGAGAAGCTCCGGTTGTCTTTGGCTGCAGTTCGAATGACCAGATACCCTGTTATCACTCAGTTAGATACAGACGGCTTTGGGGCCAAGTCTGAAAGTCCACTTGATTCATACAAACACATCGTAAGTATGCAGTTATCACAGAACAATGATATATTTCAGTTATGTATTCTACATGTTGATTTCTCCAGCATGGCCTGTTATTGCCGGAAGCGGGAACTAGTGCGACAGTCGATATGCAAATACTGATGGGTGGGAAAAACAGCAGTATGTTTATTTTATGTCAATTTTGGTAAGTGTATCCCTGCTGATATTTTTTTATTTGCAGAGTTTAAGAACTGCAGAAATTACAGTGGGGAAAAAAAAAAGACATCTCTGACACAGCAACATCCATAAGCATTGGTATGGTTAGCTTATAGGAAGAGTAGGTAATTGTATGTTTACCGGCAAAGAATTACAGTATCATTCCAATAGACATTTGTGGAATATTTGGAAATTGGCCATCCTTGAGATTACACGCCAGACCAAGAAACAAAGATGGTAAATAGCACCAAGGATGATTACCTCTGAATTTATGTCTGATTGAAGGCACTTGATACAGAGTCAGCAGAGTCGTGCCTTCTGTGTAGCCATTTTAATAGTTCTGAGGACGTTTAGCTATAATCTGTGCAAGCGCACACACAGATAAAAGAAGCAAGCAATGCAAGATCAGGTTCAGCATTTCCTCTTTGAAGGTTAATGCATAGTTAGTTCTTGAATTAAAGCAGCTTTCTGTTAGTTGTATCTTTGTTTGCTTAAGCATAATTGTAGAAGGAGACATGGATGTAACAAGTTACATTAGGAGTTAAGTTCATAGAATCATAGAATCATAGAATGGTTTAGGTTGGAAGGGACCTTAAAGATCATCGAGTTCCACCCCCCCTGCCATGGGCGGGGACACCTCCCACTAGACCAGGTTGCTCAAAGCCCCGTCCAACCTGGCCTTAAACACCTCCAGGGATGGGGCCTCCACAACTTCCCGGTGCGAATTAATAAGGAATAAACAAAACACAATAAACAAACAAAACACTGAGAACTTTCACTCTTCCAGCAACAAAGGAATAAACAAATATTTATATAAAACAATGTAAGTTAACAAGGAATAAACAAATATTAGGTCACCACTGAGAACTTTCACTGTTCCAGTGACAAAAAAAATCATAGATTCATACTTTGTGTAATTTGTCTATAATAATGCTGATTTATGTTTTCTATGAAAATTAATGAGATCTCTCACTCATTTTTTACATTAATAATAAAGTAATTTGTACACGCTTGGGCTTGGAAATGCTGTTTAATTACTTCTGTTATAGTGACATATTAGTCATCACAAAGTGTTGTTATTTGAAATCAGGTTCTAAAGCTTTAGTTCCCTTTTGTCACTGCAAAAGAGCAAGCTGGCTGTACCAGGCGTTTGTAATCCCATAGGGGCATGTTTACTGCTTGTATAACCATCATGTTCTTGCTTTCAGTTCTTTGCTTTCACTTTTAATATCAGAAATTATAGGCTGAATTATTATAGACTATATTATAGACAGAAATTATAGAGATCTGGTACAGATTTACAGTCCCACACTTCTGCAAACATTCCTCTAAGAATAACTATTTCTCCATTGTCTTATTGCTTTCTTTCAAATTAGCTCATTAAGCATCAAAGGATTATTCAGACCAGATAAAAAAGCATTGTAAAGCATGGCTGAACACTTACCATCTTACATCTCAAACATAAAATGTAAGCAAGAAGTTTTGTGCTCAGTTCAAGTAAGCCAGAAAATGATCACACCTGCCAGGGTGGCAGTTACATGTGCTCCCTGCCCATCGGGCACCTTTTAGGGAGGGATGGGACTGCACACCTGGAGAAACGGAGAAACAGAGGAGAAGGAGGAGGAGGAGGAGGAGGAAGAGGAGAAGGAGAAGGAGAAGGAGAAGGAGAGGGCAGAACCACCTCTTTCAAAATGAACAAGCTGGAAGCTTGGACCAGACCGTCTCATGGTCGACATGTGGTTGCACAGTACGGGACTTTAACCTATGAGTCTGCTGGTTAATATTTCCTACCTTTAAAAGGACTGTCCTACACCCTTTAGGATCAGTTCTGAGTAGAAAAACATTTTCATTTGGCAATGTATTTGGCACAATGGAAATATAAAACGGAAGCAAAATAAACAAAAATAAGCAATATATCAAAAGGTCTAATACTGTGAGAATCTTTCCCTAAAAATACATGATTCCTAAGTTCAGTCTTCCACCTGCGTGCCAGTGATTCAGTAAAAGTGTGATGATATAAATGTTGTGATTTCTGTTAATGCTTTAGTTACAAAAATGTGTTTGTAGTTGTTGTTACCTATCTAGGATGTTTTAAGAGTCTGTAAGCTCAATCTTTCTAATATTGTTTTAAAATCCAGATGACAAAATATCCATATTGTTGTTTCTTCATTAATAAATATATATATGTAAAAGGGAGCAGAGAAAACTGGTAAGTCATTGCTCTCCTATGAAACTTTTTATTTTTTGAATGCACTAAATATTGATTTTAACAATTATGCCTTATCTTCCCAGTCACTACAGAGTTACTAAGGCAAGTCCAAAGGAAAAGTGGCAAGAAGAAAAAAAGGAAATTATCATCTTCTATTAGTTGCTGAGATAGATTCAACTTTATTAGTACAAGTTATTTATCTTTGAAGAAGATATGTGCCGTTTATTTTCAGTCCTTCTCATTCAGAAAGAGTAAATATTTTTCCATTTTATAAGCAGTGAGAAAAAATTTCCATACCTCTTTGTGAAATCACATAACATTAGATACATTTTCAAGATAGGGAAATATTTGCCAGTTAGATCATAACAATCTTACTTATTTACTGCTTAGAAATGCTGACATCCTGATACATGAAAGTTTTACTTCACTAATTGGTATAATCAAAATATCCCAGTGAGGGGGCTTAATTTGAAATGTCTCTGTGAGCTAAATTAACTGTGTATGCTCAGACTGAAAGTCACACAGAAGGATTTATTGTGCACTGATCTAGCCTGAAATTAATTCTATATTGAAAGTACCTTGCAAGTGATTTATCTAAAAGACAGTCGGGTAATGTTTCTGCTTTGAAGTGGGTAATGTTTCAACTTTAAAGCAGAAGGATATGAAAAGGAAGCAGATCATTTACACCAGCTAAAATATTAATTTTAACAGGCAAAACCCATTACATTATTACTAAGCAAAGATGTCATGAAAGTAATGGACAAAATATCTTTAAAACTGTGAAAGCACATAGATACTGTCCTTTTCTTGTGTTTCCTTTGCCAGCAAAGTCAGCTTGTGAAGTTTCTGCTCTCAGTCCTCTCAGCCCCATCTTTCCCACCTCCTGCAGAAGCCTTTTCCCTATCAGACATGCTGGTACAACTTTTTGTGGAACACTTGTCATTGCAATGATCTCCATTAAAGTAATCAGTCCTCAAGAGGAACAGTATTATTTTCACCTGGTCTTTTCACATGTCTTCAGTATAAAAACCAGTAGAATTGGTGCAAACGAGGGACAGCAAAAAAGTATAGGAGCAGGTACAACGGGAAAATTTGGAATCTCTTAAAATGACTTTTCTGCCAAAGAAAGCATGCCATGTAGCTCTAACTAATAGGTCATATTACCTTACCAGTGATGGACAGAACTACCTTCACACAGTCTCATTTCTCAGGGAATTGCTCCAATGAAGCCAACATAGTTGAAGTGGTGTGAAAATGGAACAATTTAACAGATCAAGTGAGATTAGCTCCTACATGGGATCATAATAAAACTCCTTTAGTTTAATTATCTCAGGCCTTATGCTCAGCTGTAGCTCAGTACAAGGGAAAAAAAACAGGCCCCCTGAGGAACGTCATGTAAGCAGGTTGTGACCCTGGGCGCCTGTGATTCAACGTGCCAGGTCTCTGCCCTCTGCCAACAACAGCTACGGAGCGACGGAGCTGCAAACGGGGGAACAAACAGAAATTTCTAGGCACTGAAGACACCTCTTGAAACCTTGCTAGCATCCTCTAATAGACTGCGTCAGAGGCCACATTTGCACTCGCACTCCAGACTGAGTCCATGCTCTTGACTTTGCTTTCAAGAGAGAGCTGGGTTCATTCTGCATGCATTTATTGCATTAATTTATTCCCAGGTGTAAATAAAATAGGACTGTGAGGTTGTATGTTTTATATTGTGGGTATGGTTTTGAAGAACCTTCTAGGAAGAGACAGTTCCACAGTAGCTGCTGTGGTTTTTGGTCACAGTGGTCCTGCCCATCCCAGAACCCCTTTTCTCTGCCGTGTTTTCACCCTGCCCGCTTCATGCTGGCTCCAGCACTCAGCCTGCAGTGAACCATCTCAGCCATATCAGATTATTAACCAAGCAGAAAACACTTCAGTACTCTTCGTAGCTAGATTTGCATGCTTAGAGGTGGAAAAAGAATTGAAATGAGCTTCAGAACGTCGAGCACAATACCCACAGTTTCGTCTCAACCATACCAGAGATCTAATTTCAAACCATCCTTTACAGATCTGCAGAGAGCAACTCACTGCTCTATCTGATTTTAGCTGTTGATAGACTGCATTCCACAGCGCTTGCAGAAACAGAGAGCTGTTGTGAATACATGTTCCCTTCATAACCAAAACCCCTCTAATTCAACACTTAATTTTCCAGTTTATCTGCAAGCTTCATCACTGATACTCAACTTTCTTTCAGAACGTGGATAAAATCATTAAGCATCAGATGCCAAAGAACTGATCTCTGCAGAGTATCACAACAAACACAATCACTCGGTAATGATTCCTTATTTATAATTACTATTGGGACTTGTCATTTAATCTGTCCTAAATTCATTAGTGCCATGTTGATACTGTACCACGCTGGATAATTGATCAAGATGTCATGCAGCTCTAAGTCTCATGGCTTACAGGAACAAGTCTGCTATATTGAAAAATATTAACTTTATCAACCAAACTTGCAATCTCATAAAGAAGTGACTCCACTAGCAGCAGAGAAAAAAATCTCTTTAAAACTGCAAAAGCACATAGAGGCTGTTCTTTTGTCATGTTTCCTTTGCTAGCAAAGTCAGCTTGTGAAGCTTCTGCTCCTCAGTCTTCTCAGCCCTATCTTTCCCAACTCCTGCAGCAGCCATTCTATCACTTTGTCCAGGATCAATGCCATGGCTGATGGACTAATCAACTTTTACAGAATCTTATTCAATATTGTCGACTACTGGTGCAATGCTAGTCTTCTGCCAGCTCAGGCAGCTTCTTGGCCAGCTGCTGGATGAAGCCCTGCAGAACTGCTGTCTTTATTGATTACCCCAAGCTGAGTGACAGTTTAGTCCGCATATATTTATTCATAATTTTTCTTCAACAGCAATACATCATCTGTTTCTTTGCTTTTTCCCAAATGCAGAACATAAATTCCACTGAAAAATCTGAGCATCTCTGAATTATTCTCAAGATCTCCACAATACCTACCTAATGACAGGCCAATACTACTAGTCCACTGCTTTTTATTTCTTAATTATTGAAAGTTTCTTTGTACTGTCCTTAATGTTTCTGATTTGTAATTTTTTTTTTATCTCAATTACCAATTTCTATCATTCCCTGCATATAACTCACAGCTTTTGGTATCAGTGTACAAATTTTTCCATTTGAATAGTGTTAGCAGTCTTATGGATAAGATTATGATAGCTGCTATTTAACATCAGCCTTACTTGAAGTTGAAAGTCAAAGCATTTCTAATTAGCTTGGTGGGGCGAGAAGATTGAACGTTAGATTGTGGTTTCAGAGCATCTCATTTTTCTTGAAGAAGTATTGTTTGTTTTTTTAGCATGGGCTCTTCTGAAAAGGAGGTCTATGTGATCAGGAGAAGCATTTATTTGTGTGTGTGTGTGCAGCTAGCTTTCCTTCCTCCACACCCCCACTAATATTTAAGCCTATAGTTCAGTTTCTCCTCAGTTCACCAGGGGTAAGATACCCCCAGGCTGCCAATGAAGTCATGAAATGTCAACAGCCAAGAAAACCTAACTGCGGGGGTGACTGCCATCATAAGACTGCTGCCCCAGAAGGTCTACATGGCATTTCACTTGCCACAGCTGTGAGCAGCGCTGCAGCCAGCATTCGTGCACCCTCAGACAGAGATCCATGGGAAACTCGGCTACCTTATCTCCTGTAGTCATGCATGAAAGCTACACAGTTTGTTCAAAAATTACTTCTCCTACTTGATTTGATCGTAATTGCTTTCAACGTTGTAAATCGGCCATGAAAAGCAGTGAGAATTTGTATGACCCCCTGCCATGTTTACTACAAAGTTGCTTATTTAAACCCTAGCAGCTCAGTTATTAAGCTAAACCAACATATGCATGTCATAAACGCTTCTGTAAAACAAGCCACATGAATCACCCTCAAGAAGTGCCTTTCTCTCTGCTGAATACTAAGGAAGCTTAGACAGCTCGTTTAGATCAGACACCTAATTTTTAGACAGCTAAAATTAGTGAGATGAATCTGGGCAAAAGGTCTGGACTGGATCACTGCAACCGGGTCCGTTGTATGTGTCTGCTTATTTTAGCTTAATGACAAAACTGTCAGAGTCCTAAGATGGACTGATGTCCTTTCCCCCCTCTGCTAACCTTAGGTTTACTAGCTTAATAGTTGTTAAACTTGGGCTTGAATCTAATAGCGTGATTTATGAAGTCCATAAACCCTGGAATCCCGTCCATTTATGAAGTCTTATAGATCAGTCCCATACCCTTAAACACCAATAGGTATGCTGAGAAGCTCCATACAAAAATAGAGAAAAAGACCCTAGTGTGCACAGTAGTGCTCTACCATAAACTATAATATACAATACACCTTGCTTTGACTGTAGGATCTAGTCAGGAGTTAAAACAGGATACAAACACTATAGACACCAGAGAACAAAACCCAATGGAAACTGGTATGGTTCCTGCCTGGAACTGGTCTGGTACCTTCCATAATGAAAAAAATATATGCCATTATATATGTCAAGAGCATAGCTTGATCCAATCTTTTCTTGACCAGAAGAAAAAAAAATATGGATCAGAGCATATAAGCTGTGAAATTTTTCCTATTCTTGACCATAGACAAGCACTATATATGCAGTATAGAGTATAGTAGCAGCACCCTTATGTGTAAATATATATGTACGTAGGGGAGCACTCATTCAGAATTGGGCATGTAGTAGCAATGAGTCATCTGGATTATGTCCAAAACCCCAGTATTTCTTTCTGTAAACCCAGGATGCCAAATACTGTAGTTCCCAATTATAAAAAAAATCGGTAGGCTGCAGGATTTTTGCCTTCTAGGGGCACTTGGGGGTTTCCTGTTGAAAAATATAATGGCTTAGAGTGCTAAAAAGATTTATGGATACATTTGAGCTGATCAGCTTGTATGGGACGAAGAATTCATTGGATGCCTAACTATGTATTATTTTTACTGTTATACATTGTGCTGTGATTTGTTCATCTATACTACCCAGATATTATTATTGTTAGAAATAGCACATTGATCAGCAAACAGTGTATTTTCTGATTACTTTCCTATGCAAGTAATTAATTCTGGAAAGCTTTAACTCTTCTAAATTTAACTTACAAGTAAAACATCTGCTTGATATTTTCCTAAGTGGCTTAATATTTGTTACAGGAAAGAGGAAAACAAAATTTCAGAAAAAATAGTTTGAAACAACTTAATTCCTACTCAATATATGGCTTGATAAGAATCTGTCAACATAGAACCATAGAATGGTTTAGGTTGGAAGGGACCTTAAAGATCATCGAGTTCCAACCCCCCTGCCATGTGCAGGGACACCTCCCACTAGACCAGGTTGCTCAAAGCCCCATCCAACCTGGCCTTGAACACTTCCAGGGATGGGGCCTCCACAGCCTCTCGGGGCAACCTGTTCCAGTGCCTTACCACCCTGACAGCAAAGAATTTCCTCCTAATACCCAATCTAAATCTACCCTGTTCCAGTTTGAAGCCATTCCCCCTCCTATCACTACATGCCCTTGTAAAAGGTCATTCTCCAGCAGCAAGGAAAGATTCTGTGAAAGACTTCCTAAAGTGGAAAAATGAGTTAATGATCTTCTCCAAAATTTGAAAAATATTACTCAATGATTGTTCACCAAATTCTACCACACAGAACTTGCAGGATTGCCCTACTGAATCGTTACACCTAGTCCAGTATCCCAGAAAAAAAAAAACAACAAAACAATAAGAGTTTATCTAAAAATCTAACAAAAAATAGAAATTAGAAGAAATGTATAGCCTTCAAAACACAGGCAACAGTCAATTGCTCAAAACATTTTTTTTCAAGCCTCCTTAATTAGTGATTGGCCTATTCCATGAGGTCTGAAAGTTTATATTCCTCAACCATTTAATGTGGTACTGACTAATGTAATTGGATACACTTATTAGCCATTGTGGAAACCAATATTTCATTTACAGGGAAGGCACTTGACATTCCCCCAACAGTACCTTAATGTGTGTGCCAATATTATTTACATCTGCTTTTCAAACCCTTTTACACTGCTGTAGGGGTGTAAAATGATCTAATATAGATGAAAAATTTGAGCTACCTAGCCTCAGCTACCTTGTAGGAAAGAGTACTGTAGGTAAGCAGTGTTATTTTAAATTTTCATATGTTTTTATTAGTTTTAAATGTCTTAATGAAAATAAACTTTCTCTTAACCCACATGCTTCTTTACTCTGAATTTCAAATATATCCAATAGACTTACAGGACTGCTTACGAAAAAAAACCAACCCAAACCAAAACGCCACACACACACAAAAATCAACAAAAACCCCATGTTGACTCTTCCAGAGAATCGTGTTTAACAGATATCCATTAATCTTACCTTTCACTATAAATTCTTCTACATTTCCCAGTACAGACATCAGGCTTGTGGGATTGTAATTCCTCAGATGGGCACTGGAAGCTGTTTTGGCCACAAAGAAGGGTACATAGAGCAGCACATAGGCTGCAGGTACTAAGGCAGTTCAGAAGAAGAAGAAGAAGAAGAGAGAAGCCACCTGCATTAGCAATCTAGGTTCTCCATCCTTGAGTTGTCTTCAGACTCCCAGGGAAGATCAGTTTGGCGCAGGCAATTTATTACCACTGCTTTTGTTAAATTGCTCCATAACCCTTCGTAAGTCACTTGAAGTTGAGACAAATCCTCTAAAGACTGCCCTGCAAAGAGGGGCTCTGCTGTGGGAATGTATTTATCTTCTCTGCAGTGACCTCATGCCATTTCCATCTCAGATCTTTCTTCTCTCAAAACTGAGCCATTATGATGTTTAGAAATTTGCCTTTCCTACGTCTCATAATTTTATGATATCTTTCTGGAAACAGACAACGAGAATTAAGGACTTGATCTATATGTCACTCTAATATTTTTGGTGCTTCTTTTATTCTTTTCTTAAAGAAACAGTTCTGTTTGCTTCATTCTTTCTTTTTTTTATTGAGCTGTCAAAAGTAAATGCCATATTTGTTTTTGCTAATGGATATAGCCTGTTGAAAACTCATAAATGTCTGAGTAGTTTATCTTATTTCTTTCCGATGGGATTTTAATTTTTCACGTGGCAAAATAAATTTAATTCTCTAGTGTGCTTTCAAACATTTCTTGCTCGCTTGCTTGATTCCTTGTTTTCTGTCCATCTGTCCGTCTCTTTTTTTTTCAGGTTATCTGCAAATTTAGCAGTTTGCTTAAGCTGTCAGATGGACATTGTTTAAACTGTGTTACTGTGACTTGAAACTAAAAGCACCTTGTTATAGAGTGATGGAAAATTGTTCAACAAACAACCAAGGAAAATAAATATTTCCCCTTTTTAATAATTCTTTTTATTTAATGGCATATAATTATATGTTGACTCTGAGGTTCTAATCTTTTAAATACATATTAAATTCATGATACTATGTTTTAGCATTCATCAATGAATGTAATGGTTATTTAAGTCAACAGGAGTTATGTCTGCTTCAGTAAGGTACGAGAACAATCTCAGTTCTCTCCTTTGACAATATGACCAACCACAAAATGTCTGAAGTGAAGCCCAGGCAAGCAACACCAGGACCAGAAGCCGTTGTACCGCATCACCTCTCTCTAGTGAAATATTACAGGGAAATTTTACATGAGGGAATCGAAGGGCTGTTGGTTCACGTAAGATTTCCCACACACTGCACAGTTACACTGGTGAATGTGGGAGAGCTTCTGACTTTACAGACTCAGGCAGAACTCCCTCTTATGTTCTCATCAGCATATTTAGAGGAAAAAAAAAAAGACCTGGGATGTATGATCCAGTCTAATCAATATCTTGAAGAAAGATTCAGCCATCCAGCAGCCCTCTTGCTGTTTGCTTTCCATGACATGGAAACCTGAGCCTTTGGGCTGTATGTGAGCCACAGATCACTCCAGCCCATAACCAGTACAGAATAAGGGGAAGAAAACTCTGGATTTCAGCAAGTAAGTAAAAGTTGCATAGCTACCATTTAATCTTCTGCCTGTTTCTGAACAAAGAGGCTTTGCCTTGATTGACATGGACATCCCCTTTCCGAGAAAAAATATTTTAAATTTCAGTGTTTCTGAGATTTAAGCTTGATCACTGTTTCATGTGCTCTGAAGATCTTTGATTTTTCCAGCTCGATTTGTTGGTCTAATGGAAGAAATTATTTTTCCTCACAGCTCTGTCTTGATTTGAGAACATTTATGGTACTCTGATGAAAGCATGTAAACATTCCTCTTAGAACTACATGGTCAGAATAAAAGACACCGTTGACACTTGTGAATATAAAACCATTTTTCCTGAAAAGTCAGTGAAAGCCACACCCCTGAAATGAATGGCAATTTCATTTGACTGTTACTGTGATTTTTCAGTGTTTACTGCCTATTTTTCACATTTACAGTATCTTGTTGTTGGCACGGAGTCTTTTCTTAGGGAAGATCTATTATTTCTTTTTCTTGGCATACAAAGTAATATATCTAGAAATTTGTAAAGCCTCAAAGAGCTATCTTGCATAACTAACCTGGACAACAGCAGCATCAAATGTAAACTTGTTAGGATTTTTTTCCACATTACTATACAGTGATGACTGAGATTTTCTTGCCTGTGTGTATGTCGCGTATTTCTCAAAAGATGTCACCTGCCTTTTAATTTGGTTATTTTGGGGATATTTTTCCTTGGAAGATGTAGCAGAAACTTGATAAGCTTGATTATGTAAAAGAAAAGTTTAAAAATCTTTATATTGTAACAGAAACTGTGTTTTGATGGTTTTTGATTTAATAACAGTAATGAAAAATTATATTCAAGAAAGAGGCCTTTTTTCCCCTACTGTCATTAATGGTTATCATCTTGATTAATGGAGAACTTAATCAGCTAACTATTGTAAAGCAGAAAAGCAGATTTGATTTGAAACAAAAGGAATCAATTTAATAATAGATTTTTTTTTCTCTTAGGCAGTTAGAAGGTTACAAACAAAAAAAAAACCCAAAACCATAAATAGTTTGGAATTCTCAAATACTGAAATCATGTTAGTTTGAATTTCCCAAAGTTCACCTTTCATTCTTAATGCCTTTATATACACCCTGTTGATCTGAAGCAAAGAAATATAGGAAAACATACAAATTAGTATATTTTTTCTCACTTTCACCAAATAAATAGAAGCAAAAGTAGTTAAGAATGTTATTTTTATTTAAAGTGCAACCATGAAATGTAATATCAGTGGAATTTGGTACAAGGCAACAAGTTAAGTAAGCTGACTCAATAAGTTACTTGAGAAACACCGTTAACCACTGGAAGATGAAAAAAACCACGAGATCAGCAAAACATCTCAATAAGTGAAAATTAAATGACATATTTAATGTCAAGAGTAGTAAAATCTGTGTTGCTGTCTCAAGGTGATTTTTTGGTTTAATTTCCAGATGTTGACTAGAGCTGTACCCCTTGTTGCCATAGTACAAATACTTCTCTAGTAGTCTAAAAATTTGAATTTTTTTTCTTTCTTTTTCTTTTATTCCTTTCCCAGTGTTTCACAGCAGGGCCACTTATTAGAGGAAAAGGAGCTCAGGAAATACCTGGCAAAGCTTTAAAAAGTTTTTGTCCTCCCAGTGGGTTCATTACACGCACACGTCTCATGCAATACTATGACAGAGGAAGAAAATGCATGGGAGGAAGCTCTCATACCACAAAGTACATTTTGGGATGCAACAAATGTGTTTCTCATAACTTTTCTAACGCAGATGGCAGACCTGCAGGGCTCTGAATGCTCTGATTCTGGTCACGCACAGGAAACGAGGTTTGGATGCGTAGTCCCACGGTCGCCTCTGCACTGCACTGCTTGTGCTGGTGTATACGCACTGCTCTGCTGACATATCCCAGCCTGGGGTTCATTTCCAGTTATTTCCTTTACCTATTATACAAAAATTGGAGACAGGATGATTCACCTTTGTGATAAACCGGTGTTTGAGGGGTAGCATAATGAGAAAAAAAAAAAAGGCATGAGTGCTGACTGGCATGTATGGAAGTACTCAGGACCTGACAGCAATCCTGAAACATCAGTAGGTATTTCTGTAACGTTGCCACAAATGAGGCTGCACAGAAGAAACTACAGATTCATTTCTTGTAACTGAAAGTCCCCACTGGTCCATTATGAGACAAACATAGCTAGTTAAATGAAAGAATTTAGGTGTTATACATTGAATTCACCTCGTAGGCTCGAGCACGAGCTTTTCTAACGTTCTCCTCTGTATAGAAAAGAGCAGAGATAGAATAAGTTAGTCCATATTCAGGTGTTTTATGAGCCTGTTCCAAGACGTTAATGTTTTCTTTTGGTTTCAGCTCAGATTGTGTACACACACGCAGAGACTCATAGGCATTATGCTGAATGAAGTTTGAAGGTGATCTTTTAGTCTTAGAGTCTTCAGAGTATGACTGAGCTCACTATATAGTAAGTTTCACTGGGTGTGCTATGCTTACTAGAGAGGGCCAAGGAACAAACATGAGGACTAGGTCTTGGTTACACATGCCACTTGCTCCCTGGCTCTGTTTTGTAACGTTCCTACAACCTTTCTCTCCAGAAGAGCCTGGAAGCAGCTTTGGAGATACAGTTTACAGCAGCAAGTGCTTACCTAGAGCACGTTGGATGTGACTGCACCCTCTACTACTACCCCAGCAGCCTCCTAGCACCTCCAAAGATCCCCAGGCAGCCTCTAGCCCCAAAACTTGCAGTGCACAGCCTGCTATAAGAGTTCTAGCTAGTGCGATGCAAGAGAATCCTCCCATGCTCTGAAATACTTTGAACTGAAGGGAAAAGAAAAAGAATAAAAAAGGTAAAAGTGTAAGAAAGATATTGAGAAACAACATACTGAAGGAGGCGATAATATA
Organism: Anarhynchus alexandrinus; assembly: GCA_008711295.1. Lineage (NCBI taxonomy): Eukaryota > Metazoa > Chordata > Aves > Charadriiformes > Charadriidae > Anarhynchus > Anarhynchus alexandrinus. Next base: position 2,615,002 of record VUYV01000055.1, on the reverse strand, counting down.
TATTTTCAAGAAACTTCTAGTATATTCTAATATGCACTTTAGGTTTAAGTTGGGTGTATAAGAATTTTCTTGCTTTCTAAAAAGCAAGTTTAACTGAGGCTGCTCCACTTACATTAATCATAGCTTGAACAAAACCGCATTGTTTCTACGATAAGACGTTGCAAGCTGTTAGAACGGCATATTATCCAAAACATGGATTTCTTTATTTAAAATAAATGTGAATGATTAAGTGGCAGAACTAGTAAGCAGAGGTGCATCAGTGGTCAAAATGTCTAGATTTCTTTTAAATCAAATGGAAGCAGCATCTTGCCAGCTATATTTTAAATTTTAACCGGTAACTACTACAGCCTTTAAATGTCAGGTTTCTTTGTTTGCATACACTGATAATCAAGCTCTTTTTCAAGGTGCCTGGTTCTACTTTCTGCAATGTGCTTTTGGCTGGGCAGGCATTGTGTTGCCAGAGATCTCATCTTCACTACTGTCCTGGCAGGAGAGAAGTCTCTACCCAAATCAAACCAAACACAGGTTATCATGAGAGGGAAAGACCTGTCCTGGTAAGCTGCACTGTGACAAATCAGTGAAATCAGTACTGTGATTAACATAGAAATTTTCATTTAAATATGTATTTTCTAATCGAAATCTAAGTCTAAAATATGCTTTATATCATCCAACAATGAGTTTCAGATAAGTGAGAGGAAAACAACCACTTCACAGTACCAGTTTCAGGAAGAGAAGAAAACAAAAGGAAATTCAAACCACAAGAGGAGCCCATGCAGATGGAATGTTTTTAGTAATACCAAATACCAAGGAAAAACAGCCTCAAGCAACAGAAAATAGACCCGAGTTTGACCTCTGTTTGGCAAGAGAGAGGTTGCACAGTACAGGGCTCACAGCAACCTGCCAGGGCGCAAGAAATTCTGAGAGGTCCCTGTGGCCTGGTCTTGCCTTGTGCTCTCCTCTGGAAGTCATGGAGTCTCCTGGCAAGTCCAAAGCAAGATTCGGGTCAGGCTCTGATCCCGAGCACAGCTCCACTGAGCTGAGGCTTATTTCTTTGTACTTTCTTCAATCAACAATGTAACTAGGGCACAGTACTAGTACTGGCTCCATATTATTAATCTGGAATGTCTGTATTTCCTCCTTGTCTTCTTGGTGGTATTCTAATACAGTTGCACATTAGTAGAAGATGCATTATTGTTTTCCCATTGACATTCACAAGTTCATGAAAGATCTGATAGTGGTGAAAAACAGCATCATTTTCTCTGCCGAATTTTGTCATTTTAAATTTGCAGTCTTTCATGCTTAATCTTGGTCCCCATTATTATCCACTACACAGTAATCATTGAGAGCTAAGACCCTCAAAATCATTTAACGTAAATTCAGTGTCTTACCATTGCGCCTATTAAATATAAGTTTATCTTAGTGTGTGTTTAGCCAAGAAAATGTAAGTCTCTCATCTCTCTCTCAGATCTATCCCTTTTATGAAATGCTATAAAGATATTAAAAAGCTCTTGGTTAAAATGTTTTTCCCCATTTGTTGCCTGGTACCAGCACGGAAAAGTATTCTTACGTAGCCTTTACACTCTTCCTTGCAGGATGCCAAGGTCATGTATCACTTCAAACAATGTATTGTCTCACGACTTGCACAGAACCATAGACATGGCTTATAGGAATTTATGCAGGTGAAAATGAATAATGGAATTCAATCTTTCCCTCTGTGTTTCCACTGACTTTTTCTGAGAGGTGTTACAGTGATGCATCTGTCTCAGCATTGGTTTCAAAAAGAGTGAGAGCACAATCTCACTGACATCAAATGAAAAACATTTACCCTGGCATTTCCATCATTTTTAGCAACGAAATCTCTTCACAACAGATTATAACGGAATAATAAACTATTTGCCAATATCACAGATCGCAAAAAAGGATATGACCATAATAAGAGACACATATAAATAGTAAAGTTTACTTCAAATTTTTGCTTTGGTGTAAGAATCTAGTGATTTGGTTGTCCCTCATAAGTAGCACCAGTTTTTCTTTACTGCAAAACCATTTTCGATTCTTCCCTTAAAGGAACTGCAATGTTTCATCTTTTTCACCCAAAAGATAGTGTGAGTTGTCCATTTGTTCCTTAAACTACCTAATGGCCACAAACCCAGCTTAATTTTAACACCAGAGAAATTTTTTATGCATTTAAGAGAATGTGCTTGCCTGGCCACATGCTCAGCATTGTACAAGGACCAAAGGAAGACCATCCCTCGGTCAGGAAATTACTATCTGCAAACACAGGGAGGATAGGAGATGCTTGGGGTTAATGACTTGGAAGAATGTTCCTCCAAAAACACATCCTTGTCTGTCTTCTTAATTTTGTGAGGCTCTTAAAACCACATTGCAGGTGTTATTTTTCAGTCCTGTGTGAAAACCCAACCATCAGATTGTATATAACTATCAGAAGCTGTCACAGAAGTATGCTTGTCCAGAGTTAATTTCATATGGGAAGGTTCACTGGAAGTAGAGACAAGGATGTCACTACTGGTTCTTTGTGGAAATAAAAAGCTTGTCTTCCTTTGAACACATCTTTCTTTAGGGAGCTGGCATGCTTCTGCAAAGCTTAGGAACTTCAGTCCACCAACAATGGAGGGTTAACCAAGCAGAAGCTCTGTCCAAAACGAATCTTCTTATGAAATCCCAAGCCTATTGGACCCAGCTACTGCAAACCCTTTGGGGTACCACACTTCCTTTCGTGGTATGCTCAGTCTTCAAAAAGTGGCAGAAATTATTTACACAGTGCAACATCCAGGAATGAAGCAGGTGTGACAGTAGTGTTTTCGTCTTGTTTCTGATTTGAGAGCCTGTCATTTTCTCCCTATGAGGTCCGCTAGCATTTTGATTGATTTTTGTTTGGGCCCAAATCCTCATCCCTTCAAAACCAATGAGCCTTCCTCTGTATCACACAAAACACTGCAGCATAAAATCTTTTGCCTTTCATTATCCTTTAGCAGTGTTTATGTCTGTCATGTTTCTAAATGTAATGACCAATTTTTTAGGAATAAAGGCACCAAACAAGTTTCCTGTTATCTGTCTAATGCATGGCTTACTCCTAAAAGCAGAGTTTTTGAAGAGCAAGAACCTGATGGGTATGTTAATTTTAATGCCCTTTTCTCTTTCCAATTTTAAGAGAAATTCACATAACTAAACTTTGGAACTCTAGAGTACTTTTTACTGTGTGTCATAAAACATATCTATTATAGCAGCACAGAAGGTTCAAAAGTTGATGAAACACCTCAGAATGTTGGCATATTTTAAAGATTTCAAAAGATACAATATACAAAGTGTAGCAGATTATGAAAATCTGTATTCTAAACATTGCCAAATTCATCATTAATAAAAGTCTTGTTGGATCTGTTTAGGAATGTAGTTGAGAAAAGTTAATTCACATAAAATGTTATATAAAAAATGCAAGTTATACAGTTTCTTTTATTTAAAAAAAAAAAAAAGAAGATAAAGTCATCTCCTTTGGGTTCTTAGGCCAGATCTGAAACCTTGTAAAGCGAATAAGGGCTGCAGTGAGCTTTGGATTGGATGTCTAAAGAGGTCCAATTTACTGTTTAATTGTGTAAAAATGCTGTTTTTTTCATGTGACTTGCTTCTCTGTGTAGTCACACACTGCTGACGGTGATAAGGAAAATAAGTTTCTTATTTTCCTTAAGGCTGAGTGACACTGCACATGTACATGTATATTCATGTGTTTAACTGAGAGAATAATTGAGTTTCCAAAGCTCTAATACTGATAAATCAAAAAGAGAGGAATTAGAATTTATTGATATAAAATTTAACTGAATTCAGATGGCATGGAATTAATGGCAGACAGCAGAGAGAGACAGCTCTACTATCTTTTCCCTGTGTCAATTTTTTAGAAATGAACCTTATATATAACTGTATTCCACTTTGACGAAAAAGGGCCATGGTTTTTAACATTTTATTTTCTAAGCCAAAAGGGTTAGTGGAAACTTTTCTGTTGCACCATTGGAAAAATAAAATATGCTACTACCTAAATAGATATTTCTTATCCTTCACTGCCTGAAACTCCTACAGAAGAATAAAGCTGAGGACTCCTCTGTATTAAATATGCTCTTGTGAAGCTGCGAGGCACCTAAAGATTCTGTTATTCTGTTCCAAAGACACAGTAAAGGAAGTTTGGATAAGGCAGAGATTTAAAGAAACTCTCACACTGCAGGGGTAGTGCTTCTCTGAGGCACTCTGGCATCCAGGATTCAGTCTCTAAAGCAACTGAGATTAGTCGGATTTGTATATCTACACATAAATCTGGGCCCAGCATGAGTTATCCAGATCTACGTCTTGCTGTGTTTTTCAAACAAATTATTCGTTTCCCTCAATAAAAAACGGATTTTTATCTTCATTTAAAAAAAAAAAAGTTTTAAATCTTGACATTCTGTTAGCAAGGCAGACTAGGATAAATGTTGTCAGTTTTTTTTCTTTCCTCAATTTTACTACATTCTTTCTTCCCTAGTACTTCGTGGCAAAATTGGATGAGAAAAGACATGCTTATAAACCTACAGATGTTACAAAAACTGACAGATTAGTATTTTTGAGGGTAAGATTACAATTGGAACCACCCAAATACCATTTCAACTCAAAAAGAACTCTTATGATTTCCACAAATAAGTAGAAATAATCAGCAGCACAGCTATCAACTGGGGAATGATCGAGCAGACGGTATTTCTACGAAAATGAATCTGAAGAACATACTGTATCCCAATCTGATATAGTGTGTTTCAGCGATAAAAAAAAGTTAAAGTGCAGTCCTTGGAGGTTAGAGTGCTACGAGAAACGATGGGTGCATTGGATGAGGTGGAGCAAAGTAGGTGATTTCTCAGACTCCCTCTTCACTTTATTATCTGTGTTTTCCACACGAGAATGTACTGACCATATCTCATTTATGAATAACACTATCAATTCCTTACAATGACCTGTCCAGTGAGTAATTTCTGCACTGCATGTCACGCTTCTTTTCAGCTGTGACACCATGAGCTAAGGAAGCACCATCTTCCTGTTGCACTCCTCAAGAAAGCCAAAGCACTGGAGTCACCCGAGATTTAATCAAACACTTAAATGGCTGTAGAGAATATTGAGTTTCATATTCCTTGCCTATTTCAAATATATTTCTTTTAAAAAATAAAGATGAGAAAACATTTGAAATATTCAATAAGATAAGGACAAAATGGAAGCTCTTCTTGGCTGTAGGAAAACTTTGTAGGAAACAAAAATTTTCCGAGAGATTTTTGTGCCTGAACAACTTTCTCTAGCCAGGGAAAGTATTTACAAATTGAGTTTCATTCTCTCTCTGCAGAACTTGGAAGTACTTGTAAGATTATTTTTGAACGTGTATTATTTAGCTCTTGTCTTTGCTATTCCTTTTCTTTTTTCATGTAGTTCTAAATTGTACCTTCTTCCTTTCACATTTCTGTAATCTGACATGTTGTTTGCAGCTTATTATCATTGTTTATTCTGAAGTTTTTCCTACATTGGGAAAACCAGCCTTTTTTCCTTAACTATTTATTCATTTGTCTAGCCTGTTTAACAGTGGATCACTTTAACACAGGGACAAGAAGTAAGGCTGGTGGATTCCTCCAGGACTTCATGTTTTAAAAGCAAAGACTGGTTTATACTTGAATACAAATATAATTTTGACTTTAACAGTTTTTTTCCATATAGTGCAATCTGTGTTTTGACAGTAGATGTGAACATACAAAATTAAAATTCTGAGATGCTAAAAATCCTTGCAAGCAGAGCACGTGTATAACACTATAGTGAATAGCAACACTATTGGGTTGCTCATTTCACATCCTTTACAGTTAACATCAAAACATTGTTCTCAGATATTTCTGTTACATTTTTCTATAGGCAGAAAAATGTTGACCTTTGATTTTCAAATAAAAACTTATTTGATTAAATTTTAATAATTAATAGGGAAAGTCATCACAAGTAGCGTATATATATTTTAAATTGCCTAACCTATCCCTGCATTAAAAAGGGGATATTCAGATAAAGTTACAGAAAAAATAGTTAGCACTGGGATTATAACGACTGATTAAGACATATCAAAAAAAAAAGCTGACAAAATAATCTCTAAAGGATGAAAACTATGTATGATGTAAAACAGTAATGAGAATAGTTAGTCACTCAACACAAAGTACTTCAGTTTCATGTATCCAAGGCATTTATTTTTTTCTCTTTTTTTATAATTGCATTTATTTAAACTGTGGTATCTCATGATGCAAATGAACTTTGCATAGGTGCCACTACTTTGTAATAAGAAGGTTTGCATTTTATTCTGGAAGGTGTTAAGAAAGTTGGCTGACATCATTGTGAGGCCACTGTCCATAATCTTTGAGAAGTCGTGAAGACTGGGGGACCTCCCAGAAGACTGGAAGAAGGCTAATGTCACGCCCATCTACAAGAAGGAATTAGAGGAGGATCCAGGAAATTATAAGCCCATCAGTCTTACTTCAGTCCCTGGGAAAGTTATGGAACGAATCTTCCTGGGGGCTATCACAAGTCAAATGAAGCACACGATTGGGAAAAGCCAGCATGGTTTCACCAAGGGCAAATTGTGCTCGACAAACCTGACTGCCTTCTATGACAAGATAACCTGTTCAATGTCCGGTGAGCAGTGGACATTGTCTATCTGGATTTTTCTAAGGCTTTTGATACGCCTTCCCCACTGCCTCCTCCTAGAGAAATTGATGTANATCAAGTGTACCCCGACAAAGTGTGCCAATGATACAAAACTGACTGGGGAAAAGGGCACTTTGGAAAGGAGGGCCACCCTGCAGGAAGACATGGACAGGCTGGAAGAGCGGGCTAATAAGAACCTTATGAAGANTTTTCAAACTGGCAACCTGTCACAAGTGGGTTCGCCCAGTGATTGATATTGGGCCCAACGCTGGTTGATATCTTCATAAGTGATTTGGATGATTGGATCAAGTGTACACTGACAAAGTTTGCCAATGATACAAAACTGACTGGGGAAAAGGGCACTTTGGAAGGGAGGGCCACCCTGCAGGAAGACATGGATAGGCTGGAAGAGTGGGCTAATAAGAACCTTATGAAGATCAACGAGGACAAGTGTAAGGTCTTGCACCTGGGAAACATAATCTAGGATTGTAGCACAGACTGGGATCTACCTGGCTGGGGAGCAGCTTGGTGGAAAGGAACCTGGGGGTCCTGGTGGACAACAAGCCCAATATGACTGAACAGTGTGCTGCTGTGGCAAAGCAAGCCAGCAGGACGCTGGGTTGTGTCAACAAGGGCAACACCAGCAGAGATAAAGAAGTCATTATCCCACTCTACTCAACACTTGTCAGGCCACACCTGGAATACTGTGTTCAGTTTTGAACTGAACGATGTGGACAGGCTGGAGAAGGTCCAGAGAAGGGCCACAAAGATGATCAAAGGACTGGGAAGCCTGCCATATGAGGAAAGGCTGAGAGAACTGAGTTTGTTCAGCCTTGAGAAAAGGTGTCTTAGGGGAGATCTTACCACCACGTTCCAGTATTTAAAGGGTGGCTACAAAGAAGATGGAGACCCTTTTTACAAGGAGTCACATGGAAAAGGCAAGGGGTAATAGGTACAAGTTACTCCAAGGGACATTCCAACTGGACACAAGAGGAAATTTTTTCACAATGAGAATAGCCAGTCATTAGAATACTGTCCCCAGGGAAGTGGTGCATTTGTGAACATTGGACACTTTTAAGATTCGGCTGGACAGGATGCTGGACCACCTTGTCTAGACCATACTTTTGCCAAGAAAGGTTGGACCAGAAGATCCTTGATGTCCCTTCCTACTTGGTATTCTGTGATCTTATGATCCTTCTGCTGCTGAGAAAGAGATTCCTGAAATCATGTAATCGCTTCTACTAACATTCCCAAAATTTATATCATGATTGTATATGAAGGCAAATGAATTGCCCTGAGATATTACACAGAGTGCAGTAATTTTTGAATTCGTGTGAAAGACTTTTGAAAATCTGTATTAAGATCTGCCCCACGATGGTCTAAAATACTGTAAAGCATTTGATAAGCTACGTGTTCTTCCCTCATGTCTTTTGATGTATTTCTACACAAACTGCAAATCACCCATAGTATTTTATTAGAATTTTAGTAGAATTGAAACAAACCAGACTGAGATAAGACTTGTATGCATTCACTAAGGAATGCCTGATCTACAAATGCCTGTGTTCGTTGTTAATACAGGATGATTCAAATCATGCAGTTGGCCTCAACATCAGAAACAGGGATAAACAACCCAAATCTGTGAGTTGTTGGCCGTATGCTTTTTATTGCTTTAGAACATAAAAAAACCCTCCCACCACATCTAGGTTGAAAAATCCAGTTCTTGCTTAAAAACAATNATCTGTGAGTTGTTGGCCGTATGCTTTTTATTGCTTTAGAACATAAAAAAACCTCCCACCACCAGGTTTAAAAATCCAGTTCTTGCTTAAAAACAAATTTTACTGCTAATTCTCTGGGGTTTTTTTATGGAGCTGTAACCGTACACAGTGTTATTCACAGTGAAGACCTGAAATACATCTGACTGATCACACGATCAGACTCACGTCATTGTCATCTTCTGGCATGGATGTCAAGTGCCCAGACTGAAACAGCAAACAGGAGGAGAACCCGGGTATATCTATATGGTCTAATACACCGCATATAGTTTGGATTGCGTTCCACCAAGTGCAGCTGTATTTTATATGAGACCAAGAAACACCAGAGGCCCACGCTCTTTTCACAGAATGCCCTCTGTCTAACACAGCACTTTGCAAATGTTTCACTAAGACCCTGAGTGATACTGAAAAACAGCTGTCAGCAACAGGGTTGTTTATTACAACAGTGCAGTTGTGTTTAAACATAAAAGGGATGATGGTATTTCTGTAGCTTTTGAGAACACAACAATTAAAACCAGCTCCCTTTGGTTGGCTCAGTGAAGTCACAACACAGAAAAAAGCTACTCATGGAAACCATCTCATGGCCTAAAAAAGAATTTAAAAATGTTGATGCACAAGAACATTATGATTTAATTATCATAAGAATTAATAAAAGGAGACGATAATCCCATCAGAAAAAGATGTTCCGGTTTGAAGATAGAGCCCTTTTTCTTTAAAGTCATAGCTAATCTAATTTTAATGTATTCATTGTTATGCAAAACAATGCATGTAGATATTATATTCATTGTATTCTATCTTGAATCTGCACTGGCAGCAACAAAAATACTCTAGGAAACTGTTGCACAGTACACACCTAGAAACTATGCTGTAGTGGGAAGGAATTTTGTAAAAACATTAATAAATAAACATAAACAAAAATATACAACACATCATAATTTAGGCATCTTTATATTATTTTTAACATACACATTGTAAATACACATTTATTATAAAGCACATAAATAAATGGTTTGAAATAAGCCTTCAGTGTTCTGAAAAATGTAGGTATAAATTACACTGCAGCTCAAAGCCTTTGTGTATCTGAGGGCCACGTTTGAAATCCGGATAGACATAGTTTCACTGACAACCCAATCCCGTTTTGTTGCTTTGTGTGTAAATTTATTTATAATGATTCATGGAAGCCAACATAAAGAATTAATAAGAGATGTCATAAAAATACTGATCTTATTTTCCAATACTACTTGTGGAGTTTGCTAAATAATATTCTGATAGGTCTAAGTTCTGGAGCAGATAACATAATTAATGGATAGTCCTACAATATTAAAATATTCAGAAAAGGATTTAAATTCTTGCTTCAGCTCTAGTTATGGAACCAATCTTAGGACTCATTAGAGCAGTCTTAATGGAAGACAATGCTGAAGAAAGGAGACAAGATGAACAGTAATGCCATCTAAAAAGTAGGAAAGATGAGAAATGAAGAAAGTATGCTATTGTTTATTAATTTTCAGATGGGTGTGAGTTGGGAAGCATGAGTGGGACTTTTCCCCAAATTCGTGTCTCTTTGGTAGTGATATTTTGGTTTCATTTTCCACCTAAATCTAATAATAACAAACAAACCATTCAGAACATCCAAGAAAAAAGTGTAACTGTGAGGCAATAAGAAAATTTTGCCAGAGAGAAATTTGTGTTCCACAAAAGAGCTGAGTAAGCAAAAGAGGAAGGAAAGCATTAGAAGTACTTTGCCCCTATGTACTACTACATCATATAAAAAGCTAATATTTGCTCATTCTGCACCATATTACGGACACTGTCATGCAGAACGGGTTTCCTACAACAGTAACTTATCAGTGGTAATGGTTGTGTGAAATCATGTTGTAAAGCTCACAGGTTCCTGTGAAAAGGCACAACATCAATTGGTCGGTGAGGGTACACTTGTCTGTGGAACAAGAGGGTTCCTGGCAATTATGTACTGTCATGCTGTTTTCACACTCCACACTCTACAAAAATTACTTTTTGTAATTCAAGATGTTTTTACTGCACAAGTTTCAGCGTGAAATGCACTTATACTCTACTACAACTTTGTGTGTTTGGGGTTTTTTTGCCTATTAATTTGTTTAGTTTGTTTTTCTTAAATGTGTGTTACTGGTTAGAATTGCTAGTCGTCTCTTTTTCTTCTAATCTCCTACATGAATAGTAGTTTTCATCAGTACCAGCATGTAGAATAACAATCAATCACGTTAGTAGTGATTGTAGTCTTTCTCATTCTGACAATTAATTTGTTTAGCTTTCACATGATGGAATTTCAAAGGTTCTTATTATCAAAACTGGCACAGAAGAAAGCTTTTTCCTTTGCAACATTGTTGGTTAGCACTGTTACATAGAAATGCTTCTTGATGAGACAGCAATGAAATTCTTATTACTGCCGTAACAAAATTTTCACCCTGAGAAGATTTGTAATTGTCCAAGAACTACTGATTTGTGCCCTGTGCTTCAACAAACTTGAGGAGGCACAATTTGTTCTCCCTGCATGTTAGGACAGGGAAAGAACCAAGGAAAGTCTTACTCTGCTGGTTTTGTGAGAAGAAAATCTACTGGAAAATGACCTGAGAAGTGGTGGGTCATGAGAAATGACCGTGATAACTGCAGCACTTCTTTAATTTCATTCTTCACTAAAAGGAATAAGCAGAGTTAAGAGAATTAAACCCACCAAAATGTGTCAGAGAAGGGGAAAAATGGTAAAGAATAAAGTTGATAAAGTCGATGCGAGTAACCTTAGAAAATTGGGTGAAGTGATCTCAGAGAATTTGTGAAGCATAAGGTTTGCAGAGGTGAAAATAATGGATGTCTTTAAAAGGGAATAAGGGAGATCCAGAAGATGCTATATATTATGCTGCAATACCTGCAAAAATAACATAATGCACTATTTTTAAAGATACGTAAGAAAAAATATAAAAAATATAAAAGAAAGTAATATGAAAAAGAATGTACTTGACAAAAAAACTCTCCTAACAACACTGATTCAACCAAATCTCCTGTGATACTATAAAACGCCTGAGGACGGACTAGAAACTGCAGATATGTATATCCAAACTCTGAATCGGTCATTTAACATTTATCAGTTCTTCTCTGACAGTGTCATGAGCAAGCTTTTAGATCTCCAGAAGGTAGGAATACAGGGTGGGTGTAAAACTCTGAACTGGGAGGTGCTGCAATTCCATTGATGAACAGCATCAAGTGGATATTCATGAACTGCAGGAATTTGCTTCGAGTTAGGACACGTACAGGTTCTGCATTTAAGAAGGAACAATCACCTGCACAAAGGCAGAATAGGGGACAACTAGCCAAGGGGATGTTTTGTGGAAGAGGGGTTGTTGGTTCCAGTATCTTGCAAGTTGATCATGCATCAGCATCATCATGTCCCTCCCTGATCGCGCAGCCACATGGAAGAAGCGGCAGAGCTTGAGGCTGTCCAATGGACTCCTGCTATAAAGAAGATAGCACCAAGAAGAGGGTGTATTATATCCAGCTGTGAGTACCACATTTCAAGTAATTGACAGTGAAGAGATTGCAAAACGACAGCAAAAAGAATAATTACAGGTCCATGAGAAGGATCAACAAAAGATGGCTGAAACACAAATGAGAGTCTAGAGCTAAAACATTGAGGGACACTCCAGAATTTGACAATTAAGTGGAAAGCTTGTTTGTTAGAAAAATCACTCCCATGTCCAAAGTGAAAAAGGAAGAAGAATGGACTTGAATTTGGAGAGGGGATACTTAGGTTAGACACTAAGAAAAGTTTTATAGTACTGAGAATTTTTAGCACCAGAGTTGACTGCATAGGCTGTGAGGTCAGGTAGTTTCTAATAACAAGTTAGACAAAAAGAACTGAAATGATTTGAGTATGACTTAATGCTATGCTGTACTAATATGATTTATTGTTAACTTCAAATCTTCTACTTTGACATATAAGGTGCATATTTTTAATAATTTAGAAAAAAATGTACTTCTACACCACAGACATTATTTTCGTGAGCCTGTTTTCCTTCTCCAATGTGAAACCAATTTAGGCTGCACAGGCTGAAATTGCAGATAATATGGCGCAATTAGTTAAACACTGATGAGGCGATTTTGAAACAAAAGACAGAGCATTCCTCCCTCAGCCCCCCCGCCAGCTACACATAGTTTCGGAGCAGCGGGTATATGGCTCAGCTGCTTGACAACGCAGACTGGGCAGGCTAATGAGTTTTAGTTAAGAAATTTTTCAGTCTAATTGCCTTGTTTGGAGAATTTATACTGAAGGATCTCATTAATCCAGGTTTGTTTGAACCAAGCTCTTTATAACCTTCTAGAAATGTTACCTCTCTCTACCAATCTCTCAGCACGTACCGACCAGCATTTGCTCTGATGAGAAATCATGCAAACCCTTATCTGAGCATGGGCGGCGCAAAGTCGTGGGCTGCGCAGCGCATCGAGTACAGACACAAGAGGACCGCAGAGCTGAAAGGGACCTATCTGCGCACTAAATTGTTGATGCAGGTGCACTCGTAGAGGCGACTATTCCCAGAGGACGCTAGCCTCCTCCCACGCCCGTGTTTCAGCCTAATCAACGCCGGCTCACTGGAGCCTCTCCATAACTTCATGAGCATTTTTTGCTGGCTGATGCCAAACCTCTTAACCAGCTTTTGAATCTCGCCGTTAGGACCTATCATTTCTCTTATTTAACTGAATTATCCACTGAGATATACACGTTCACATTTTTAAGGTGGTACATTAAAAGCACAGATGTCTCTTCTGCTTCTAAATTTGAGCACTGCTGATCTCAGGCACAGCACAATATTTGGTCAGAAGGCCTCTGCCCGCAGCTCGAGAAAAGCAGTACAGCGTTACAGCAATTGAGAAGCTTATTCCAAAGGAAGAATAACAAGATCCAGCAAACTTCTATCCCAGCAAAGTGAGATATTAAAGCACCTTAGTGTCCAGTCACTCCAATATTCGTTTTCTTTCTAACCTGCAGTTTCCTAACAGGGTTTTCAGGAGATTTCTCACTTCACAGTAGGGAGATTAAAAATCACCAATGCTGATTTTCATGATGCCCTCCCAAAACCAGAGGAAAGGTTTGCTTTTTTATCTTGGTGCTTTTTTATCATTATATTTTCCAAAGAGAAAAAAAAAAGGGATGTTTAAACTAAAAAATGATGCTAGCAGCAGAACAATGGGCAGAAACTGGCTGTGACTGAATTTAGGCTACAGATTAGAAAATACTTCCCAATCATCATGCACTGAGGTCCTAAAGCAGTTTCCCAGTAGGACGAGAGAAACACATTTCTTCCTCACTCTTAAAAAGGATTTCAAGAAGGCTGTGAATCTTATTACGTGAGGCAATTGCACTAACAGTAGGATTTTTTGTGTCTTTGCTCTTACTCTAATTCTTCCCAAATGTGTGCCCAGGAGGGATCAGAAACAAAGCTAAGCAAGGTGTGAGATATATAGAAGTCTGCAACAGAAATGTCCCTTTCTATGTCCGGTGTCCCTCTGACACCACTGCGCTCCAACTCCTGCTGCTCACTGATTTTTAGGATACCACTCACAGGCAAGTTTCTCCATAAAACTTCTGTGTGTGCCAGAGAGGAAGAGATGGACTTTACTAATTAAGAACTTTATTATGGAATATAGTAACTCTGAGATAAATTAATTTCAAAATTCTATGTGACTTTCACTCTTAGTTTATTATCTACATCAATACCATACCAATCATGGCAAGCTATGAGCATGAATTTCATAATTATTGGCCTGAACTAACTCGATTTCAGGGTTTTTTTGATATAGTTATCCTGCATGGTGAAGTGAACACTGATATGCTAAGGCTGAATCACAGGATAAATATGTGTAAGCTCCAGCAAGCCAATGTCTCTCCTCCAGATGTATTTAGAAATGCATTCTCTTAAATTCAATTATGTGATTTAATAGTAATAATGATACAGAGGAAAACTATTATTATTTTAATTTTTTAACCAGCTTCATACATTTTCACACTTTTTCAAACTATATTAGTGCTAACCTCTACAACAAAAACCTCAGCCAATTTTTACAGTACTTTTAAGAGCAACAATATTGTACATAGTAATGCTTTAAATCAGCCACTTACTTAATTTGTATGACTCTTTATACTTCTTTTGTTCCTTACTTCATTGGATTAACAAGATGTAGGTTTCCATGCTGAGCAAAATTCATGCATTTGAAGCCAACATATATCTTAGGAAAAGAGAAACAAACTTTGTTCTTGATTCTTAGGGTTCTTCAAGTAGAGAACGCTTGGCAGAGCTGGGCAATGTAACAGAGATTTTTTAAAACTCATCTCATTTTCAGAACCAAAATTAAGAATTTCAGTAGACAGCCAAAATTTTTCTTTACTTGAAAATGTAGAATAAAATGGCAGAATAAAATAAATAATTATAAAGATCACGTACATCTTACTTTAAAAAAAAATACAATATTTCAGCATTTTCCAGTAAATACAGAAAGAACTACCAGATGAAAGGTCTTAAATGAAATATCTGAAAGTAAATGCAATACCGATGGGGAAACAACTAAGCCTTAACAAATCTTAGGACTTGACTGAGTAGGTAAACCACAAGACTACTAGAGTTCTGACACCTTAAGTCACTGGGTTATGGTATGCTGGCCCAGCATGGTGATGAGACACAGGCACGCAATTCCAACTTATATTGATTTAAAGCGAGTGATTCACAGACCACGTATACTAATCCTGCAAGTTGTTGCATTTCAAACCCCCGAGTTTCTCAGTGAAGAGACAAGACATGTGGATGCTGGCTGAAATTGATGTTACCGAATAAATAATCTTTCAGAATACAACTCTAGTTTTCTGTGAACTTATTATTTTCAGGTGCTAAAATGAGTTACCGAGAGAATTACAAGAAGTTCAGTCATCAGATAAAGTGGAAGCAGAACAAGTGAAACCAACCATTATGCACTCTGAAACCTTGATAGAGTTGAATCACGGAATGAATGATCTGCTATGAAAATTTCTGTGTCTCAGTAACATCAAAGGTACCCTAACAGAACTGCAGAGAGGTTTAAATATCAGATCTGTCTTCAAAAAAATGAAAATACGAACATTACTTACTAGCATCTATTTGTCCTACTGCTGTGAACATTGCTTATGTCACAATGAAATAGGGATGTTTACGTATTTATAAAATTTTTTGACTCTTTTTCCCACTGACAATAACTGCTAGTAAGATCTTGCAAAGATAAATCATGTGGGAACTGTATTTACCAACAGAACACATTGTAGATATGTTTTCTAAAATATATTACATCTATTTTATGTTCTGATTTTCATTTGTATCTATTTCCAATCAGAGCACAAATCCCATGAGATAGAACCTGGATGCTGCACAAAATAATTTGAGACTGATATACAGTAAAACAACAAAATAGACTGGGCTAAAATTCAAAAAACTACCAAAGGACTATGCAGCTACAGATAAGGTCACAGAGTCCCTGCAACTGCATAAATAATTAGCATAACAATGTTGATCATTTGCAACTTAAACATATTTTATTGCAGGAAGCTTTGTCTGTAACTTGTAATGTTTTGGGGCCTTGAAGAAGGAAGGGAGATTGAAGGGCTTTCTAGGAATGTCACAGAGTTAGTTTGTTGGAGGGTTTTTGGCTTTTTTTTAAGGAAAACCAAAAGCCAATGTATTTTAGATACTGTTACATCACGCATCCATCATGCCTCACATTTGGGTTTTGCCTCTAGCGTTTCCTTTCACAGACTGCAATTCCATTTTTCTCTTGGAACTCTGATTGTCTCTTCATTTTTCAAGTAAGCATTAGCTCATCAGAGCTATTTGTAGTCCCTTTTCTTTGCAAGAATAAACAGTTCCTCTGTTCTTTCTAATTTTGGGGCACTCAAAAAAAGGAGTTTTGTACATTTGCAACATTGTGTCAGTTGCTATTACTTCAAAATTTTGAAATCTCAGGGTCTTTGCTCTGGAGTCATCTGCTGCAAATCCCTTATTTTATTTAACATTTTTTTTAAATTGTGCTAGCATAATTACCAGAAATTATTTTTTTCAGGCCTTTCAGAACACTGAATACATGAAGAAGCAAATCTTTGTGCAATCAGATGTACTTGTAAGCAGGTCTACCTCACTATAATGGTATTTACAGGATATTAACTTGTTATGAATTATCCTACAGCAGTATTCATGATTAAAATGGAAATCCAACTTTTAAAATAGTATCTGGAGGCTCCTCTACCCCCCAAATTATATAGTATGTATGTATCAATTCCCAAAACTATACGTTTCTACTCTGCACAACATGCAATACATAAAGAAGGTTTTCAAGAAGTAATTAATCTTCCCCTGGGCAATCTTGGTGCATTTTTTCCTGGAGTTCTCAATTTTGGTAAAATTTCAAATTTTAGAGGGCCCTGCTAACTGTTACAGAATTAAATCAAACAATGAATGGGGTTTTTTTAAGTATTTTTAAATTAAATATCTGCCTTTTAAATTGGATTTGGATGAAAATATATTGAAAAAGCCATGTTTCCCTATTAGTGATTTTAAGACTAACATGGCTTGAAACAGCTATCCACAAAATAAGAAAAAAAAAAAATCAAAACCTTTTTTGTCAGCTAGAGTGTTGAGAAACATTGTATTCCACATCAGCACTGATACTGATCTTTCTCAGAAATTAATTACATTCTTTCCTAATACATCTTTCGGCGTGTAATTATGGAAAAAAATAAGCTATAGAAATAGTGTTACTTGACATTTTAGAAATCAGATAACATTAATTGCTTGCTTCTGAATATGTGTATATGGTCTTTCAATTTTCATGCTAAAGTAAAACACAGAAATAGGTTTTAAATACGAGGAATTTAGAATATCACTTCTTAGAAAAGAGTCACTATAGAGGTGAAAGAATCCATATAAATCAGAGATACAAATTTTCATTTATAATTGGACGTAGATATAAATAGATAGATGGTTCTGAAGGAGAAGTACTGTCTTCTCTGCCCTGTTTTTTTGAGAGAAGAGCATCATGGACTTAAAAAAAATATTGAGAGATGCATGTCTTTCCCAGTCTTGACAAAGTGTGCATTGAAAGAGTAGAAATCTCAAGGGAACCACTTTACTTTTATGAGATTTTTTTTCCAATCAGTGTAAAAGGATCTCACAACCTCAGCTAATCTTTGTCAAGCACTACCACTTAAGCGTGTAATCTAGAAATATCTGCCTGGGTATGATAGCAGCACGAAGCTGAACAAAACCATTAGCCCCAGTTCAGACTTGAAGAGGAATACAATATTGAAGCAGAACTTAATCCAGAACTAAACTGCACATCTTTTTGTTTGTTTACCATTTGCAGTTCTCCAAAAGCAAAAATGTGGGTTTTTTTCCCTTACGTAAGTAACAGCTTTTCAATTTAAGTCCTTAAACAGACACTGTCTAAGGAAAAGCCTCTCTTTAGCCACAGATGGGTGAAGGCTGGAAAAGTGTTCAAGTAACTCTTTATAAGAGACCACTTTTCCTTTTTTATTTAAAGAATTTTTTTCACTAGGCTCCTGATTCTTCCAGTATCAGTGAGAGGACGTTAGGGTAAACCTTCTGTGAGATCCCTTGTGGCCTTTTTAATAGTTTTTATTTTCCTGTGTTACCATAGTCTTCTACAACATGTATGAAGTAATCCATTGTGTTGAACAAATTAAAGCAAAAACTCTCCAATTTTCAGGAAGAAACAGGCTGTCCTTTTTTCACCTTCTTGAAAATTTGTTTTTTGTCCTCCGTGAAATGAAGCACTCATGCTGGAAGAGCCCATGACACCTTCTGGAAAACAGAGAGATCACAGAAGCATTTTCTCAGCCAACACATTCAACCCCCTCACTGTACTTTGTGAAGTGAGAGGTATCATTACATACCATGAACGTCTGAAAACAATAAGTATTCTAACACCTCCAATACAAATTGCCCATTGGAGATGCATATAAACATCCATGGTGGGTTAGCCCCAAACTGTGAGTGGGGCACTGCTGCAGGCTGAGGGAACCACAGACCTGACTCGGCTGTTGCCCCCCAAGGGCACCCAAGCTGAGACCTGTGTGGCAGCTGCACAGGTTTTGTACTGCCCGTTTAACTACCCTGCAGGTTTATCTTTTCCCCCTTGCGTATCTAACCAACATGTCTGTGAGTTGGGAGGATCGGACAATGTTCCCCAGGTAGCTGGCTGAGCAAGTGTTTTACATAGATTCCTAAAATTTGAACCTGGCCCTTGTTGTTGCCACTCAAAGCCTAAAAAAAGAGTTAAATTAATGCTTTAGTGCATTAGAATTATTTTCTTTAATTGTCATTTTCCCCTTTTCCTCATCTTCTCTTTTCTGCCATTGTTCAATTTTCTTCCCATTGAAGTTAATGACAATATTAAATTGATTTAATCTGTGCCAACTCAAACTCCCAGTGAACACAAATGAAGTTCAGACTTCACATTTTCTCATCTCATTTTTTAATATCATTCATGAAAAATAATCTTTTTTTCTGGATTCACAGAACTACCTCAGCACACCAAGGTACTATTATTGAATTCATCAATTAATTTGCTTGCTCATTGACTTAATTGACAGATGAAGGAGCATATATGAGAGGCAGAAAGATCATAAACTTCTATGAAAGATCATGGAATTCACAACTCTAGGGTACAGTGGAATAATGATATTGATATATGCTATTATTTATACTTATGCTAGCCTATGGCATTTAAAGTTATAAGTATGCTGCATTTTTAAAGTATTTATTTCATGTAAAAAAAGTCATAAATTTATAAAAATGAAACATGCCTGTAAGACAGATCAGATACAGTGAGCAATAAATGAACTTCCCTGCCAAAATCAAGAAGGCCCAAGGGAATGGCTTTCTAGACTAAGCCCTAGCAAAGGAAAATGGTTTTCTAAGGGGGGGAAAATTAAAGTGCGAGATAAAAAAAATAATCGTAGCAAGGTGGCCTGAAGAAAGCCATCCTGGACAAGAAAATGAGATTGTTTCATGTTTTAACACAAAGTGAAGTTTCTGTAGTTTTGAGCAGAAGACAAGTACTCCTTGATGAAATTTATCTCCTATTAGTCTTCCCATAAATAAGTTCAAAAAGATCTTTCATGTAAGTTGATGTAGCTCCATTCAAGCTGTAAGCCAATAGTCAGTCCATTCATACTGTTAATACAGTATGGGAAATGCATTAAAGCTGAAGATTTCTCATGTAATTGCAGTAAAGTTTTTTATACAAATATTTAAAAACATTTAACAAATAAATACTTGTTATAAAAGTAAAATTACCATTTTTGCACCTTCTTCACTCACATTCTCTCACATCTGAAAAAGACAAAGTTGATTTTCAACCAGCTTTGACAAAGTAAAATCAGGTGAGAATTGTCACATGAAAAACAGACATTTATTAAATGTACAAAGGACTGCATTTAGAATTCAAACTTACAAATAGCAAATCAACTAGAGGTGTAAAGCTGACGTGCATTAAAGCATCATCTGCATAATTTTCTGCAGAATTATAATGGCTTTATTTCACTTGAAGAGAAGGCACAGGGTTTTAGTTTTTGTTGTCCTGTTCCAGGGCAATCCAACAGCATTTAGACTGTGCATAGCATCCACAGTCCAGCAGGGCTTTTGGAAGGAAAAAATCTGATTTAAAAACTCAACTAGCCAAAATTTGTGAAAAAATGACCAGACATTTTACCATTGGTCCTAATGTATATCAAGAGCACTGTGAATAAAAAACACAGACAATGCCCGTATGAAATTCTTGTGGATAGATCCATAAAGTTATTGAATACCCCACCAAAGCCTCTGCATCAATACAATTTACATATAATTTATGATGATATGTTAAATTATTGCGATGTTTTAATAAAATGTCTGAGAACTATGCACTCACAGGTAAAAGAAGCCTTTCCAGAACCTGCCTGTGGACTGTGTGGCGCTTGGGAACCTGCAGACTGGGTCTNAAAAAAGGCAAAAAAAAAAAAGGCAGAAAAAAAGCAGCCCAGCCCAGATGGAAAGGACCAAATGACCTTATCAAATCACTCTGTCTACTCACGCAGTTATTAAATGTCATGGCCTTTCAGCTTGGATATCTGCTTCTCACTGTAAAACTTTGATGACTCCATTAAACTCCAACCCACTGCTGTTTGCCCTGTCTGAAAACTCCAATCCAGAAAAAAAACCCAGCCAAGACTTGAAAAACAAGAAGTGAGTCTAATAGAAGATTAAGCATCTTCCAGCGAATGGAGAAAAGAAAACCTGCCACAGTAAAGTTGCTATGCCCTCCAGAAAATGAACTAACTCCTGGTTTCCAAGATGGGCATGGCTAGTCATTCTCTGCTTATTTTCAATGGCACTAGTCTGGATCATTTTGTTCTGGCCAAGTAACACACTGTTAACACAAGAACAACAAAACAGAACACGTAAAGAAGACACCGTGTTCTCCAAAATTCAAAGGCCTTTATATCATCATATGAACCATAAAAATACCTTTCCTCAATTGTCCTACCATTATGCTGAAGACTTAAATGTTTCAAACTATTCTGTGTGCTCCCATACACCTCCCCACTCTAGTAAAGGTGTCCCCATGCTTCCTACGGCATGTAATTAGCTGGTGAAAAGACCAGTCTGGTATCCCTAGAGAGCAGAAATACAATATTATCCCTGAGGACAATAAATTGTAATTGATCCCAGTTGATTTGATACCAACATGCGCAAAGCTCCAGCTCTTGCCTTCTATCTCAAACTGGGGGCCCCTGGGAACATTTGTTACTTGACAGTGAATGGAATATACTACTTGGGGCACAGTAACCATACCAAAGCTATTAATTGCCAGAATAATACTTGATGTTTCTTTGATAACTCACAAAATTGTGAGTTCACATCATCTTCTCCGCGTACTTCCTTAGGAGCCTATTTTGCTTGTGGTACATTTGCACACCTGTGGCTCCCATGGGATTGGTTTGGGTCATGTGTAACCCCAGTTATTTGACATTTGTCACCTCTTCCTGCTAAACATTAGTGGAAAAGGCAAGCTATATAAGAGAGTGAAAGATTTGGGGCTCTTATGTTTCCCATGAAAGAAATTAGTTTATTAGCTATTGTTTTAGAGAAAATTGGTAGTGACACTGCAGATTCTTTTGACCAATTAGCGATTGAAATGACCACTATTCATACAGTCATCCCTCAAAAGAGGTTAGCACTTGGCTTTATATTTGCTTATAAGGGTTGAGTTTGTGCCTCAGCTGGAAAAGAATGTTGTATCTATATCCAACAATTCTGAAATTATTTATGTGTTTAAAAGATGGGTAGATGTGGTGCTCAGGGACATGGTTTAA
The DNA here is from genome assembly GCA_008711295.1 of Anarhynchus alexandrinus. NCBI lineage: Eukaryota > Metazoa > Chordata > Aves > Charadriiformes > Charadriidae > Anarhynchus > Anarhynchus alexandrinus. Next base: position 2,593,120 of record VUYV01000055.1, on the reverse strand, counting down.
TGCTGGTTTTGGCAACATTATATTAATGGTTGGACTTAATGATCTTAAAGATCCCTTCCAACCAAGATGATTCTATGATTCTATGAGTCTATGATCGGAGTAAGCACATTAAAAAAGAGGCAGCCAAAGCAAACCGACTCAATAATTGACATTTGTGGAGCTGGTTTGAAAACCTAATTGAAAATTTAGGGTTATCGGGTACAAAAATATTGTATAATACAATATTGTATTCATATTACTGTTGTTAGTCATACTGTATGTGCACTCAGGGCTTATTCTCAACATGTCATCTCCCAAGAGCCCATAGTTAACAGAAGTGCAGAGGAACATTGCCATAGGGGAGGCCTTTCTGAGGCCTGGCTATGGCAGTCCGCTGTTTCCTACGTGACCTGCAGGACGCAGGGCTCATTTCTGTCTCCCTCTTCCCATTCCCTTCCCAAGCCATAACCATGAGTGGGATCCTCCAACATAAAAGCCAACTGGCTGGGCCTGGACTGTGGGAAACAGGGCTCTGACAGAGGTGTCTGACACCACTGGGAGGTACCTCTTCCTGCCCTTTGGTGTTGCAGGGAGCACAGGCTGGTGACTTCTAAACAGCTGAAGTGACGTTGGTGTGATCGACAGGAGTATCGTCTGAAAGGAAAATGTTGAAAATGCCCAGTCCCTCTCACTGTATTTGAATTTGCTGATCAGAGAGCAGGACCTCGTGTGTGTGTATGCATGTTTTTGCCCTCGTGGCTCCAGAATTACAACAGCTGGTGATCTGGGATTGTTTTTTTTTCTGGTTGTTGGGTTGTTTTTTTCTGTCTGTTACCTCAGAGGTGCCATATGCTCTTCTCATTGATTCAGTTTTGGCATATGGTGGGTCCATTTTGTCCACTGTCAGAACCAGCTGTGGCAGCACGGGGCAGTCCATGCCTTCCTGCGGCACCGGCCACCCATCAAGCCACCCCCACTACCAAAGCCCTGACAGTTATACCCAGTTCACCAGCCCTGCACGAAGTACTCCTGGCCACACAAATAACAGTGACAGTTTGTTCCCAAGGCAAAACAGCTTTATGAAAATTCAGGCATCACCCGAGGAAATATTTGCCTCCCTCCCACCTCCTGGGCTGGGCTGGAGGCCCTGTCTCCTCCAGATGAACATCTTCCTCATCTCTTCTTCATCTCCTCTTCTCTCCCTGTGGCCCTTGCTCTGGCCTTGGGACCCACTGACCTCTGTCGCCAGAGTGTTGTGAGGTCTTTGGTAGGCTCTTGGGCTTCTTTGGGGTTTTGCTGGTTTCCCTCTGTCTTGCCCTGCCCTACTTCCTTGGGCTCCTGGGGCAGCTCCTTGTTGTGTTTGGCACCATCTCCTGGGGAACCTGGATGTGCCTGCTAGTGCTGGAGCCACGACTGCCTCTTGCAGGGCTGGGCAAGGTGCTGGGGACAACTGGCTCTCTTTTGGGAGACCCAGGGACTCCCAGGAGCGCAGCTCCTGCTCCTGCCCTGCCCACAGTCCAGGACCGCATGTCAGCCCCTAGGCCCATCAGCCTCTGCCCCAGTGATGCCACAGCAGGGCTGTTCTCCAGCTCCCCACAGCCCTGCCCTGCCTGGCCAGGGGCCCAGCCTCAGCCTGTCCCCAAAGAGATGACTAATGCCCGGGGCTGCTGCTGCCCTGGTACCCCCAGCTGCCCTGCTCTTGGCTGGGGCAGTGGGATGGGCTCTTGTTGGGAGGCCTCCCCATGGGAGCCACCATCCCTGTGATGCCCTGGTATACCCTACAGTTTCTTAACACCAGGCTCTGCTACCTAGTACAAACTGGTTTATTATCAAAAGACAAGCCCATTATAGAAGATCTAATGATCAACTGTGGATAACATGGAAAAGAGACAGCAGCCGCCCTCGGTAGCTCCCTTGTGAGAGCGACCTGCTGAAAATGTAATTGGCTTCTTCATTAGTGAAACCTGAGACAACAGTCTCGCAACTAGAAGTAAGGCTCTTAGGGGGGAATTGCAGTAGCTTGCTACTTGAAAGACCCTTGTTTGTTTTTAATTAAAGTCAGTATTATAACAGGAGTGAATTAACATACTGCAAGACTAAGCTTCGTGTGCGGTCTGTTGAGCTGAAGCACAGGAGGTAAAACCACAGTACTTCTGAAGAAGAACATAGGTGTTTACTCTATTCTAACTCGATACTCCTAATAATTCATCTCAACATTTTACTGATGCTACACTACATACAGGGGGGACCTCTGAACTAAGAAACTTTGCGAATTACAAAGCTGACTGAAATAAGGTGCTGAAGCAATGAAAAAAGGTTTCAATTATTTTTTTGACCGGTGTGCTTCATCTGAGAGTATGACAGTGTTGTCCTCTTCCCAACAATGACTTAACATCAAAGGTACTAAAAGTATTGCAAGTGGACAATAAGCTAGTTCAGTAATTAAAATACATACACGATAGGAGCCCTAGTAAGTCATAAAAGGAAATTATTATTTTTCCATGGAATTATGAGGCAGAGCAATAAAAATTCCACAGTTCAGTCTAATACTCACAACTACAGCTCAGATTTCTCTCCCACTTAAAGTTTCCAGCCCAATCCATTCCAAATACAGATTCTGGTTGCAAGATTAAGATTTTTTGAACCAGAGGAGAAAACAGACTGCAAGCAGAGAGAAAAAGCAAGCAGCCCCAAGGGAAAACAGAGACCACCTGGGTTATGAGACTGGCTTTGAGCAGGATTGGCAGCACTGGACAGTTTTAGACAGCAGCTTATGAGTTGAAAATGAAAATAGGAAAAAAACCCAAACCATGTGGATGTATAAAACCTAACTGTCACAACAGGAAACTAGAACAAAGTCAGAATGGGTCTGTGCAACTCAACCACATGCAAATACTAAATACTGAAAATCTTGAGGTCTTCCCAACTGGGTCTTCATTAGATCACATCTGCTTATCTCTTCCCAAGCATTTTGCAGTTTTTTTAACAAAAGCAACCAGAGAAATTAGGGCTGAAACAGGCTCAAGATTTTCAGCCCATGTCCCCAAAGCAGGATCACTGCATCTGAACCACCGCTGGCAGCCATGGAACACACTGTTCTTAAAAACTTCTAATGATGGGTACTCTGCAGGCTCCCTAGGCAAGATTCTGGGGCTTTGTTATCCTGACAGTTAGAAACCTTCTGGATTCTTAACTAAATTGGTTTTGCTGCAATCTAAAGCTGTCACTGTTCCTCTTTCCCTACAGTGCACACAGAGAAGAGATAACACCCCTCCTTTTTAGAGACGACCTTTAGCATAACATTTGTGAGTTTTGATACTATGAGATAAGATGTCCATGAAGTTAGTTGTCCCTAGACATCTGATAAAAGGCAGAATGCCTGTGGAGAAGTTAATAAATCTCCCTTTAGAATAAGGCTTGAAAAAAATGCAAAAAGCCAATTAATTCTTAAAAACAAAGAAAACCAAGATATGGAATATTATGACCTATTCTATATGTTGAATAAGGCAACAATTCAAATACTAAATAGTAACATAATTAAAGACTTGTATGTCAGCTTGCATACAAGCACTGAGATAGGATTGGTACCATTAAACCTGTTTGCAGCTTTAATATTCTTTTCATTCATTGTGTTTATATGACATCTATCATAAAAAAAATATACAAAACTGAAGACAAAAAAATGTTTTAAGTACACATGAAACATATATATCTCCATTTTACTGAAACAAAAAATACATTTTGGGCATCAATGTTTTTCGTTTAGAACAGCATCTTCAGTCACTGCCACTATAATTGTTTGGTCACCCCAAGTGTATTAACTGATAGAGCACACAGGGTTTCCATTAAAATATAACAGATGTTAAACTCCATTTTATTCATCTCATTAAATTAGTTATGTTATGTGTAGTTTTCAAAATGGTGTGTAATTAATTTCATGTCTACCCATTACAAACTGTGCAGTTGTACCCAATTTCTTCTCCTGGATCTCCCTTGCAGAAAATTTTCAGTTTTCTTATGTTTCCAAGATACTACATTACAGAAGAGGATTTCTTTCCTGAAAAGATATTTCTGCCATTTTGGTTCCCCTTGCCTTAGGTTCCCTTATTCTCCTCTTCTGTTATTTTACTTACAATAGGATGTTATCTTATTCCCTGCCACAACTGCAGTGGGGCTTGGAATAATCATTCTCCCTTTACTCAAGTCAACAGAATTTATTAATTGAATAGATTCTAATTTGTTAATTAATTGACTTGTTTACACTGGAAAGGTTTACTATGTATTGAAAATTGAAAATGTCACACCAAGACAAAAAATGAAGGGATTTAACTTTAGCAAGATAAACTAGAACCTTTTTGCCCTGAAATGAAATGTTGAATTCAAGTAACAATAAAATAATTTCTATTTAAAATGTGCTATTGTCTTATGAGTCATCAAGCAAATGAAAAGCATTTCACCTGAATTTTCTGACAAAGTCTTTATCCTTATATACCAAACATTTTTCTAGTATGAAAACACTGAAATACTAGCAAGTCTTGTAAAGTGTTGTACAACCGTGGCTATTTAATTGCAAGTGGTTATTTTAAGAGCTTAACACTTTCAAATTTCAAGGACCATGTAAATTGCCTATGAAATTGCTGTCTGGCAGTTAGAAAGACTTTCCAATTCCTCCTCAATAGTCTTATTTCTCATAGCTGGCCTTTGTAATGTTGGTGAATTTCAAGTAATTTGAAACCTTGCTATCATTTGTTTTAAAGTTGTCTCTGCAGAATATTTCTACCTAGGGCAAACTACATTCTCTGTTACACTCATTTATTTCCCATCAATTTTAATGAATATAAAGCGTGATCAAAAATCAGCCTTCCAAATGATGACTTATGTGTTTTCAATCCACCAGAGAAATAGTTCTGTACAGAGATCAGCTTCTGCGAGTACAAGCTTTGGCATAACGGAAACTTTTCTAACTTGTCTTGTGGGAAACAGACATACCACTTATCCTATCTGTGCTGATACAGCCTGCAAGTGTAGCTAAACAATTAAGGACATGAAATTAAGTTATGGCCTTCATTACTAAAAGGTATCTATAGCCTTTGATAACTTCACTGAGCACCAGTTATGAAAAATCATGGGATTTTGAGAATGTTTTAACTACAGTGAGAAAACTTGATGAAGTGGAAAAATTTTGGAAACCTTTCTCACGTAGGTGTCATCAAAATAAATATTTCAAATATTTTGTTTGTACCTGAGAAAACATACATACTGTACTGCTAATTCTCAAATATGTAACCTAATACAGTTAGTGATGCATCAGGTCAGTTTTTGCTATTCATCTAAAAGCTATGTATTTCACTCTGCAGACTCAAAATTACATTTAATTATTGAAGAGTAGTTTAAATGAACACCATTACTAATGTTTTTTGCATCATTTAACAAAACAGCACTTAATCAACTTTGCTAGCAGAGAAGTACATGGAAAACACCTAAAGAACTGTTTTATCTTATTTTCTGAATAATAATAAAAAAATACAAGCCACTTAAATTTCTAAAACACTACCAAAAAAAGGGCATAATTTTTCCTGCTATTGCATCATGCTTCCAGAAGAGAGTGAAGAGGAAGGTGCAAAACGTTTCAGAACATGAAGTCTTGTTCTAATGGTATGCAAACACTTGCCTTCTGCCACACAAAACGCATATTGCGTCCTGTTGGCTGACTTAGGCAAATCACAGAGGACAATACAGGCAGTTTATCCCGTTTGCTTTTAATGTCATCTCATGAAAGCAAAAGCAAAAGTTTGTTTCAGGAAGACCAAAATATTTCATACAGCAATCTTCATTTTAAATTGCTATTTTCTCATGAGAGATATTCAGGAAACTTTGAGTGATGCACATTTAAAGATGTAGTTTCCTCTTACAGCAAATATAAACACTATTAAGCTATCACTTTAGGTTTGCTTTTTAATAGTCACCTCAGTGTGAGTAGATACTATGGCACAAAAATTAATCATAAAAATTTTTCATGAATCACATATCCGGAAAAGCAATAATCCCCTGAAGCAACATACATCCTGAATGAAAAAAAAAGAACTAATCAATGCCATTATTTAGATAGCTGTTTTTAGGTAAGTCAACAATAAGATAGAAAATCATAACAATAGGTAAGTTTGGGAAATCTCTAAATGCATGCATCTTTGCAGTTGTGCTGGGAAGATTTTGCTTAGTATTATTTCTCTTTCACAATAAGTGTGAAACATTTTTAGCTGAATTAAAATAATGTGTGGACATGAATTGTCACTCACTATAAATCAACAACACTCCTGAAAGTTTATTCATTTTTTTATATACTGGTTTTATCCAATCAAATAATTTTTTTTTTTTACTTTATATAGCAGCAACTGTAACTGCAACAACATTAATGGAACTTTACTGTATGTATACAGGGGAACTGGGCATTTGTATTTTTCTTTTTTTTTTAAGGAAAGATGTAGGAATAGTTTAGAATGATAAACTCACTGTTAATATGCCACGCCCCTGTGCATCAGAGAATGCTGATGATCTTTTACATGTTAGGAAAAACATGCTCTAATGCAGTTTGGGACAGCTTTGCATTTTTATAGCAGGAGTTATTTTTAAGTAGCACAGTCAAGACGTGCAGCTTGCTATTGCTGTGGTTTAGTACTTAGCAACTTCATGTCAAATGTTCGATCTTGCCAATGAATTTTCTCAAGGCTCAGTAGTGCTTGGAAGATGCTAAGGATTGGCAATATGTAATTTTATAAATGCTGTAATTATTACCTTATGACTGAACTCAAACAAGTGGTCCTGTCAATGAATATTGGCTCAATTTCCCATTTTAAATTTGGCACCTGATTTTTAAGGCTGTCCTAAGCCTCACCGTTCTCATTTATGTTGTGCAGTGTCTCCTATGAGTTGTGTCAGCTAAGGAGTAGAACGCGCTATGTTCACATCTTGCCCTGAAATGTTTGTCAGTCTGTCTTTCCCAAGATGATCAGGGAGGAACTCACCTAAGTAAGTTCTAGCAAACTTGTGCATGAAAGGGCAGAAACAACAGAGAAAATGCCCTGTAAAATTTTCACTCTGGCATGAAGAATTTGGGAATGTACAATGTTAACATCCAAATGTTTTTATGATCAAAGATGTCCTTGCTGCATGCCTTTAAATTATAAAGACACCTTAGATCACCTGTTGCCTCATCTTTCTGCTACTGCTTACTCGCAGGTTAGTAAAGGTATTACAACCCTTAGAAAGACATAACTTCCACTGTAAAACTATACATACTAATTTGTTATTAAGGCCCCCATTCCTCAATTAATTATTCTCTAGGCAGACCCCTAAATAATTAGCAGAAAAAGAGTATGCCATGCAGACCCTTGTGCAGGACTTGGTATGAGTTTTTCTAGTTTCAAAAATCAATTAGCTGGTTTACAAGTAAAATTAATGTTGTTAACCATGCCTTTTAGAGGCATGCAATTTTTTGTGCTACAAACTATATGTATAGAAGAGTTGTTAAACATATGTACATTGTTATGTTACACTTCCTTACCTAAGTGACTTTTGACTTCAATTTTGCAACAATAACTTAACACCAAAATTAAGGATTTTTGCAGCATCCAAGCCTACCACACGTAGCTATATAATTATTTTTACATTTCATGGTAAAATTCAGGTTATCTAAGGCTTTTCACCGGGGAATGGAAAAAGAATAATTCCCCAATTCACTGTGATATGGATACTCCTTTATTATGCTTCCCTGACTTGCTGGGGTTGGCTTTCTCTGTGTAAAAGGTATGGGTATTTCTTCTGTAATGACATTGGCTATATAGTCTTTCTTTTACACACACTGAGCTACAATTTTAGAAAAGTAAGGCGTACTGGAGTTGGGTAGTTACCTTGTGTTTTGTCATGGGATGTCACATCTGACCACATCCTCAAGGAAAGATTCAAGGAAGACTTACTGAAGACTGAAAAAAGCAGTATACATATAATATTTTAAAATTTATAGATTTTTAGGTGCATGCTGAATTATCATTAGGAAAATAAATATTGCCTATTGCCTGTAAGAAAAAGGGTGCATTGTTCATTCAATGCAAGAGAAATCTGTTTGGGGTGTTACTACACAATAAGCACATATTCATAGAAGTAGCCTGAAGAAACTGTGGGAAAAATTCAAATCCTTGAAAACAATCAGTACTGAAGAGAAAATTAGTTGGCCTGTCTTCTTCGGGTATAAAACATGTTGAACATTCCAAACCATAATTGCTGCGGTGCTTAAAAAATGATTACCCACAAAGCTTTGAAACAATTCTTATGGATGTGATTCTTCTGGGTAAGTTTTGTAACTGATAAGAAAGTAAATCCAACAGATCTTATCTAAAGTAATATGAAAGCTTATTATATTATAACCCTTATAAAATAATTTTCAAACCACTTCTAACATGATTGATCAGGCTGGCTTGGAAGATGCACAACCGGCAACAGTTGTGCAGATACTTCTACATGTCATCAATTATTCCAAAATCTTTAAAATTTATGCTCATTTATTTTCCCATAATTACAGCCAAAATAATCAAATGTTCTTTTGTGAAAAAATAGATCAAAACCAAACCAGTTTTGAGGCCCTTTAAAAGGCATAATTGCTCTGCATGAAACCAGTAGTAACTTCCTTCCACAGGGTGACATCCATTGAAAGGACATGAAGAGAGATGCTTTATGTTTGATAGGATTATGGAACTTCTGACATTAGCCATATGCTCTCTTCCACTGAAATGAGGAGCCTATTAGTCTGGGATACGAAGGGCTGAACAGTCATACGTGCAAATGATTTACTGGCATACTTACAGACCTAGAAACTTCAATGTTCTCCTTGATGAAAATCACCAAGAGATTCAGCAGAATATCTCCATAGTGGATTAACTTTAATAAATCAGAACTAATGCATTGTGGATTTGTAATCTCTCCAGACTGTCCTTATGTTACATTAAGTTAGCTTCAGAGCAAGTAACAGAATAGTGATATGAAATCCCCTGGAGCACTGAGGAAGATCATGGGATATACTTGGATTCAATCTAGACTGTTGTCAAGGAAGACCAAGTCAACTCTTTTCTGTAACTGACAGCCTGACTTCTATAAAATGTCCCTCAAAAAAAAGGTTATAATGTCTTAAAAAATTATACACAGTGGTCATTCCAGAGGAAGACCTATGTCAGAATAAAAGACCTTAATTTTCTTCTTGGAAGATTCATTCATAAGATCAGACAATGATAGGGTAAAACTATATTAATTCTAAATTAATTTTTTTTAAGGGAATGTTTTCATCAAAGAGGTTAACTGTTAAAAAAAAAGTTTTGATAACTATCCAAATGTTTTTTGTCACTGTATTAAGCACTTTTTTCCTACCTGCTCAATTTTGCTTTAATTACATATTTTAGTAAACAAACAGGTTTTGGGGGCATTAAGAATTTTATTTCTTTTCAAGATCTTATTTAGAAGTCCTACTTCCATTGCTGTCGTGATTTAACTCCAGACGGCAACTAAGTCCCACACAGCTGCTCGCTCACTTCCCCCCAGTGGAATGGGGGAGAGAATCGGAAGAGTAAAAGTGAGAAAACTCGTGGGTTCAGATAAAGACATTTTAAGAGGTGAGGCAAAAGCCATGCACGCAGGCAAAGCAAAACAAGGAATTCATTCACTGCTTCCCATGGGCAGGCAGGTGTTCAGCCATCTCCAGGAAAGCAGAGCTCCATCACACATAACCGTTACTTGGGAAGAAAACACTGTACCTCTGAACGTGCCCCCCTTCCTTCTTCTTCCCCCAGCTTTGTATGCTGAGCATGACTGTCCCAGCTGTGTCCCCCCCCAGCCTCTTGTGTCCCCCCAGCCTGCTCACTGGTGGGGTGGTGTGAGGAGCAGAAAAGGCCTTGACTCTGTGTAAGCACTGCTCAGCAATAATCAAAACATCCCTGTGCTATCAACACTGTTTCCAGCACAAATCCAAAGCATAGCCCCATACGAGCTACTGTGAAGAAAATCAACTCAACCCCAGCCAAAACCAGCACAATTGCTCACAGGATCATACAATCCAAAAGCTGCCTGCATGTTTGTGAACTTAATGAGGCTGTCATTTCATGACCTTAGACAATACTGAGTTCTGCTCAGACTCTTTTCCTTTCTGGCTTGTCCTGTAAAATCCTTTACACAACTACTAGGTTAGACCAGCTTGTTGAGACCTGGCTTGATGAAGATGTATCTGTTTTGGGCAGGGGAGGAGGACAGTCTGCTCAGTTATTTTTCAGTTACAAGCTTCTCAATGATTGAAAGGGTTGGGAAAAAAAAAAAGATCAGAGGATGTGACAGAAGAATGGGGTTTGCTTTTTTCAGTAATAGCTGACTGTGAAACTGTGTCCTCTTTCAAGTGAATTTTACTCTTTATTTCCCTTGTGGGGACCAGGACTTTGTATGGAAAGTCTATCTTTGAATTATGTTCATTGTTTTGAATCTTTTGTGATCTCAGAACAAAAGGTTTGTAATTTACACTAGCAAATTAAAGGATAAACCCAATAGAGGAAAAATACTTAGGAAGGGGTAACTAGGAAGGAAACTAGAAAGTAGAGGGGAAAAACATCCAAGGGGCAAAAATAATATCCCAACTAGGTGAAAAGTGTAATACAATATGGTTATTTTTTATATATATCTTGAAAAACATTATTTTACTTCTTCATAACCGTAACACATTTTCTATGTGATAAGGATAAATGCAGTAAGTTTTACTGCATAACAGGTTATCAAAGGAATGAGTTACTTTTACACACCCACACATCATTTATTTTCAAATAATTCCCAAAAATTTAATTTGCCCTCACTTACAGTGTACGGCATAGTTTTTTCAGTGTTCTAGCATGCTCATGGTTCATGGTTTAGTCACACAGACTAAAACATGATAAGAAGCAGGTCTAAAAGATTAAATTTCAGTAATTAAATTAATGCAGTGTAATTACAACTCTGACCTTAAAAATCTAGCAAATTACTCATACTCTTCGATTTTTATGTTGAAGACAGTGCCCTAGTATCAAAGTCCATCATATGTTAATTTTCATTATAAGAATAATTAATGGCAGTCATACTGCTGAAGATCAAGTTGACAGGAAATTGCCTGCATCGGCTGAGCATGAATTGCCTTTGAAGATATGACCAGCTTAGCCATGCTTTGCTTCTAATGATATTTTACATCATTCTTATTATCGTTACTTTAAGCAGAGACTGGAATCTTCTTTATGTCAGCACAAGAATGAGCAACGAAGGAAAAGAAAAAGAGGCAGAGAAGTTGGGCTATATCTGATGATATCAAAAAGGTATCGCATATCCCTGAGAAACTCTGCAATGGCACCCCCAGCCTCTACGGCTGCAGCGCTGAGGTATGTTTTGGACACCCCAGCTGAGAACACACATGCCTGTCATCAGACAGCAGCACCAAGGGCCTGGGTGGATGGTTTAGGCTGACCACCATCCTAACTGTCCCACACATCCAGCTGCCCAGGAGCCTTGTTCAACAACCTCCCAGCATTCACATTTTTCCACCCTCTTCTTTAAGCAACGAAGCTGCTCAACAGGTATGTGTCGCAGTATATTCAGAGGTGATGACTACAGTTAGTGAGATGCCCCAGCTCTACCTATTTCCTCCATGAGATGATTACGCCAACTAGACCATGTGTTTCCTTGATCCCTACTGCAGTCCTGTAATATAAGGCGTTTTAGCTAGCTTGTCTGAGAGGCTGGATAGTTACGATGGAGTAGAACGGCCTGTAGCAGTATATATAAAACCTGTAATTAAATAGCCAGATTTTTTGCTACAGAAATAGGAAGAATTTACAAATAGCCAAAATTTAAAAAAAACCCCAACAACCAAACACAAATAAACAAACAAAAAACCCACCCAAATCCTGTAAAAATGCAAGGATTCCCCTTATGCTTCAGAAAGTCCCAGAGAAATAGGGATTTATCGTAGCATCATAGAACCATAGAATGGTTAGAGTTGGAAAGGACCTTAAAGATCATCAAGTTCCAACCCCCCTCCCATGTGCAGGGACACCTCCCACTAGACCAGGTTGCCCAAGGCCACATCCAACCTGGCCTTGAACACCTCCAGGGATGGGGCATCCATAGCTTCCCTGGGCAACCTGTTCCAGTGTCTCATCACCTTCAGAGTAAAGAATTTCTTCCTAATATCTATTCTAAATCTCCTTCTATCTCATTTCCAGTCATACTTTACTGACCAGCTTCTGATATCAGACCCAGGTCAGTCACTTTTCTGTTCATTCTCAGATGCAGCTCTTATTTTACCATAGCCACCTCAACAGCCAGTCAGCGTGGCTCTGGCTGGGAGTGGTGTCTTGTGTCAGATATCAAAGTGTAATTCCTTCAAGAGGCAGGCAGGCTGCACAGCGAGGAGGTCGTATGTGCTGTGCTCAGACTGCACTGGCCCAAGCTGGGATACGCTTTGCTGTCCTGCTGAGTTTCTAGCCTGACATATTTGACTGTTGCTGGGCCTGCACAGCATATCTGGCCATGTTTATGGTCAGGATGAGATTCCCATGTCTCTCAGGGAGAGGGAAAGAGTGGGAGGAGGGAAAGAGGGTGTGCCTAGAACTTCCCACCCCCCTCTACCCTTCCCCATGCACCCCTCAAGCTGAGCTTGTGGGCTCCCAACACCTAAACCTCGACTCCCAGGTTCCCAACAGATTTCTGCTCCTGCAGTTGCTGGCGTTTGAGTAGACATAAAAAGTTCCTCCACTGGATCCCGAGATTCTGGCAGCTGCACAACAGCATAGGGCGGGCCTTTCATGTGGCCGGTGGTGTGAACTGAGAAAAGTTCTTCCCTTATTTCCTCAACTTCCCCTGGCTGAGGCTGTGGATAATGAGGCTTAACACAACAATGTCAAAGGGTGAGGACAGACTACTAATACTGACCAGAAACTGTCACGTATTTCCAGAACATAGGTGACAGCCTCTATAAATCTCACTGCTGTCTTTACATTAGCAAAGCATTTTACAATTCTAGTGGGCCACCATCAAGTTTTTCCACTGTAACTTGAACTTCTTTCCAAGATCAGTGAAGCCATCTCTGGCAAGATAACCATGCATTACCACAAAATTACCCCTAATCTACCCTTTAAACATACGGATAAGATTTCCTCAGCAAAGACCCAGCCAGACCACCAGCATTGTAGAGGATTTATACAAATAATGGGTGGGTTACATAGATGCCTTTTAGATAGGGGATGGCAAAGCAGGGATTACTTGGGTTTCGGTTTCAGGGGAAGCTACAAAAGTTGATGGGATGCTTACAGAGGACTATGAGAGAGGCTGGTGAGCATCCATCAGGTGGCAGAATACAACTTCTCAGCAGCCATTCTCTGCATTTGAGAGCAGAGCCCCACCAAAAGAGCCAGAGCGTACCTCTGAGCTGTCACTGTAAGCAACTGGCAAACTACACACAGGATTAGTTGCAGCCACAGTTTTGAAGTTGTTTTCTTATAGCTTTCATTTGTGTAGGCACAATTTATGGAACATAATTATTGTAGTTATGTCACAGAATACAAATAAGTGTGGTACATGTATGAACATGCAATTATTTGAATTAAGAATAGACCTTTTTTAAGATAAGTTTTCAGTTTGAATCTAATAAATCATGAGTTACGCTTAGTGAAGAGATTTATGTAGCAGTGAGCTACAGTACCCTTCATTCATATTTCACTTCTCTAAAATGCATTTTATAAATGATGTTGTTTCCCTTGCAGTAGAACTCCTTAACTTCTGATAAAATGAATTATTTTTCCCCATTACTAATCCCTGTTAGCTGAGATTGCCTGATAACTTCTCCTGCAATAACAAAACAATTACCCTATTATTAATGGCTATTTACTGGTATGTATAACACCATCATGCCATTAATAAATAATTATGCTTGTATTATTTACTACTTCATGTAAAGCCACTTTGTTTGGACAAAAAGAATAATAGACCACAGTACATTTTTCATTTTCTAAGGAGTTAAACATGTCTCAATCATAAAAATATCTACTTTATTGTATTTTTAAAATGATTTTTAAACTTTAAAAATAATTTTTCATTTACTGACATGGAGTTCTGAAAGAAGATTAGAAAAATGAGATTCTGAAAAGATTAGAATATTGGCAAGAAAGCTTGCAAGAATTTGTGAATCTCCTTTCCCGGTGATATCCTACCATTTCAACCTCACTCATTAAGACTTTGCATATAAAATAAAATACTGGGTGGAAAACAGATACTGAAGAAAATCTCTTTAATCTTGAAAGTAAGGCTATTTAAATAGAATGCTTGCATTTGGTATCACTTGTTGAAGAATAATGTAAACATCTGAGTGGCTTATATTCTAGTACGAATTTAAATTTTAAAAAATCTAGAGCTTCAAAATATGCTAATGAGACAACAGTAATTCCTCAGCTTTCCACTTCATGTATAAACATATAGCTTAATATTCACCAGATCTGTGTACTCCTTAGAAAATTAAAAACAAAGACTTCTCAGCTTTGTCATATAAGAGAGGACTTTTGGCTAAGTTTCAAAATCCATTCTACTTACATTTCTGATAAATTTTACAATCATTATCATAGATGAATGCATTAATAACTGTAAGATATGGGATGTCAACAGATCCAGTAGTCTATCCAGCTCGTAATTTTTACTTTTCGTAGAAGGAATGTGAACCCAGAGACAGGAGCAGATTTTTTTTTGTGTAGCCACCCACACCCATACCTACCTTCACACCTCTGACTAGTTTGAGCACATCATATATTTCAACACTTCCTCATGTACTTCTCATGTTAAATACAGCCTTTTCTTTTCAGGCTCTGAGGATCAAAATGCTTAGGAAACACATCATATTTGTGTTAGATATTAGGAGACATCCACTTGATTCTGACTACCAAGCTGGTTGTTAGCTATTCCTTACTAGGAGTGACTACTACTAGGAGTGAACTTTGCTTCTCTACTTGACCCCAACTCATGCTTATGTCTGCATTTAACAGAATAATTTTATTTATACATATTTATATATATAAATATATATATATACACTTTGATGGGGAAATTAAGTGCAATATTTTCAAGGAGAATATGTGGCAGAATTATTTAGTCAGACTAAAGGATATATAAAGTCATTTGTAGCCAACACATTGATCATTTTCAGTAATGAGCACTTCGGAATGATGAATCTGTTATGGTCCTGATTAGTCAAGTGATTCAAGTCTTGGTTCTGCAAAACATCCTCTGGTTTTTTAGAACATGAATATTTTTCTCAAACTAGACTCACACAGAAACACCACTGCTGTTTTCAGGTGCAAAAAAGGTAAAAGGTAAAATCTAAAGGCTGACTTGCACCACAGTAGCAGCCACATGACTTTGATCAGTAAGATGAAGTCTTGAAGAAAGGGGATAAACATTAGAAAAAGACACACAGACATTAAAGATCAGATACACAAAGGCTTTTTGTTCAAAATAAAATAATGTTTCCTCTGGATTCATAAATTCTTCTCAGAAAGTTAGGACCCTAAATCCCATTGAGAGCAAAATCTGCTGCCTAAATCCCACTGAATGTAACTGGTTTAGTGACTTTAAAAAATATCTGCTATGTGATTGACATACTTAAATATCAGGAACGCTTATGGAAATCTGGACCTCAAAAGATTGCAGGAATTATTGTGTGTGCATGGTTGACTTGAGAAGGAAAAAAAGATTTGACACGCTTAAGGTCACAAAAAAAAATTAGCACCCTCTAAGAAAAAGTCACTATTCCCACATCTTTTAATGTCTGAAGGAATACAGCTGGGAGTCGGGCAGCAAGGCCACTCTTCATTGCAGCTGATGATATCTGTCAAACAATGAGGTTTGCTCCCACTGCCTAAGAAATAAAAACAGACTGCATAGCATCAGAAGGCAAGTTGAGGATTTTTTTAAAGGCAAGAAACTCTGATATTCAAGGGTTTATTGAAAATGTGTCAACACTAAAACGATAATTTCATGTGAGATGTACTGGACTACATTCATCTCCACCGTAACTCCATTTCAATCAGGAGGTTACCCTAGGATGAATTTAGGCTGCCCATAAAGAAAGATACAAACCACCAGAAGGAGTCAGAGTGAATTGAGTTAATCTTATTAAAACAGAAAATAAAAAAAAAAAGGACAAAAAGACTATTTCCTTTAATAAATTGAGATTTTCTAGTAGCTATGGTTCCAGTTAGATTAAAAAGTAAAATCTGAATAGAGGTTTTGTGTCTCTTTACTTTCAAAATTAGAATCTGTTACCATCAGTGCTCAGTTTACAACCACAAGTGAAAATAAGAAATCCCTAAAAAATTGAATTACTTATTGAATTACTTACCCTCTATTTATATTAATTAGAAGAAAACACTTTAAAGGAATTACACTTCAGTCAATAAAATAGCTCCAAATGTAATTGGAAACAGGACAAATGCAAACATTGAATTAAGAGAAATCTGAACTGCTTACAGCCGCCCAAAGGCCACTCCTATAACAGTAAGTGATCCACTCTGTGGTTATAAGAAAAATAAAAAGTACGACTACCCATAAGATAATAATAATTAAACCCTGAAAAAACAGGTCCTGGTAAATACTCCATGGCTGAAAAATGTTTACATGTTTTTGAAACCATTCAAGGAAAGAGATATTTTTAACCTGTAGCCTGCCAGTTCCCTGAAAGAATAAGGCAAAGGAAGCAAAGAGTTTTTTATGTCCATATATATTCATATCCAAAGAAACACTGGCTTATTTGGCAGACAAAGCCCAGTCTTTCAACATTTGGGTGGATAGTCAAGAGCAAACACATCTGGAGACAGAGTTGTGAAGCTCTGATGTAGAGTTCTCATTCAATAAAGGCAGAGCAAATATGGCCAAATATGATTGGCCAATTGGCTTATGATGGTAAGGCAGGAGGATGAAGAAAGTGAAGAAGAATGGGCTCTTAAGTGGAAGAGGCTGAAAGCTTGTGCTGCCTCCCTCATCACTATCGGTGGTCCCTGAGTAGCTCCTGCCTGGGAAACCAAGACCAGGCCTTCAGAAAGGCTAAGGGAGGCGAAGGAGGTTCATTCTGGAGACTATTTCTTACTCTCTCTCAGCCCTTTCAGCTCTGACAGCAGTTACCATGGAATTTTCTTTTTTCTACATCGTAATGTTTCCCCTACAGTGCAGCTGGAAAAAGATTATTTTCCTCAGTGGAAAGCTGCAGAAGCCTTTTCCTGTTACTCTTTTATTTCTGCCTGTTCATATAATGTCACATTATTGAGGCAATTCTAAGAGTCCTGGGAGGTACCAGATCTAGTTCCCTAAAGAATAAAGGAAATTTTTCCCTTTTCCAAAGAGCGAGAAACAAAATGCGTCAGGCTGACTCAATGCTGAAAGTAGCCCATCTTTTTAATTTTAGAACTCCAGGATGCAGTTGCACCTGACTGTGCAGAGGTAGGAACTTGTCCCTGAAAAATGTTCCCTGCCATGGTCCTTGCTACATGCTTGTTACTGCCAGCAGCAGTGATGCCTTCTGTGGGGTACTAAGTACCACTGTGCAGGAAAATAATGACAGGATTTCAGTTGTACTGCATCTAGTCCTCAAGGGAGACTGATGGTGTTGTATGTGCAATGCTAGACACAATTTCCTCACTGTAGTAGTTTAGAGAGTATCTGCTAGTTTAGGAACAAACAGCATTGAAAGTCACCCTCCAGTTTTAATGACCTCATGTTGTATACACACAGTGCATTTATAAGTGCCTGGGAAAATGTTTAAATATTCAGATTGATGTGCACGTCACTGTTTTATCTAATCTAAGTATTTTTAACCACAGAAAATAATGCAAAATGCCTACAGAGTTGACCAATTTTAAGTGTTTCTCTTGTAGCTCTTCTAACTCAAGCCATGGTTTTATTACTCAAGGGAAGTAGCACTTTGACTTTCTTGGGATCTGAACATAAAGTCAAAATAGAGGGAAAGAGTACAGATTGCAGACACATGCACAGACAGACATTTACACTGTTCTTGAAACAAAGCTGAAACCCCCAGTTTTGACCAAGTTCATCTTTGATGCCCAAGATCCATTTCCAAGAAAGGACCTTATTTCTGGAACAAGTGTGAGAGAGAGACAGATAAATAGACAGATATGGACACTTCTTCAAGAAAAAACTCATAATGAGACAATTTGTTTCATGGGGATCTGTTCTATTCCATGAGCACCACTTAGCCCATGAAGTGGATCACAGAAAAAAATAGTTTTACAGTGAAAAGGCTATTGAGCAATTTCTTCAGAAAGCTTTCAAGAAAAGGGAGCTTGTGTTATTTATGCATACAAGATTTGATTGCATTCATTTTATCATCTGCTATGCAAAAAAACCCAATTGTATTTTAATAGTAAATAACCTGCAATGGGCAAGAAAGATTTTATGTGCATAACAATGTTGAAGTAAAATGTATCGTTGGACAAATACAAACATATTGCAATTATTGCTGCTCATCAAATCTCTTATATGAAAGGATGACCATTTGCCTTTCCTTTCCAGTGGTGATATTCAGTTTAGCTGACCTGTTTAATCAGTCAGTAGAAAGAAAAGGAGGACAGAAAATATGATTTACATTCATTTTACATTTGTAAACATTTACAAATAATTAAAGGTAACATTCTGTAATGGGACTGCTCTAATAACATTTTACATAATCATAGACATATTTTTCCCTGTCCCAGCAGAATCTTTTTTTTGATTTTTTTTTCAATAAAAATCGATCTAGATATTTTTCAGTGGCAGATATTGTTCACAATCAGGCAAAAAAGGGGTTTTATTTCTCTGACCAGCTCTCACTACCTATAGGTATGATCACCTACTTCTAAAATATCTACTTTATGCTCCTTCTATAGGAGAGGACAGAAAAATGAACATTAGGACACTATTTATCTAACCTTAAGGTTAATGTTTAGAATTAATCAGATGAATGCTGTGGAACAGCCCATTTTTCCTCCTGTGGGTATGAAGGGAGCCCAGCACACCTAATTCAAATGAGGAAACGTGTTGTCATTTCTGAACTTAAGATGGTCAATAACACAGTAGGTGGCCCCAATTGGATTAATATTCCCTTACTGTCCCAGTCAGGATCTAGTCCTCAGGATATTTTGTATTGCCACTCCAAATGAATTTAAGGGGTTTTTTTGACTCTGACAGAAAGTCTTTTTTAGTTCCATAGAGATATAGAGTGGAATTTAATAAATAAGAATATGCAGTCAAAACTAGCAGCACAAAGGAAATAAGTTCTTCATTTCTGTTTGAATATTCACTTGAATGCTTCATAGGCTATATGTATCCTGTTATATATGCCTCTGTATCCCAATCAAACATCATTTGCCATGAAAACATCATGGGTAGCGTCTAGCCAAAAAGCTCTGGTGAATTGACGGAGCTCATGCATTTCTTTCAAAAGCCCATAATTAAGGAATACTCCTAAAAGAGGTTATTGATCATGCATTTTATGCATAATATTATTATCCTTTACTTTCAAGACACAAAATCTATTTTAGAGTATACAGAATACATTTGACATTTAAAGGCTCTAACTGTTGGCTTTGGCAGAAATATAAAATAAGGGTTAGTTGCAGAATGAGACAACAACCATGGAAGATAATGAGTAAAAAATAATTCTCAACAAAAGATTATACAATTTACTGCTCCTGTTCAAACTTTATCAGCTCATTTTCAATTTATCATGTGTTGTATAAGATGGACACAATGACTTGACAATTATGCAATTTTATGTTGTGACACTGCACTTATTTTGATTTTGACTATATGAAAGGACCTAATACAACCAATTTGATAAATCCCCTCATAGAATTTATCAGCAACGTTATAAGAATATTTTGGCACCTGTTGAAAGCCCTCCCGATATACCAGGCTACCATGAAGTTAGGCTAAATTTAGGGAATGCCAATACTTCATCCTACAGTGAATAAACTAGCTGGCAAGCTGCAAAGGTTCCCCTGCATTCAGAAGAAGCACACCTAGCTCTTGCTTTCCTTCCATAGATGCTGAAGTACCATGACAGCTCGGCTACAGCTGAGTTGGTGTGACAAACATCAACATTTTTGATCATACTTCACCATACAAACATACTACGGATATTCTGTACTTTCTGTAAACAAAAGAAAATCATAAATTAAGTTGGGGAAAAGGTGTTAGACAGAGGTAACTTGAGTTACACAGTTGCAAAGTGCAGGAATGGCAAGCTTACTCTCACTTACAAAGAAAAAATATAGTAATGGTGAGTTCTGTCTTTTCCGTGAAAGAGTTTTCTGAGAAGAAGTAAGTTTTATACGAAACAAAATGCAGGGAGCAATCCAGTAGCGGGAGTATAGCTTGATTATGCTATGTGGTGCCCTATTGATCTCAGGCAGGTTGTCTCTTGCCAGAATACGTGATTTGAATCACAACGTTTATCCTGTTTCCCAGCTGTATGTCATTTTGTCCAAGAATTTGAGCATGAAGACTTTCAGATGCATGTGTCCAGAACACTACAATACATCACCATAAAAAATGGAAATAATTCACTTTTTATCAGGAGTTTGGTAACCATCAAATAAGCAATAAACAGCATAAGAGGCACTAGGGGGTTTAGTAATATTGACTTTAAAGATATTGGTTTATTCTTGCTGGAGACAAATCCCACTATATGAGGAATTTTTGCCAGGAAAAACAATTCCAAATGAACATGAAGGGATACAGATTTTCTCTGATTAAATTATCTCTCTTTTCCTTTTTTTTTTTTTTTTTTTTAATGAGTCGCAAGGGAATAATGTCCACATATTTGGACAACTAAAATTGTTTAACTTTGGGTAAATGGTGATCTCTATTCAGTTGACTCCAACTAGCAGCATCCAACAAAAATATTTTCTTTTTCCATTTTCTAAGTTTCTAAAAGTTTCCATTTGGCCCTAAGATATTATTAATGCAGATTATGAGTATATAAATAATATAGCCCCTGAAATTCTAAGAATTGTATCTTGAGTTTTCACAGATCAGATGCAATACCTGCATATACATCATTGAAGCTGCTGTTATCCTTTATGCAATGACAATCATTTCTATGAATAATTTTACTTTCTTCTTATACTTCATTCAGAGTTTATACTTTTCTTTCACTTCCCACATATCCTTCCTTGTGAGCTTGCCTGTCAGTCTCCATATTATTGTGCCTGTCTCTGTCTAGATTTCACTGTGATAAAATCTTTTCCCACATCAACACTTCTGTTTTTTTTCATTGCTACAAATCCCTGTTCTGTGGCTTCCAAACCCGCCTGCTCTCTACACTCTGGTACATGCA
This sequence comes from Anarhynchus alexandrinus, assembly GCA_008711295.1. Taxonomy (NCBI): domain Eukaryota; kingdom Metazoa; phylum Chordata; class Aves; order Charadriiformes; family Charadriidae; genus Anarhynchus; species Anarhynchus alexandrinus. Next base: position 2,571,717 of record VUYV01000055.1, on the reverse strand, counting down.
GAAAAGTGCAGGCTTTCCTTCCATTTCTCCACTGCCTCAAATCAATTCGAAAGCACTATCTTATCCTGTTGAAATGTCTGCTAGCTAATAAAATCCTCAAAAGAGTAGAGATTTGTTCACTTGGCATAAACCTGTAAGATTAGTTCAGGCTCTTACTTTACTACAGCTCCCACGTATTTCAGTGAACAAGTCAAACGCTGCCATATCCTTTAAAAGATACACCTGTTTCATCTTGGAAATGCTTAAGTCTTCATGGTGGTAACATTATCAGCAAATTGGCATCTGCCAAAATAATTTCCGACCTGTTATTTAGCTAATAAGGTGGTCAGAGCCCAACCTATGTCAAAGCTAAAGTAACCCAAAGAGAGATTTTGAGACTAAAGAGTAGACGCCAGTGCCATAGCAAGGCACAGCGCACACCAAATCCATGTACTTTATAGACTTTTGCTGAAGACTTGCTAAAGACAAGCTATTACAATCTGCAGAAGTGATTTCATGAGAAGATAATTTGAAGGCATGGAGAAATCTGAACAAACATCAAACAGATATTGACTCTGAGACAACTGGATGCTGGGATGAGTAAGCAATCTGGCAAGACTGGCTTAAGGATCCTAAGAAAAAGTACTGCATTTCTTTTTATTTTTTCTTCCTTGTTTTTTTTTTCCCAAAGGAAAGGCTTCTAGAGGATCTTAAGACACCCAAGAGGGACACAACCACAGGATGGTGGCAGGGCCACAGCTGCACATAGCAGCAGTCAGCTGAACACTGAGCCTCACTCCGCTCCTGCCTCTGTTGCTCCAAGACACCACAGCATTGCCAGATCCTGTCCCTTGGCATCCTTTCTTTTTTCCCCAAGTCATTTCAAAAACTATCCTCAGACTTACAAATTACCGATGTCTTCATCATCCTATCATTGTGAATATGTCGCTTACCTTTGAAACAGCTCTTTAACTGTGTGAGAAAACATGTTGCTGTCCTGACACCGATTCTGTGCAGATGAACCTGTTGAATGACATGTAGTTGAATGACTAGTTTTTCACAAAAATCTATCTGTGCAAATACCATGTATTGATTATAGATGGTAAGAGAAACAGCATATGACATAAAATTATATTGCACCACCGTTAGGGTCTCCTTTGTCATGGTGTCTCTTTTTTGCCATTATACTGAGAGGTGTCCAGTATCCCTCTCAATTCGTAAAGCCTGTGAACAGAAGCAAGTCCATTCATCAAATTATTTTTTCTAAGCAGCTTTGTTGAAGAAGTCATAATATGTTTTCAAGCATTTTGTTGTGTTAGCAGTATGAAAGCCGCCATTACCAAACTTATTTATAGAAAAAGCTTGCTGAAAGCTGATTTACCAGGTTCTCTATTTAATTGCAATATCTTATTACGTGTAGATGGCACCGTTCTTTCTCCAGAGAGAAAGCTGTAAGGCTAACTCTGGAGAGGGGTCATGCTTAATGAGTCTGGGCTTTTGCCATTTTGCTGTGTATGATTTCTTCATTAAATAAAGCAATAGCATAAATATGCATTTCTCTTGAAAGAGCAGGGGAAATAAGTTACCACAGCAGTTATGGCTGGCTTAGCTCACTTGTTTCTTTGCTTTCGACTCAACAGGACTTCAGACTTACTGTCACAGACATTTGCAGGAGAAAGAGAAACCTCCAGATGGGCTACAACTATTAGAAAGGAGCAGCTGATTTTGTAACAGAAGCAGAACTGGTTGGATTTACCTCTGCAGTTTCAGGAGCAGTCTGATAAATATCCTGATTTAACCTAGAGCATTTCCTAAAGGCTGAGACTGACAGGAAGATAACTTAGAGTTTCAGAAAAAGGCTTTTAATTCGACTGAGTGTTGATTGCATGGAGCAGTAGGTATGCGTGGGAAATGATACGGCAATTGCATAGAAAGCAATCTGGAAATAGGCACCTGAACGGCTATGTCTGATGGTTACTCAGCACTTTGTGCTATTGCCTCCTTGCCTCTGAACTTTGGTCATCATCGGGCTATGGAGGAGGCAAAGCTGATTTTTTTGTTAGCTGTGTGCCTCCTGCCTCATAGCTCCAGCCCTGGCTCTTATCAGAGGAACCTTGGCCTGTTCTAATTTACATTCATTTGCAACATCTCCCTTGTGAACATTTCCCTGATTGAGAGTAACTGGAAAACGGCAGGACTGGGCTGCACTCCAGCCTTTTCCCAGCATTCGCACCAGGTTGGAGACCATGTTTGAGGCCACCCTGCCAGTTCTACACCCGGGGAGGAATTCACAAAACTAGAGTCTGTCTCCAGCTCAGGGGTGCTGTCGTCAGCACAATTAAGAACATAGAAATTGCCATATCAAATCAGAATAATGGACTGTCTAGTACAATACCCTGAGGCCAGTAACAGATGCTTTGGAGAAAAAATGTTTAAAAAGAATCAGTGGTAGGTAAATGTGGAATAATCTGCTGTTAGAGAAGGTTTTGCTTACCCGCCTGTGGAAAATTGGGTATTACACATTATTTTGCGTGATATGTACACCTGCTTACCTATGATATTAATCTTGCCTTACAAATGTTAAGCTGAGGGAGACTAATAAGGAAAACCAAATGAGTAACAGAATACTGACAAAGAGGAACTGCTGTCATAGGCAACACCAAGGGTTCTTAATGAATTGTCACTGAGAAATAAGCCCTAGTCTGGAGCACACAATGGCAATGCTGCCTTTTCCTTGCCCAGACTTGGGATCAAATCATATATCAGACTTAAAAAATTATTTCAAAGGATGGGAAGAGAACTTGATTGAGAGGCTTGTCAGTAACGCAAATTTAATGTGGAGCAAAGCACTGCTGAGAACATGTTGTAAAAATTAAGACATTTCTCTAAGGTTTATGGGAACACCAGACCGGGGAGAGGTTTGCAGTCTCCAGTGTTTGGGGTAGGCTGCAGAAGCTTTTAGGTGTACCTTGCAAAATGTTCTCATGTTAGATTCAGCTTTAGTTTACAGTGTGCCTCTGTTTTTCATGTTTATCTTGTAGGGTAATTCATCACTGGTGACAGAACCACTGTGGATGCAGCAGTACAATATAGCAAGTTTCAAATCCAATTCAAATAAAGCAGAAGGGCTTTAATTCACAGTATGGCGACATCTGGAAACGCAGACAAAAGCAAAGAGAAGGTGATAGATTTCCCCAGTTACTAACTGACGTGCACAAGATATTCCAATTTTCCTGTCTACAAACTAATCCCATATACAGGCTACTTCAATTTTGTGAATAAAAACCTAAGGAAGAATAGATTGGTTACAAATCTGGAAGCAAGACCCCATTTCAGGCCTTAGAAAGCAATAACAAAGTGCCCCATCTACTTGTATCATCAATGTAGTACCGTTGTTCCCTATGTACCTTCACAACTGACCCACAGAAAATATAATCCCAAGGCATTTTGCCTCCTGCAGAAACTGATTTTATCGCATCTTCTTTTGGCTTCCCATAAGCAAGCCCCAATCCTGTAGTAGCCTGGCTTACTGGGTTCCCACGGGGACATGGCAGCGAGGTCCTGTAGGACATTGCCTTCATCATGCCATGCCACCCAGCTCTTCACCTCCTCTGGGCACTGCTGGCTGGCCTCTGTAATTGGGGAACTTCCAGTTGCACTTGTATCAGAGCCTGGGCTATTAGTTGAATTCAGTTTGCATATGATGACTGCAGACGCGGGCATATTACCCATCCCCTTACCAGCTCTCCTCTGGCAAGCCTAAGGTAGCCATGTGAAGAAGACCCAGATGGATGGGGTTTCAGCACAGAATACAAATCTTCTGAGGATCCAGCTGCACACTTGGTGTTAACTCACACTGAAATATGGGCTACTGCTTCTATCTCCATCTTGTCACTGCCTCTACCTACAAGGGTGGGATTAAGCACCTAGCGCCTACTCAGACTATTTCTTGCTCACTTACAGAAGTGCCTTTTCCTATGCTTGTAAAGAAGACTTATGCAGAGCAAACAGACAGCAAACTTTTTTTTTTTTGTCATTAGCATTAACGGTTGTGACTCTAGATTTGTAAAATCACTTTTCAAAGGGTTGTTGCATGCAATTCTGGCATATTTGCTTACTATTTCACTGTTGCACTCTAATTTAAAATTCTGGAATGGTTGGTTCTTTCAGCGTCGGCTGCAAATTAAACAATTGTCTCCTACATATACCCCAATCACACAACACAATACACTGGAGAAAAAGAAGCTGTCATTATTGACACAGGGAAAAAATACAGTTAGCACTAAATGATGTCCTGTAAGTCACGCTTCAGCCCAGAGCAAATCTGAATGGGTAATTTTATGTGGCAACAACGGCAACAACAGCAACAACAAAACCCTAAACTGATGCAAATTAACTACAAGGATGGGAAATGTACCCACAGTAATAGTATTACAAATTGCATCTTCAGTTAGCTAATCTTAGTTTGTTGCCATGTAAGGAATTGGGTTTAATTGTATTTTTCTTGACTTTTTTTTGATACACTTAATTTATTTATTTGAACAGAAACTCTTTATGTTCTTAGTGTTCAATATTGTTTCTGTTCTCAGAGTAGGTTGGAGTGGGATACACTAGAAGAGAACTCACAATTACTGTGTGTTTTTTGAATATAAAAATTCTTTAGACTACTAAAATACAGAATATCAAGACAAATAAAAAGGTTTCCTTTAGACATATCAATATGACTCCACATCACGCACAGATTGTATCATAATAAACAAAATGTGTGTGTTTAAGTGTGCCAGCTCTATCCAGTTACATCAATACAGCCAAAAGCCTCACTGAGAAGAAAATCATGTAACCTAGCTAAAAAGTATGTTCCACATAAAAATTGTCTTCCCCTCCCACCAAGAAAAACCCAGCCAAGATGCCGGAAAAACTCTTTATCTTGCATGCACATACATTTTCTTGAGGCTACAAAATTGGCCTTCTTTACAGTGTTAGAACCCTGTCTGTGCTAAGGTGTGACTGAACTGGTTGTTTACAGTAATGCTGCTGGTCACTTCCCATGAAGCCAAACTTTCTCTTTAAAATGTATCCTTCCTAACACATCAGAGCTGTGCACAGGAACCCAGAGCACACCTTGTCTGAACAAAGTGAGCTTTCCCATAGATAAATATTATATTAAGTTCTCCTGTGCTACAGTCTCTCACAGAGGTTATGCTGACAGATATATGTAAGTTACCATCTGGTTATGTACTTTGTTCTAAAGAACTGTGGCTGGTACTTGATACATACGTTTTTTATTTTTTCAACCAAAAAAAAGCCAACCTAAGCAATCCTTTGAAGCCTTTTTCGAGTTAGTAGACCTAAAAAACCAGATCGGTTGCTGCTGCAAGGAGTTATCATAAGTGCTTCACTGTTCCCATAGCAACTTGTTAGAGGATAAAGAGAAGGCCAGCAGGGAGAAGACTCTGTCCGTAGACCCAGATGCTGCAAAACGTTGCTGAACGGACCCAGAGGGCTCTCAGGGACAGAGCAGCCCGAAGAACATTCTCAGCATACGCTGAAGAGCACTGTGGAAAATGTGATATGCTTCATAGGGAGGTCTTCACAAAAATATCAGAAGAATGTCAGTGCTCCTGGGCAAGTAGCAGGAGCGGCAGTAATTTTTCTGAGACCTTCAGAGGACTAAGGCTCAGTGCTGTGTGGATGTTATAGGGAAGTGAATGCCAGAGCAGGGATGTTGAAAGGCACAGATCCATTTAAGTCCAAAAAGTTAATGAAACCCAAAATACCAGAGAATTTGGACATCTAAAGCTAGTAACCAGGACAGACCAGTAGCTGCCTACCTATAGATTTCGAAAGGTATACGCAGAAAGAATTGTAGTTTTTTTGGCATGCTTACCATTTAATAGCCTAAACATGCAGTTAGGTACAAACTCTGAGAGGCGAGGTTGAAGAATTCCACCTGTACACTTAAAACATATCTAATTGTTAACCTGGAGTTGCACATCTATAGTCAGTTTTGCTGCAAGCAGCAACTCGAGCCTGCTGATAGGTGAGGCCACACTCTGGGTGGCTTTGGTTTTTCCCTTTTTTTAACTGATCATTTAAATAGAATAAGTATTTAAATAGAATATTTAAATAGAATAAGTTTGATTAAAAGATATAAAGAAACAGTTGTTTATGAGGAAAAATGGACTGTCTTGCAGAATCATAGACACATCTTCATATTCTTTCTCTCTCATCCTGTCTGGAATACATTTATTTATTCCTGAAGATCTTCCATTTGATATTGTTTTACTCCATCTAATACAAAAACGTAGTTGAAGGCACTGGTCAGAAACAGGTGTCTGAGCCCTTGGCACAAACAGGATGCAACAACTAGCAGCAGTAAAGCGGCAGGGGGTGGTAGACCACACTGGGATGGTTATTAAATTGACATTAGTCTCTACAAAAAATGCAGAGTTGGTGAGAGATTTTAGTTCACTCTCACTGCATTAGTGTGAGGAGTAGTAATAATGCATTAGCAAAGTGGAAAGACAAATACAGATAGTTATGAAAATGGAAGATAAGGAAACAAAAATAAACACAAAAAAATACAAAGAATACATTAAAAAAAAAGACAAAGGCAGAGTTTGACATGAGAAATAGAAGAGACTGAACATGAAATAAGTGTTAAGACCACTCATAAATTTCACAGAAAAGAGGTTTAACTCTTCTTATTTATAGTATCTTGGAACTTGTTTTGAAGTATTTTTGCCTGTGAAGACAGTAAATTTTGTAACATTTCACAGCACAGCATCATTATGGAAGATTAGTGAAAATAAAATTGACTCATAATCTTTATTCATGTGAACTTAGAAGTTTGTCTTACACTAACTGCCCACCTTAAGAGCTTAATAGCCTTGTTCAGCATCCAAACTGCAGTGCCAATTAGCCTATACTTGGAAACTCCTAAATTTAACTGAAGTTCTGGAAGATAACAACGCAAAATAATTTCTGGTACAGCAAAGTTTCAGAACTGGATTTCCTTTCTTGCTTACTGTGGATGTTTAATGTAGATATTTTGATACAGACTTTCAGAACAAAAAGAAATATTTGTGTATGATATATATGACACTGTATATAAATATGGTAAAGCATTTTGGGCTTTTTGAATGGTTTTGCTCTAACACGCTAAATTTGAGTCAACAATCGAGTATAATCACCATGTCCCAGCACACTATATGACTACAGATTCGTTTCTACCCAAAGTATGTTCCTTCATGATATGCCCAACATTGTGAGTAGTAACAATCCCTAATGTTGACAATCTATACTTGAACTTTCTGCTCTAATAATAAAAAAAAAGATATAAAGCATATTTTTTACCTTGGTGAAGCGATGGAGTGAAAAAAGTATAATATCCAGTAGGACTGTTATGGCTGGTTCATAAAAACCTACCTCATATGAGAAACCTGACTGAGGGCAACATAGCAGTTTGTGTCTTGAGAAACAGTTTTGTGCCTGAAATAGGAATAGGTTTGCTGGGACCTTAATGTCACTGGAAATCCAAGACGAATTTCGGGAAATAAACAGAGAAACTTTTTTATTTTAAAGGTTATTGAAAATCCATGTGCAGAGAAAGACTCTGTGGCATAATTTAAGAATCCTCACTGAAGATATTCTTGGTGACAGGATGTTGCACTGAAATTTTCTGGTTTAATTTATAGCTGATTTGGGCAAATAAGCTGTCATGTATATATCATCATACATGATATATATCAATCATATTATATATAATGAATGTAACTTCAAGGTTGCTGTAATAGATTGCACTTTGCACACTCTTCACATGTATGAGAGAAATTGCACCACTTGAGAAAGATAGATCATTTTCTGTGGTGAACCTGAGGGGAAGGGGAACAAAAGCAGCTATGTTCTGCAAATATGTTCTGTTCCCCTGGTTCAACTATTGCTGATTCAGCTGGTAGCACTTCCGTGAAAGATACTGAGCTTTGGCTCCAGCATTCAAAGTAGTCACAGAATCAGCACCCTCCCCCCCAAAAAAAATCAGGAAAGAACTTTTAATTTCACTAACAAGAGCAGGAGCTGGGAGTTAAAAGTCAGAAAGAGTTCATTTTGTAAAATGTATTACTTCCCCGTCACCTGTGGGTATGTGTCTGGGTGATACTGTTCAGACCATAAGGGCTTCCCAACATTTTCAGTGTGGAGTCAAATTGCTTCCTTCACATCACAGCTTGGACTTCCCCAAAAAGAAAATCCAATATGAACTTGGTTTTGGGGGTTTTTTTTTGGTTTGTTTGTCTGGGTTTTTTTAAATGGTATTAACAATTCAGGTAAGGGGGAAAGCTCTATGACTACCTTATAATAACATTCCTTGCAGATATCAATAAAATACATTGATTTTTTTAGGCCAACAGTCTTGGAGGAATGTGCAAGGTGACAGTTAAGCCACATCCATGAGTGGTTTATCATCAGCTGTGTTCTGCATGAAGGGGTATGACAGCACTCCCACTGCTAGTTACTGCTGGAGAAGCTGCTGCTTTTCTGCTGTTAGGAACTGCCTTTCATTTAAAATATGGTTCGTCTTACAATATACCTGATGTATCTGAAACTTTCTCACACCCCAAGTATAAGTGCAAATTTGGCATCAGAGCAGACCGTACACATTGTCAAGATGAAGAACAAGACCACTGCTGTAGAAATACCTTTTTTTTTTCCCCCTTACATCTAATCTATAAACCTCATCTGCACTGTCACTGCTTTGGCTCTTCATTGCCACATCTCAGCTTTGCTTTCAGCTTTGCTTTTTTTGTGCGCACTGCTCATCATCCTGCCCCAGTCTTCCCCTTTTATCCACAGCCACCTTCACGTTTGGATCTTTCCTTCTTTCACCGAGGCAAGCAACCTCCTCTCCACTTTCCCTCTCTTCTCACACTTCGCTTCTGCATAGCTTTTAGCTGTGCACCTTTGATACAACTTTCTCCTCCTCGTTTCCTGTCTCATCATGAGCAGCTATGGTGAAAAACAAAATAAAGTCACACTGACAAGATACATTCAAAACTGAAAAGCTGCACTCATGGTTGCTATGTGCTGCATTATATTAATTTAACTTGGAGAAGTGTATTTTTAAAGACACATAGGTGATAGCTGGCTAATCCTCTGTGACCTTCTTTGCTAGTGGGGTGGTTTTGAAAATTGTAATCCACTTATTGCTATGGCAATGAATATTCCTCTTTCAAAAGTAGTATATTATTAATAGCAGATAATAATACATACAAGTAGCTGCTTCCCTGCCTCCTCAAAGTGCTCTCTAAAATGTCACTCACGACTTGCCTAAAATGTCACTGTTATTGCAATACTTAATGGCACTGTGATAATTTTTAGGCACCTGTATAACAAGACTCAAATGGAAATGTTTAGGAGAAATCCGAGTAAACCATGGACCATTCTTGGATGTTTTGATATAATTTTGCTGATTATATCTATTGCATGAAAATTCAGTATTATATGTTACAAAAAATGATCACTGTGCAAAAATATTTGCAGACATATTGCAGTTCCTCTTACTGTTTGTATATTGCCCCAGTAGATATGAGCAATAGACCCATGGCAGTACCAGACTTTCAAATGTAGATGGTACCAAAATGGTGGGATGCTCATGCTACCAAGTTCTCAATGTAAGGGCAACACGAGTCCTGTGCCTGTTTACAAACAGCCCTGCACACTACTGTGTTGCACCAGCCCTGTGTCTGCCTCCGCACCTCTCTCTTCCCAAAGCAGGGTCTGCTTGTGACACTACCCATACAGCTGATGTTCTCCACAGCGACAAGATGAGTTGGAAGCGAGCCACAGTCCCTCCCACCTCTGAAAGCACGACTCCTTCTCTCCCGGTGCTGGGGGGGAAAGAGGGGTACAACCAGGTGTGAGTGGGGAGGGAGGGAGTTATCCCCACACCTCCCACAGGCAGGGCGTAGGAAGTCCTGTACTCCAGAGGACCAAGCGAGAAGGTCACCACCTCGTACAGCAGTTTCTGCTGCACTGAGGTTCTCCAGATCAGATTTCAGCTGACCCCAAAAAATCAGATGTCTGGATGGAAGAACGAAGGACCACCACCCTCATTTACTGTCTAATAATAACTGCCACCAGTTCAGGGAGGTAGGATGCAGTTACTTCAATGTCTCAGTATTCCACTGTCTTCAAGGTTTCTCACTGGAATGTTTCCCAAAAGTTATACCTACAGGTATTTTAAACACCTAACAAAGTAAATGAAAGGGAACAGCAATAATAAAAACTTACAACAAACCTACTGAATTTGCTATAATATTTAGCATTTGAGGTTTGTAAGGCTTACACTCGAGGATTGTAATTACAGCCATCAGCCGCAACCCTCCATGGCATTTTACTCTATCTCATTGAGTGCTGCCATCAAAATACCCACACAGACCTACGGAAGAGTTACATCAGTGTTAGCAGACACTCTTATTGTGAAACTGTTTTATTGGAAAGCAGTCAAATTGCACTGTGTTCATAATGTATTAATGAAAAAAATGCTAGGATGTTATTAACACTCTGAAGTCTGTTTCTGCATAAAGATGATCCAGTAGTATAAAGTATCATATCTTAGAAGATGAAACATTCTTTTTTGTATGCATCATCAATCTCCCAGAAATAATTATAGTTCTGAAAATGATGGGGTATCACTTGCTCTAGGCCCTCCTCAGGGTTTTCCTCAGGCAGTTGTTCTCTTTATTGTCATCTCTGTGGTTGATTTCCTATGTTTTTCCTTCACATTCAAGTTCGGTTTAGATTCAAAACATCCCCATTGATTTGCATAGAGATAAAATTACAAAGGCTTGCACAGGACTTTGATATTTTTTTGCCTGCTGTGTATAAATGCTACAGGGATTTATGGCTTTAAGCTTTTAATACATTGTAACAGAGGCTATGAAAAAAAAGTCTCAAATAACAATACCACTACTAGCATCTTTAGCATCTTTTTGGTTGTTTATTTAATTTGTCTTTCAAGGGATATATGTGAAATATGTATTGTTTCACCCAATTCATACCTACCACTGAACTGAGAAATAAGTTTTGAAAGATATTATGGAGCCAAAATAGAAGATGCCCAAGAAAATGCCCAAGATGTAATGGCATATTTTTATTGTGCATTAAAGTGTTGAGAGAGTTTTAGTAAAAGATATAATTTCATTTTTCCCAGAGCACTACAGTGTGAAGATCTGAAACTAACAACTGATGAAAAAATAGAGGAGAAACTAAAGAGATGATAACCCAAAATAATATGTAGTAGGCAGTATTAAGTAAGAACCAATGTGTTAACTGAATCATTGTAATACAGCTAAGCTATTCAAAGCCGTGGGAAAAAAATAAGTAACCTGCTTTCACCAAAATTTGGATGGTGATAGGACATGGGTCCTATGGGATGGGATGGATGCTGTAGAACTGCTTAAGAGCAACTGCTTTCTATCTAGGCCTACCTCCTGGACCTGTCTTTTGTAATCTAGATGAAGGAGCAAGAAATCTAAGTAAATAAAATAAAAAGTCANCTATAAACATTGGTCTTATCACTCTGAGAAAGTGAACATTGTCTGCACAATATGCTGTTAATTTCAGTAGTTAGAAGAGGCCCAGCTAAGAAGCGAAGTTACTGAACAAAATTGGTTCTGTTTTACCTCAAACCGGGACAACAGCTAAGCCATTCAAAGCCGTGGGAAAAAAATAAGTAACCTGCTTTCACCAAAATTTGGATGGAGATAGGACATGGGTCCTATGGGATGGGATGGATGCTGTAGAACTGCTTAAGAGCAACTGCTTTCTATCTAGGCCTACCTCCTGGACCTGTCTTTTGTAATCTAGATGAAGGAGCAAGAAATCTAAGTAAATAAAATAAAAAGTCAACAAGTATTTATTTTCAGATCGGGGAACATAAGATAACTTTATTCTAAAACCACCAAAAATCAGATTACTCTGCTTTTGTTCATTATGTCTAAACTCATCCAGATTTCTTTGACTGTAGGAAACCTTGCCAGCTATAGTTTGTTACAGCTTTTAATGAAGTACTAGACAATACTAAAGCATCATGTCCAAATCATATCAAAATGCGGTGGCAGCTTGCAGCCAGCTCTGAATGAATTCTGGGGTAGCAGCCCAGCCTCCAAGAGGGCTGAGCCGGTAACACATCCCACCCAACAGAAAATTACTGATGGCTATAGACATGCAGGAACAGCCTGGGAAGCCTCTGTTCCTTCGGGTTTTTTAGAATTAGGTCATGGAAAGATCCTTATTTTCAGACCTCCTTTAGCCGTGCCTAAAATTTCTGTGTCATGATGTTTAGAATTGCAGCACATACTTCTTTTGTCTAAACAGGCCCTTGTTAAGTAAAACGCAAGACATGGCTCAGTGCTTTTGGCAATCATGCATTGTGTTAGATAAACTCTTAGGCAAACTTTTTTTACGTTTGTCTGTGCATGAACTATAGGGATGAATGGCCTGAAGCCACTTATGGGAAAGAGTATGTTTACATCACCAGAGACAATGCATGAAAGGGCTGTTTGATAAGTGATTCAGAAATCATTAACAGTGCATTAACCAGAACTGTAGACTGCACTTTGTTATGAAAATCCCTTAAAATAGGTCATTATTTAGGATTCGAAGAAAGCAGAGAGATCCTTAAAGGGATCCTTTTAGCCCACAAAGGAGATCTACAGCCCAATCTTACAGTCACTGCTGTGCTAACTCAAAAATACTACCATTGGTATAAATCCTCACTGTCTACAGAAGCAAATAATCAAATTTGAACTGTTAGTAGCTTACCAGAGCAACTCGACCAGCCTGTGATCTGTACCTTTCCCTCAAGAGCTCCCCAGGTATCAACAGGACTACAGGTGGGATGGATTGCTTTGGAGGCATGTACGCTTGGGCCAAGATTATCTTTGGTTTCTGGGAAATAAGAGAGGTACTACTACGTTTGTCTAGAACAAGAGTGCTGAATACAGGTGATAATTCTTGTCACTTACCACGGAAGGAATCACAGAAAGCGTAGCTTGAAGAAAGAGAATCTGCCTGTTTCTCTGCAGCAAATTTCTTAGATGAGAATGGAAAACTTCACTAATTCATGACCAGAGTGAAGTTAGAGCAAAATCTGGGCTTTAGTCCAAGATATAATTTGATATGGCTGAGCTTTGGAAAGCTTTGATCTGAACGTTCACTCATAGCATCTTCCTCATAACCATCTTCCTCGTTTCATTTTCATTATATTTTGTTCTAGAAAATAATATAACTGGCATGTGACAATGCAATATTTTCACACCGAAGAATATGATTTATATAAGAAACATCTGCTCTAAAATCTGTGATGAGAATACTACGTGCCAACAAACCTAATGAAAAGCACAAGGCAGTTGCTAAGGCTGATAACATTTTACCTGAATGGCTGATCTTTGCATAAACACCCACCCATGCAAGCATAACATCACAGCTGGCCCAAACCCTTCTAACAAAACTGTGAAAGGAACAATTAAGTGAATACCGCAAACAGTTGCCCATCCAGCCTGAGCACCTCCAACCAACCACCATCTAAACATTCATTCTTTGACAAGTAATGAACCCTGTCTATATGTAAAAATGCGATTGCAAGCTCTGTAAAGTGACACATTTTTTTTTTATACCTATGAATTACCTCACGTAGTTTTGCAAGTTGAAAAACCTTCAAGAAATAGGAATAGTCACAGAAAAATTAATTTGGATAAACAATCAGCAGCAAAACCCTCCATCCCAATCTGAAGTCCTTTTTCTTAATTTTCCATAAGACTGTTAGCAGTTTATTGGTTTTCATTCCTCCAGAGCTGTCCCTCACTTCTTGGTTTTGACTAGGGCAGAAGCCTCAAGATGTTATCTGGAAGCAACCAACCCCCCCCAGATTCAAGGTCCTCCAACTCTACACAGGTTTTAAACAGAACCGCAATGTTCAAATTTATAGACAAAAATACATGCAAAGAAAGGGATTTGGACCTTTTCTTCACAGAACTTCTAATAAATTGTGACAAATCTATTCGCTCCTGTGCAATGTCCAGACTTTGGGAAAATTAGTAGTAGCGAGAATTATAAATGCTGTAAGAAGTTTACTGTCAAAATGACATATTAAAGAATTATGTAATACAGTTGTAGAAATATTCGGAAGACAGTTTATCAGCAAACCTATCCCATTCATCAGAACAATGCACTGTGTGCATCTGTGTGTATTTATACACACATATATACATATATACACATATAGCGTATGCCTGTTCAGTGTAGAGTGTTACATTAAGCTACATTAAGAGAATACCCAGCTCTTCTGTTCTTTTCATCTTATCCTTAGAAGTTTCACCAGCTTTCTGGTTTTCTTTAGTTCCAAAATCGTTAATCCCTTGAGTGCTCCTGACTCTCCCATTTATGTTCCATGCCCTCTTTTCTCCCCGGATATGATGTGGGAGTCTGAAAAGTGTAAACTGAATTCTGTATGTGCTTGGTAACATCAAAGTAGTACTGCATGTGTTGCATATTAAATTGTATGAAAACACACTACGTTGTGAGTTATAAGGCCAGCTTGGAGTTGATTGGTATCTGTTTCGTGACTCCATTTGATTCTGTCGGTTTCAGAAGTGGATGATCAATTAACACTGACAGCATTAAAAATTCTCAATATCTACTTTATTCTAATAAAGCATGACCAAATACATATAGTTTAAAGTCCAATAAATTTCCTGTCTGATAAACTGAAGATTTCCCTGTATGTTCCTAAAGACTTCAGAATTGATGAGGGAAGTATATAGCTCTGCTGATCAGAAATCCCCAGTCTGCGTTTCACTATTTTTTCTAATTCCCCAAATAATTCTGAATGACTTGCAATGTTTCACTCTTCCTCTTTGATACCTTGACAGAATTTTGCCATATTACTTCTATGAACTGTTTTCTCTTCCTCTGATAGCTACATCCCATCGGAACAGTCAAACTGTTACCCTCGAGTGAATCTTGGGACAAAGATAATTTTGTTCATAACTGATGTAGAAATTTTCGTCTTATTTCCAGGTGATGCCCCATTCTTTTCAATTATAGTGACTTCAATACAAAGTGAAGACCTAGCCAGACCTTGCCTTTCTATCAAATTCCAACAGAATCACACAAATACAAAAGGCCAGTTACTGCATGTGAAAAAAAAAGATAAATACATCCTAAAATGACTGTTACAAACAATTCTCGGATATCTTGGTATTAGAAGAATTGCAACTGTTGTGAAAAGGTGTATAGAATGGTGGTCAGAATGCAGTACTATACACTTCACCAGATTTCTTCCTGCTTTATTTATACCTGAGTTACTCAAAGACATATACAGACTTCTTACCATTCACTGCTTACTACAATAATTTCAAATAATATTTAAGATTATCCCTTTTGTAAAATCAAGTAGCTGGTTAAAAACAGGCTAAAACGTCCTCAGTCTTTACAATCTGTTGAATGAAATCTCACCTGTTGTTGTCCTTATGAGGTTTGTTTATGTTTCTTAATGGTAAAAATATATCATAGGTGATAAAATCAGATGCTATAATGTTTACTGCCACAAGTTGTAGGCTACTGTGTTGCCTGTGAATGGCAATGCTCATTTCAAAACATCCATAATTATGATGCATTGTATAAATGGATTCTTTAATATTACAGATTTTGCTCATTTCTACTTCTAATATTTGTTTTCCTTCTGCTTCTCTGGTGTATCACTTTTGAGGAAAATAATAATGATTGACATAATAACAATTTATTAACATATTAGTTAACATAGTACATGCCATTGTAAAAATAAATAACTTCAAAGAAAATTATGACCTCAGTTTAGCGTAACAGGTTACTTTTAGAAAAAATAAATAAGGCTTAATTAGTTATTAGGCTTAAAAATGCACATGGTTACATTGCTGAGTTGAAATCTAATTTTCTTACATTATTCATTTTATCTCTGTGAAAATAAAAAGTGACATAAGTCAAATACTGGATCTCAATGCGTACATTTTTACTGATGTGAGAATGGGGAAAGAAGGAGACAATAAAGTGTAATAGAATGACTTAGAGAAGACTGATATGAATTAAATTTATCTCAGTCTCCTTTAGTTATTGCTTTTCCTATGCTTTATGTGTCCTTTAATCTGTGGACTAGTGCTTCATAGTAAGCCTCGTCCACTCAAGTTAACAGAAATCAAGTGAGTAGAGTAATCCCATCTTCCTTTTTTTGTTGGCTCTCTTTGATTTCAGATGCAGCATAAAAAACAATTTGAACATCTTCCAGTTGTCATCTTGCTTCCTGGAGAAACTAACGCCTAGGAAAATTTTATACTCCATTCTTCTAATCAGTGCTAGGGTTTTGTTTTTCTCTTTTTATTTCTGGTAGCATGCTGTGGTTGGTGACCCGACAGAGTTTACAGTCTCAGTTAAGCAGGATTAAAGCTAGTCAGTGCGTTTATCTGCACAGCTCCCACCCTGGTCACGTCCTTAATCTCATTATGCAAATAGTTAAAAGCACAGCCATTTCTAGTGACCTCATGTGAGTATGCCTCCAATACACCCAGGACTGGGAGGGGACTTTGCATCATACAATGTCATCGTGGTCACAAGGAAATACTGAGGCGTGACCCTATGGCTATGTCCTCTCCCAAGTCTTGAAAGGGTCTCTGCCGAGCACCAACGGACTGCAGCTCCCCATCGAGGTCGGCTGTGAGAGTGTATCAGCCGTTTCATTCTGCTATACAACTTAATGTATAATAGACTACAAACTGAGATTACAGACTAATTTAGATAGATGACAGGTCTCTGTAAAAAGGCAGCAATATCAGGAAATGTTTCTACGTCTCATCTGCTTTAGGCAATATTTTATTATATGATAAATGGGCTTACAGGACCAGATTTATTATTCGTTTTAATGCTTTAAGATGCAGGCAGATTTATAGCATAGTTTTCTCAACTGCTTTAATAGATTGCAATGCTTCTATCAAACAGAAATCCTACTTCAGCATGTTGGGAAACACCAGTAAGGGTTCGCCTGCTTTTAGGTACGTAAAACACTCCAGGCACAAGGGATGTTGTGGGGAAGTAGGAAATGCTTATGAAAGCATAACAGATACACAAAAAATTCCTTGAGTGGATAAAAAGAAGTGATAAAAGAAGATCCCTGCTTATTTGGCAGCAATTCATAGTTCATCAGTGTCAGGTCTGATAATCTTTTGTTGATATTCTCCATAAAAGTTTTTCTTCTTCAATTTGAATAATGATATTGAGTGGAGTTAATGTGCATTGAATTCTCTAGTAAATTGCTAGTTTGGGGTTTTCTGTTATGTGCCCATAAATTTCTGATTTAAATCCATACAGTGGTTCATGATCCACGGCATACGTATCATTGTTCTTCTCATAAACACACTCATTTACAGTTTCATACACCTAACAATGAATGTACAAGAAAAAAAAAATCTGATTTTGAATGCATAACACCAGAAAGCAGACAGTATAATGATTTATTTTTAACAATCTACGGTCTTACAAGATTTAATAAGGAAATTATAATTGTCATCTTGCGTTCAGCACAACATTCTCCCACTAAAAGTTATGACTTTATAGGGAATATTACTTCTGTGCATAATCAGTACCTTTGCTTTAGAAGAAGTCAATTTATTCTTCATTTAGTATAACATAGAGTAAAAGACATGTCAGTTTTAAAACATTACAGAAAAAACTCAGCAGCTACTGGCTCCAAAAACAAGGACTGGCATGGAAATTCATGTTTTTCTTCCCAGTTCTTTCTTATTCAACTATAAGGAAAAGAAAACATTATGTTTACACTCTAATTGGTTTTCTTTGTAAAAAAATTTCACGAGCTGAAAACAAACAATTAAACTAAAAAAAATCTTCCACCTATGTCTGCATTTATACACACCACCACTAGCTATATAAATGATTACAGTACTATACTGGCACTTACAGCATGTCACATGGTATATATGGCTAAATGTAATAGAATACTTGCCAAATATTCTGTAAGACGAATGTGTGAGAGAGAGAGACACGTTTTTTTTCTAATTTGCAATGGTAGAACATGCTTTCTCAGCAAATTCATTTTGTGAGCTGGAAGTTCATCATTCCTTTTCACTACTTAAGGACAGCAAAAAGAATTAATTTGTGTACATAGATAGATTGTTTCACTCTTTAAAAATTCATGACTAAAAGTTCTGAAATTTTCCATTTATGCAGATTGCAAGATTTCCCCACACTATGCATCTGGAAAAACGAAAAGCAATGAACTAATTGTTGAAAGCTAAGAGTGAATTTCACAATGAAGTAAAAGAGTAAAGAAATGGTTAAAGAGTTAAAAAAAGGGAGGTGGGGGGAGGGAAGGAAAATATGTACTTATGAATACTGAATTCCTTTTATCTAGATTAATATACCTTATTTTAGAATACCCTTTATAGAGTAAAGAAAAGTACTTTAGGGTCTGAAGTATCTATGGGGTAAGGCTGGTATGCACTGGCTGGGAGAAGAGCTAAATCCTGCTGGAAATCTGACAAACTCCCCTTTCCATGGATGTGACACCATTAACTACACCAGCCAGTTCCAAAGGGAAAGAAAAAAACCCCCACAATATTTTTTTCATCACTGAGTGAGATCCTAGTGACTTGACATGTTATAAGTAAAACAACATCTGTCTCTATTTAACCCCCACTTATGAATTATGATTTTATGAATTATGAATTATTATGATGATCATGGTTTTGCTGCTACGATGATAAAAAAATTAGTCATACTCTACTAAATCTGGTATAGATGACTGTCACTTAGATAATTCTGCAAGAAACAATTTTCTATTGTATTTCACTGAAAGAGTTCAACAATTTTCTCTTGCTGAATGAACATTACTCACGACTCCAGACCGAAGATCACGTCCAGACAAAATGGGCTCAATCGCATTGTTAGGAAAGAAAAACTTAGATGCCAAATTAACATATGTACAATGTTTGGCTCAGAGCTTGCTTTAACAAAGTCCTCTATGATCTGAGCTAATGAATTAGTTCCTATAGGAAAAGCTTGGCTAACACCTCTTGCAAGGCATAAAGAGCAATACAGGTGCCTGTTAAATGGTAATATATATCTTTTGAAAAGAAGAACCCCACTCTGAGACTCTTCTATCATAAGTTTGAAATAGGTTGAATTTGAAGCAAAATCATCTTTATACTAATTCCTTGAAGTTTAAGTAAGGATCTTTACTTTTAAGTGTAGGAAACTCTACAACTGGACCCAAAGACACCAATTGTGTTGAAAGAGACGTCTGAGATCAGATGTCGAGTGAGTTACACATACATATCCACGCAAATGTAAGTACTACTGAGGATTTTTAAAAGCTAAAAATAGGTAGCTTTTAAAGATTTTGTACAAACTGTTATAGTCAGATGCTTAGCTCTGCCTATGGTATTTAATGTTGCCTAAGTGTTTTCATTGTCATGTTAAGAATTTTCTCGTGCTTCAACCTTGGTATATGCGCTCAGAAAAGATCTCTGGCAAGTTTTAACACAGTCACGTCAGGCATTTTAGTGAGATTTTATAAAAAAAATACAGTGATTATTGAGGTGCTCGGGTATCTTGAAGGAAAGAGTAAGATATTCTAAATCTGAGAGACAAATAGCCCTCTGCTAGGGAAAATGCCATTCAATATTCCATAAAGCAATGAGTTGTCAGAAGCCCTCTGAAAATGCTCCTTTCTGCACATGACACAAATGGTATGATTGCCACGACAATTTTAAAACATTGTTGTAAAGGTGGAGGAAAAAAACCATCCCAGCCATAATACCATACCACAAGAAGAACAACAGAGATTAAGTGCAGTACTGTTGGAACAAAGCCATATTTTATGTAAGCTGTTCAGGATCCACGCACAGCAAATGGATCATCTGCTTTTTAAATGTCATCTGTCTCTATTAGACCTTTGACACAAGGTACTGGAGACTCAGACACTTCTGGACATTGTCAGCTGGAGAAGGAACAGTAAGGAAGAAGGGTGATGCTCCAGCAAATGAAATAACATAAAAAGCATGTCTCTGAAGAGAACGTGAGAAATGTAAACTGAAGCATTTTCTTTCCCATCAACAGAACAAGGCAGCAGATTTGACATATTTTTTTTTTTTTTATTTTTGTCCACCGATCTATGTTTTGGTTTGTACTTCCAAATATTTCAGTTTCAAGTGAGATACTGGATGTTGTTGTGAGGGGTATGTACCTCCCTCCAAAAAAATATGCCTGGTTTAATCTAAGCTGATTAATTTATTTACTGTGGAAGCCAGAAGTTTATTTAAGTTTTACAAGTTAAGGCTTGCCTAACTGGCAATTGCCTAAGTGGCAATAAATGTCAATCTTTCAAAATAACACTTCTTCTGTAAAATAGCACAAAAATATAGAGATGCGATCTTCCATGCTTATATGTGAAAATAAGGAAAAGCATGACCAAAATAGGTAAAAGATGGTACTTAGATGCCTCTTTATCTATTGCAATTGGTTTGGTTTAAAGGAAAGACTTTGATATATTGAAGCTTAATTTTACACACCCTTTAGATTAGGGTTTCCTTCACACAGGTTTTGCTTGTTCTCATTAAAATAATTTTAAGTCATATTTTCTAAATGTTAATATTAGATATAATGTTTGGAAATTTTATACCTCAGTAGGGTACCCACATAATTACTATCAGAATGTGCAATCCTGCTAACACCATTTGTTCTGCAAAGTTATTGACAAATACTGTTTGCCATTATCTAAAAACATTTAACCCAAATACTAAAATGATTATTTTCACTGTTTGTTTTCTGGAAAACATCAGTTTGCTTCCTTCTTCTTGCTCCTGACTGAAAGCACCGTATTTGTTTCAGATTCTGGGCTGCAGCCACAAGGGCATTACTGGCAGAGAGAGAGATGCAATCATCCCACTCTACTTAGCACTTGTCAGGCCACACCTGGAGTACTGTGTCCTTTTCTGGTCCCCACAGTCCAAAAAAGACATGGACTGGTGGGAGAGGGTCCAAAGGAGGGTCACAGAGATGACCAAAGGGCTGGAGAACCTGGCCTGTGAGGAAAGACTGGAGGAGTTAGGTCTTTTCATCTGAGAAAAGAAGGGTCAGTGGGTACCTCATCACAGTATTCCAATACTTAAAGAGCAGCTACAAAGAGGATGGAGGGTCTCTCTTCATAGGGAGCCACATGGAGAAGACAAGGGGCAATGGGTACAAATTGCACCAGGAGAGGTTTCATCTTGCCATAAGACAGACATTTTTTTACAGTGAGAGCAATCAATCACTGGAACAAGCATCCCGAGGGATGATGCTAGAGTCACCATCACTGGAGGTTTACAAGATGCAATTGGACAGGCTGCTAGATCATCTCCTCCAGGCTCCCTTTCCCACGGAAGTTTGGATCAGATGATCTTCCGAGGTCCGTTCCAACCTGGGTTGTTCTATAATTCTGTGATCATAATTTACATAGATTCACCTTATGTGACTAGTACAGGCTATGTTTCTGACATATTGAAAGAAATGTCATAGCAAACAATTTTTAGATCTTCTGTAGGTAAAGGAAAATAGGATAGCTGGAGACATCCTGGAATAAATGGGTTTTACAGCTGCACTGCCAGAACTGCAAAATCGCCAGAGAGCAAAAACAGGATAAGACCTCTTAATTTTGCAAACCTCTCTCAAAACAAATAACTTAAGGACTTAAATAAACCACCAGCAAAAAAAAAAAAAAGCTTGGTTCATTTTGTTTCAGGTAAAACTTTCATCCCTTTTAATCTGCCACTCGGTTTTGATATAATGTAGAATACTGCACTGGAAACAAGCACTTCAGAGGGGACCTTCAGAAGTCTGAGGTGTGTAAGCCACCAGGCTGGTAGTTAAGCTGGGAAGTCACAAATGCTTAGGAAAAAAATAAAAGAGATTAGGGCTGGTCTATATGCACAGTACAAAAATGAACTCTGCATACAAAAATGAGGAAAACAGACAAAATAGATGTACTGGATGCAGGTGCCCAGGCGCTGGCAGCGGGGACCTGCAGGGTGGCCTCTTTGAGGAGAGGACAGGGCAGCCCAGCGCTGGTTCCAGCCGGCTCCAGCCAGTTCCAGCCAGCTCCAGTGGACCCACTGCAGGACATGGCTGAGGGGAGCTGGTGGTGTCTCTGACGACGATTTCCCCAAGTACTTAAATATTTGTCTTCTTTGTTTCTCAGTACCCAAATCAGTAATTAAATTTATTGGCAAGGAATTAAGTTAAATTCCTTAAGTCGAGTCTGTTTTGCCCACGACAATAGATAGAGCATAATTTTGTTTAAAGGTTAGTTATTTGAATTATGTTGGTCTGAAAAATAGAGCAGATCTGAATTTCATTTTTGCCTCTAATGGGAATTTGTCCTTAAATATGAGCAGCCTAGAACTGTCAAGTTTGTTATTAATATCTCGCATTTTTATAGAGCTTTTCATACTGAAATATCCCAAAATATTTGATAAATTGCAGCCTACTGGTCATCCAGCTTCCTGCCATTTACAACATCTCCAGCAATAAAGAGTAAAGAATAATTTTGGCAATGGAAATGACAGGCATATTTCATTTAACATATTTTTTTCAGCTTCTTTTGGAAAAAAAAAAAGCATACTGACTGCCTTCCAGGAACAAGAATTCATCACTGGAAAATTACCCCTAATAACTTCTGAAAAAGAACATTTTGTGAGTCAGTACATCTAGAAGCGGTAACGAGAGCTATTTAGGCTGTGCTTCATGTGTTTCTGCCATGAAGACAGCTGGAGATGAAGGAGCTTGTGTGGCAGCTCGGGGTCAGACACTGGATAAAGGAAATCTCTGCCAGATGCTGTGACGCTAAGAAATGACCAACAAGTTCAGACAAGTTCCCCGTCAGTGAGGAGCCACCTCAGATGGCCCACGCACGCTACAAGAAGTGGCCAGGGAAGAATTATTCCATGTGAACAATTGGTGTCATTTCCCATGCAGACAAGCCATTAGATAGAATCATACAATCATAGAATGGTTAGAGTTGGAAGGGACCTTAAAGATCATCGAGTTCCAACCCCCCTGCCATAGGCAGGGACACCTCCCACTAGACCAGGTTGCTCAAAGCCCCATCCAACCCGGCCTTGAACACTTCCAGGGATGCAGCCTCTGAGTGGTGGGTATTATTGTTCTATAGCATGCAATAGCTTATCACATCGCTTACTAATAGCCTTCTAAACCAATAATTAGGTGAACAGACAGCTTTGCTAACCTTGTCCAGAATGCTTTCTTCATCCACAAAACAGCACTCAGCTTTTTTTTTTTTTCTTTTTTGAACTTCAGCCCAGTAGAAGAAAAAGAACAAGATTTGCCAATTCTGGGAGAAACATAGTTGTTATGGTTTGAGAAACCCACAACAATTTATTGTTGTCTAGACAGTTATTCTATCACTCAATGACCCCTCCCCACGCGGGAAGGGGGAGTTGGGAAAAAACAAGGAAAGCCCAGGGTTGAAATATAAACAGATTTAATAGAAGAAGAAGATCAGATAATTGACATTAATAGCACTAAAGGACCCATACTGATCCTGCTACCAATACAAAATATGCATAAGGATTATACTCGGCCAATGATATCAGTAGGAAGCTGTGCACTCCCAGCAGTGGACTGCAAATGTCAGACACTGAGAGCGCTACAGGTTTAGGAGGAAGGGAAGGCCTCAGGGGTCCGGCACCGGGGCAAGAAGTTCTCAGGATGGCAGCCATCAAGGGAGAGAGAGAGAACTCCTCAGCAAACTTTCTAATTTTTATTGAATGTGATGTTCATGGTATGAAATAATCCTGTTGGCCAGCTTGGCCCAGGTCTTGCTCCTCCTCATCTCCGTACCTGGCTAGCTTGAAAACACTGATACCTTGAAACCTGCATACTATAGCTGGCTATAAAGTAAATATTTTCACAAATTCAGATACTAGAGTCTTTTAAAAATGCAGTCTTCCCAAGTATTAGAAGATAAATTAGTCCTGTGTCACTCAAACCAGGGCAACAGTTCAGGCTAACTTATTTAGGATTAGGGCTACGTCTCTGAGAAAGTATCAATATTTCCATCTTTGGTCTATATTCAGAGGTGTGTGATACAGTTTCTAGTCACACACTGTGATGCAAGGCAGAGCTTTTCATGGTACCTGGTTAAAGTAAATAAATATATAAACTTGACTTTCTTTCACTGAAACTGCATATGATAAAAAACTCTGAACTCTGCACTGTTTCCTTCAGCATTTTGGGGGTGCTCATTACTCTTACATACTTGCTAGAAGAAAAAAGCATATTTTTTAACAATTTTTTAATATGTCTGAAGGTTTAACAGCTTGTGACTAGGGAGTTAAAAAACATTACAGTACAGAAATTTCAGTTTGGTTTTAGAAAAATCTATTTTACTATATTGTTTAGCATATGTCAAATAAAACAATACATTCTGTTTCTTCTCCAGGTTTTCAACAAGTGAGGACCTAAGACTAAAATTTTCAGGCAATGGTACATGTCAATTTCAACTTTTGCCTATAGAAAAACTAAAAAATATAGATTTTTAGACAGAACACCTTCTTTTTCCTTTTGGCACTATTTGTCTATTTAAAATTAGCAAAAAATGCAAAGCCATGGCATGACTAATTCATACTGAAGTCATCCTGGGCCAGATCTACAGAAGCAGATTTTTCGTTATCTTCATGCTCTGAATGCAAATGTCAAGATCCCTATGTGGAATATGTGTCTGCATACACTCGTTATACATTCAGCGGTTTCCAGAATATTTCCCTGGCTGTGCTACTTAAAACTGTACAACCTAATGATTAAAACCACAAATGGTGATATGCAAAAGATCATTATTTTCTGTTCCTTTCACCCCGTGTTCTTTAGATATAGGGTATTTACTACTTTTACTTCAGCATTTCTCTCACCTTGCTAAACAGTTTCTCACCCTCAGCAGTTCTGTTAAAGTGTGACTCACAAAGGGTGCTCAGGATGATGAAGAGTCTGTGACTAATTGAGGAGATTTCTGGGAAAAAAGGAAAAAATGTACCTATTCTCTGCTTTAAATACGTAAATGCAGTGAGATGTCTCAGTCACAACCAGTTTTACTTATTATATAACTCTTTCTCCTCTACAATAGTTCACGTTCAGTTTTCAGGACTTTTCTAAAAAGTTTATTACTAAGCTTATTACCATAAACTGGGAAGTTGCAGGAAAAGAGTGCTTCCCACCCCGGTTTTGTTTCCCTATGTTATTTTCCTCACATCTGATCCTGATCTGATCGTGATTTTCAAATAGACAAATTAATGCATTCCATCTACTGGTTTCAAATTATTTGTTTCCATTATCTGTTGATACCCACTTGTGGGAGGAAGAGAAAATCTTTGTCAAATACAAAACCCAATATTTTCTTCTTTGATGACTAAACAGAATGGTGGAATAATGAATTATTTTCATTGAAGGAATAATGAATGACATTCTTCCAACACCATTGACATCCATATTAAAACCCCTTGGTTTTAGCACGGCAGATATTTTCACCAGTGTTTCAGAGCATCCTGCTTGATTAATCGTAATTATGACCACGTGAACACAGGAAACCACAGTTACCTTACTGCTATGTACCTTTCTAACCAATTGGCTGGCTTTCCCTGCAGACGATGCCAAAACGTGATTGCTCTGTAGGAGCTGGTGCTACTTCAGCTACTGTTAATTTTTAATGGTTACACAGTGCCAGTATTTTTACACTCTCATTGCAAACACAAATGGATTCAGAAGCCCTTTGCACAGGTATCATACAGGTACAGGAACGGCCAACAGTTATGTCCAGTATTCACTTACCCCGAGTTTCCTACTGTTTTTCACGGCCTCCTTTTCCCTTACCTTGAATTGGTCGGTGCCCTGCTGCAGAATGAGGCCATAGGACACAAATAAAGCAAACTCATTCTCAAATAAAGTATTTGATGTGGAACAGTCTGCTGCAGTTCAGAGGTGCCACTGGAAAGACAGTGAAAAAGCCCATGAAAGTACAGAGAATTAACTGACCAGAGAAGGCGGCTGCTAAACTCTAAGGCATTAGAAAAATTTCCAAAGATTTACATTTATTTGGGAAGGGGTAATTGGAGCAGCTAAAAGCAGAGGTTTGTTAGACTGATCTTCCGCATTTCATTTAAAGCAAGAGAAGACCAGAGGGTCTAAGGAACAGTAGACCCATTTTAAAATAATTTTTACAAAGTAACTTAGCTCTGAAAGAGCTCAGAAAAGAGCAGCTCAAATGTTCAAAGTCTGCCAAAATCACAGTCTTACAGTGGAGAGTGATTGCCAGCTTTAAAAGTAAGTGTTTCCATCTACCTGTAATGATAAAAAAGCTACAGAAGGGAAAAAAGTGCATGAATCCATAGCTGCTTCTGGAATGTATTCAAAAATCCCTTTTAGATTCTTTGAAACTAAAAGTAAAATCTGGCAGTTGTTTTAGATTTTTATTTTTCACTCTTACTGAAAGATAATACTTAGCTTTTCTAGTATTTTTATATACTTTAAGGCCTCTTTAGTGCCACGGAGTACCAAATTAGAAAATTAGAAAATCATCACTAACAAAATAGTAGTTGAATGTTTCACAAAATAGCTGTTGGTGCAGTTCATCATATATGTAAATTAAAGAAGGCTCCAAGAAAGGACAGGTGATGTACCTTACGTTTTCCTCAAGTTACAAGGTCACATACAAACCCTTACTGCAGAGCAGCTGTTCACAGTCGTGCTTTTCTGATAGTAGTCTGTTTATGTACCAGACCGTACTCATGTCAGCCTTCGTGAATATATCCTAAATAGCTTAGCAGGTCAGGTTTCAGTCTTCTGTGATGTGGTAATTCTTCTAGATCTGCCTCCTTCCATTACTTCCTCTGTTCCTTTCACTACCGACATGTTTTGTTTCTCTAACCAGTCAATTCCATTTTCAAGAGCCATCCTTCCATATGGCTAAGCTTTTCCAGTTTTCAAATGGCATTGTAAGTTCCTAGATTTATTTTCTTAGGCTATCCTACAAAACCCACCCTCATCCTAAGCGTAATTAAACTTTTCTTTGTCTTCAGTGAATCATAACTTAGAAAAACTATATTTCTCTCTCATCTTCCACTTTTCAGATGTTTCTTTCAACTTGCTCGTAACCTTCACTGCTGCTTTCTGAAATGTCTCCCATTTCATTAAACCTCTTTTTTTTTAGCAGTTAATTTGACTTTAGACATCTCAGTATTTGAATTTTGTTGGAAAAGTCCCTGTCTGTAATTACCTTTCTATTCTTTGTCTTAAAGCAGCTATGTTTGTACCCTAAAACTCCACTGGTGACTTTTCCTGTAGCAAGCTTGATGACGTCAAATATAATTGACATTTATTCCAACACCCTCTCCTTTCCTTGCAATTAACTTCCAGCGTTCCCTCAGTGAATATATACCATCTGTATTCTTTTCATTTCCCTGATTTATAGAAAAAAACCTCACCAGATCCCCTCTCTGGGCTGCTTCCCAAGGTGCTGGGTGAGCCTCTGGCAGTAAACTGGGATGAATATGCCTTACACGTCCCGTTTGGATGCAGTAGCTCTGGCCACCATGAGGCAAAGGCAGTTTTCCTTAACAAAACTTTCGCTTGCAAATTTAATTATCTCACTGCAGTACCCCTATTCCCCTCGGCTTTGCCCCTGATGTGTTCTCTCAGCGGGGTCAGCAGTAAGGGCTCCAGACCCGTACAAAGATAGAGCCTGAGAATTTCAGGTGAAGAAACAAAGGATCGAGGCTCCCACACCCAGCCTTAGATCTCTTCTCCTCCAAAAAATGTTTCTCCCCAAAAATGGGGTTTTGTTCCTACTTCACCTTGTTTTTATAGGGTACTTTCATCTGGTCTGCTTTCATGAGACTTCACCGACTCGTTTCCCGTTGCAGTTCCCTGAGTACAGTTGAATTTTTCTGCTGATTATGTCATTTAATACTTTTATCATACCAAAATCCATTTTATGCCTGAGGTAAATGATAAATAGAGTTTTCTTTCCAAGGCACAGATACAAAATTCTAAGTCTTTGCACAGGCTTTGCTTAGATAATACAATGTAACATGGATTTAATGAGCTATAAACAAAATTTGTTTAATATTTGACATGGTTCTTTCAAGGTCTATTAAAACATTTTCATATGACATGAGACAAAGCAGGAGAGGTTGGTATTTGCAGCTTCTCTTCTTGGATGTAATTCTCAGGTACAACAGCAACCAGAGCACAAAGAAGTAGGGTAATACTGCAAAAGGTAAAAAAATGCTAATGATACTGAGAAGACCACTACTTGTTTCAGCCTTGTCAGCAAATATTCAGAAAGAAAACTACATTTGTTTTTCTAAAAGATCACCTGTTTTCACAAATGGTTTACTGTTGATAGTGTATTAAATTACACCCCGGCGTTGTCCTTCCCCATCTGTATAGAGAACCTCCCTGGGTAGACAAGCAGCAGGTCCAGACTCCAGACAAAATACAGGAATACTCCAGGGAAATACAAGAACCGGGTGAGTGATGTAGGGTTACAGAGACGCAGTGTCCCACTGCCCAACAAAGGAAAAGTATTTTCTCTGGAGCGTACTGTAGGAAGACTCTAACAAAAACAAACGTATTTACAGAGCCTCCCTGAGCAGTCTGAAGGAGGATTTATGAAGCCTGAGGCAGTTCTCAGCTGTGTGATGTATTGGGACAGTGCTGCGGCAGAGCAATGGAAAAGGACCGCTGGAGAGAACGAACAGTCAAGGCCAGAGGGATCTGGGGACGTTCAGATTTCTGGTCTCAGGCTCTCCTCCCCCATTTCTCAGGCAAAACTCTGGATTTGAGCTGCTTGCTCGAAACAGCAACAGACACCATTTTTTCATTATGAGAGTACTTTACATGATTTGATGCCTCTTGGTCCTTCGGGAAGCATTTTGTCTTGAATGACATAAGAGGGAATAGTTTATTTCAAAGAGAATGTATAGTTTGTTTAGAAGCCAGATCAAGGCCAGATCAAAATTCAGTAATTCTCCGAACTTTTTACTAAGGAGTTTCACAGTAACGTTATGCTAATTAGAATGAAAAGAAAGGAGGGGTGGGTTTTTGGTTATTTGAAGATGCAGCCATAAAGTTCTAAGGTTAAGTGTCGGTATTGTGAGTAGTTTTATTTAGAACTGGAGTACTCTACCTTCAGTTCCAGCTGCTCAGTATGATGAACAAATACTGATATTCCGAAACAGTAAGGATAATTCAGCTCACCATATTACTCAAAGGAAGTATCTCTGGCTATGAATAAACAGTATAAAAAATCTCCCCAGACCAGTGCTAATAAAAATTCTATTAAATTTGTTTATTTTATTTGTCATATGCTTTCTGTGTAGCTTTTTGCTTCATGCTTTGTAGTGATAAGACACCACTTGTTCCAAATGATTAACATCAAGATAGTAACTCCAGGTATTAAACATAAAGTATCTCCTATGTCATGTATGTCAGATTTTCCAACTACCCATAAACATTGTTTTGGTTTCCATGGTTACTCAGGGGATGCTGGCATTTTTCTTCCACACCATTGGTTGCCAAGGCTACAACAAGTTGTTACAAAATACAGCAGTTACAAGTCCGGATTGCAGAGGTGTAGTCCTTCTGCATTCGGCAATTACTTGTAGTAAATCTCGCTTCATACAGCAGTTGAATCCTGAAGGCATTCTCGGCAGCGTTCTTCTTTGGGTTAACCAAGTTATCAAGTTTGATATAAAAGGAGAAAATTCTCACCAAAGCTATCAAACATACGAAGTATACAAGACTCACATAGCTGCGTTGCCTGAAATAAAGCACTTGGATACCTCTGGCAAAAGATGGGAATGTGCTGATCCTAATTACGTTACTCTCAAATAGAATCTCAACCCAAATCAATGGAAATTGAATCAGAGCAGAATGTCTTCTGCATTTAGGGCCAATATTACCTTACCAACAGGAATAATCTCATGCGCTGTGCGACGGCTACTTGTTAAAAAGAATTACAAATATTTGCAAATGTCTGCTGCATTATGTAAACTGACAAAATGAGACAAAATGGCCTAGAAACACAAAAAGGGATAAAAGAGGTTGTGCGCTCAGCTAGGTTTATGTTTTCCGCCCACAAAACTCTAAAGACAATTTTACATGGATGTTTATGTGTCTAAGTGTCTGAACTGCAGGCAGAATACATGGCTGAAATAACTGAACTGTGTTCAGAAACAGAACCCTTGATGATCTGCATCAGACTGCACATAAAAAACAGATGTTAATTGTTTGTAATTTTTCACTTTGATATATTAAAAATAATATTCTGTATTTTCATTATAACAACTAAAATCTAAGCTTTTCACTTACTTCACATTGAAAGAAGAAAAGAATAGCTGTATTTTTCAGAGATATGTAACCCCGTAAAAGCAAAAATACTTGCTGAAAAGAAATCAATTTGTATTGTGTAAAAACTCAAAAATTTCTGCAGTGTGCTATAACACATGATATGGCCCTAGTACCTATAATATTTATTTTTAAAAGGACAAAGAAAAATATAGTTAAAACCTACCTTCTGAATGGGCAGGAATGTAATATACTCTTAATATACTGACAGATCACATCGCTCAGGAACAACATGACTTTGAATAATCAAAAATAACCTGTCTCCCATATAAGAAAATATTTTCATTTTTAATTAATCTCTGGTTTTTGCCTTTACAAAAAGTTCTAGAAATGCTGAATATCAAGTATCTTGTTTTTATTTTGTCTTTAGATGTTTTTGAACAGTGCTTGTCAATGGACGCCTCTTTACCTCCTTTCTAAGATATTTTATTTAAATCTGATCACACAGTCTTTTTTTTTTCTTCAAACCCAGACAAGATATTTTCAGTCATTTCTTCATATTACTAGCAACATATTATTGACAATAACTTTTTGAAATGCACAAAGTATACAGAATAATTAGAAAAAATAGAAATAGCTTTCTTCATTTCTGAAACACACAGTATCCTCCTAAATTCAGACAGAGCTAGTGTTACCATTGCTTAGGAGCTTCATATAAGAATAATTTCCAGAGACCAAGAATTTGCCTTTTAAAATATTACAATGGAATTTTAAATGCTTGACCATTCTTATGCAAAGACATTACAGAATCTGTGACAGGAGTCTCATTGTCTGCAGAACAAGAAAGGGTTTTATAATATGATTAGGTATTTATTTTTCTTCTGTCCAATTGCCTCCTTTCCCTTTTCTAAACTGATTTCATTGACCCACCACAGAGTTTGCATTTTCAGTTTGTTAGTTGACTAAAAATGCCAGTAGCCCGCTGATTAAACAACTGCATGAAGAGATTTGCAAATTTATAATCATAATACTTTATTTAGGACCGAATTCATTTTCAGTTGAAATTTAAGCAATAGTTATATTCTATTAACTGTAGTTGGGGACTGACTTCTTAAGCTATCGATGTAGCCTGTAAACCTAAGGCATTAAGATAACATCCGGAATTCATTAGAAAGTTGCAAGCTTTATGTGGGAGCTGGTCCCCAACAGACCTTGAGCCAAGCAGAATAAGTTTGGGTTAACGCTGTCAAATGTGTTAATATGAACTATAGAGCGAAATCTTTGCTATGTCTAGGGTTAGCCAGAACATAAAAATCAAATCTGGATGTTTACCTGTGTTAGGACTATGTTAGGATGTTTTTAAGTGCAGGATTTTGTTGTGAGCCATTATTCAAGAGCTGTCTGAAACCAACTTTATAGAAGAGTTCACTCTAATTCATGAAACATGCTTCAGTGCATCAGAAAACAGCTGTGTAAACACTACTGAAGATATTGTAACACAGACAATATACTGCAAAATTTCAGCAACAAGGTAGAAAATCATATAAAGCAGGAAAATGCTGCACGGTGCGTGCTGTGGATGTTCGGGAAATCAGACTTTTCTGATGTGTTTTTTGAGCCATTTCTTTCAAAATGCAACCTCCCTATGCTTTCTGCCTGCTACCAAGTTGTGTGAGTTTGCGGCTGTTGAGCTTTGTGCCGTCTTGCCAACGGATGGTATGGAAACTAAGAGTTAACATGGGGTCAAAAGGAACCTGCGTGTTCATGGACTATAAATACATAGATGTCACAATCAGCCCACGAACCCTGCCTGGGCCAAATCTGGCTGGATGCCAGGCGAATATTAAGGCTGCCGTGTATGCTTTTCCCTAGCCATCTACTTTTGGCAACTAAAGGGACAGGATACTGCACTAGACGAACTTTTGGTTTGACTGCACTTAAGTAAGAAATATTTGAAATTTATTTTTAATAAAGAGCTCTCCAACATGACAAAGGGTAAGAATGAGTTTCACATGAAAGATTCTGCTCAAGGTAAAATTACACTGTGAGATATAAAAACACTTGAAGCTCTGCCTGGCTAATTTCAAATAGCTTGGATTTTGTGTTCTGGGCCCTCCATCACTCCCTATAAACAATACAGTGATATTGTTATAAAAACGGATCCTGGTGACATTGTTTCCTCTTTCCAAAACTTCTCTCTGCATTAATGTCCCTATCCAAGTTGGCTACTACTTTTTCCAAGGGTGGTCTAGCCGGGCGATTTCTGGTAGAGTGTCTATGCCTGCCTCCTTTAAGTCTGGACTGGAGCTTACAGAGCCAGCTGGGAAACCAGAAAGGCAGAGGGGGCTGTCATTTCATTATAATTAAATATGTGTACACTATGACAATGTGTTTAATTAAAAACAAGAGCTGACTTGTTTTTAAAGATTTTAATGCTGTGGGAATTAACTATTGTGGGCAACAGGGATAAGCTTCCACCACACAAGGGAAAGACTGCTGCAGGGACCAGAAGGGGAAAGCGCCCCCATCCCAGCCCCTGCCAGCCACATGCCCACCATCCCCAACTGCCTTGTGGCCTCACCACCCACCTCAGAGGGTGCTGGCACCCCTGTCCTGTCCCCTCCGGCAGCCAGCAGGTGGGGCAATGCAGGTTCCCATCACCTCCCCTGCTCTCACCTGCAGCCGGCATCATGGCCAGGCTGGTGCCACCATGCCCAGGGACCGGTGAAGCAAGGGGTGCACAAGCGTCCTACGTGGTATTTCACCAGACGTGGTCCCTGGGTGCCTGGGTCTTGCTGAGCTGAAACACCACTGCTTCATATACTTCATACAGATAAAACTAAACCAACTCTTCTCACCTTCTGAAGTTTCTGCGCTTTGGGAAGAAAAGGAGAAAGGAAACTTGTACTCTTATCTGAATTCTGTTGATGCAAATGTCAATTTCCAAATTCAGAAGTGTTGCTGCTTAATTTTACAAAAAACTAAGGTTCTGAATCTCAACACTCGCAGACTTGGAGGCACAGGATCAGTACTGGCATATCTAGTTTATTTTTAAGAAGCTTCTCATGGAGTTAGTATTTGTGCCCTCTGGGGCACGGTCACTCAGGGTCATCAGGTCCATGTCATAGGTTGGCCATGCCCTACGGTGGCGGGGCTGTGTGCCTCTCTACTGGCTGTGATATGTAAATGAAAATTAGATCACTGACAACCTTTGGATCTAGGAGAGGGTCAGTCAAAGCGAAGCAGCTGTTCCTCTTAGATCAGGAGCCCTGCTTCCTTCCTGGCGTCCACAAGCAGCTGAGGCATAAAAAAGCTGCATTTAAACACAGCTCTTCATTATTTTTGGCTTTTTGAAGGGTCACCATGATATGACAGCATCTTAAAATATTGCCATAATATTTTAAAGGAACTATTCTCAGCATACGCAAAAAGCTTCTCAGCAGTAATGCTGGGTTGAGAAACATCAGCGTGAACTCTCATGAAAGCGAAGCCAGAAAACTTACCACTTGATTTATTCAGTCATGTTCCCAAATAACTGAAAGCTTATAAAATCCTAAGATACGTATTGCTTTTTATGGAAAATTCTCAAACATACCAACAGGAATGGGGTTTGTTTGTTCGTTTTTTTAATTTTGGAATGGTCTTGTGTTTGCTTAGACTCGTAAGGAAAATGATGATGATGGAGAAAAGTGGGGTTTAACCTTTCTTATTGTTTCCCACTTTGCCATACTGGGTCTTTTTTTTTTTAACATGCTGGTATTTTATACAGTGGATCACACAGAGTATGAGCAAGAAGTATTCTTTTGACCTATGCATGTTTTTACAAGGAGTGAATCTGATATTAAATTCAATTATTCCCCCATTTTAAGTGATTTGGAACAGTTCAGTGTTAAGTTGATTAGACTGAACCCTTTGGAAGGAACACTGTTTCCTTTGCTTTATTTCAGCAGCTAACAAATACTAACTCTGTAATAAGCTTCTTAAAAATAAACTAGATATGCCAGTACTGATCCTGTGCCTCCAAGTCTGCGAGTGTTGAGATTCAGAACCTTAGTTTTTTGTAAAATTAAGCAGCAACACTTCTGAATTTGGAAATTGACATTTGCATCAACAGAATTCAGATAAGAGTACAAGTTTCCTTTCTCCTTTTCTTCCCAAAGCGCAGAAACTTCAGAAGGTGAGAAGAGTTGGTTTAGTTTTATCTGTATGAAGTATATGAGGTAGTGGTGTTCAGACTCCTATTTCATTTAAAGTCATGAGAAGGGATTGAGCTTATATCTCAATGCAAACATAGCACAAGTAGCTATTTTTGCTTAAAACAACAGATTTTTTTTTTAATTTTCCCTTTTCCCCGAAATAAAATTATGCCATAAGCACCTGACTTTTTCCATTATTATGAGTTTTGTACACTTACAATGATTAACTACTTAAGCAAATGTTTATCGTGTCTCAATCCAGTCATGTTTGCAAAGTGCTGCTTCTACGATAGATCGACAAACAATGGTTTAATTGCAAAAATTACCACATCAATATGTCAAACATGTAATTCATGAAAAACAAACAAGAACAGCATTACTCATTGATACCATATTGTTTGTTTAGTCCATTGACATCTTAATCCAGCAGAGGAAAAATGGAGATCTTCGTAGTAGTAAAAACACAAGGGTCTTACCTACGTAACAGCATTGAGTTAGCGTTGGTCAGCACACAAGTGTTCTTGCACAGACAGTGCAAGGTGGTGGCACTGCCAGGACCACACACCTTCTGGTTCTAAAGCTACCTGAGTANCGTTGGAGGGTCGGAAGCGGAAAAGCATAGTGGGGTCCCACCTGCAGGGAGGAGCAGACAGGACAGGTGACCCAAAACTGACCAACAGGGTATTCCATCCCATCTGCCTCCTGCTCAGCATAAAAGCTGAGGGATCAAAGGGTCAGCCCTCTTCCTTCAACGGCCAACGTCTGAGGAGGACTTCGTTCGTCTGTTTGTGATCCCGATCCTGAATCCAGATCCGGAATCCAGTTCCCGTCCTTCACCAAGTCCAGCCTGGGACTGCCCCAGTGCCAGCCGGTGTCGTGATTGTCATCTCGGGAGCTTGATACGGTTTTGTATCCTCCTCTGCCCCTCTCTTTGAAGAGGGGTAGAGGGGAGCATCTGTCGGTCCCATCTGGAGTCCCCCAGGTCCCCAGTAGCCGATTTGGCCTAAACCACAACAGGGTATTTGGTTCCTGGATTATCAGTTCCAGAATAATATCACATTTTTTTAAAGATTCAATGCCATTTTCCTATTTTTTCTTTCCATATAGATTTATAACTTTGAAATAATTTTTTAAATGTTTAAATTTAAATAATTTTTAAATTTTCATTCAAATGTTTAAATTAAATAATTTTAAAAATAAATGTTTAAATGTTAAAGCCTTTAAATAAGGCCTTCTATTGCCTTATTTTAAATCGTTGAGCCTTGAGTTGTGCTTCTTTCACGGAGACAGGATTTCCTATAGTTGTATCAGAGGAATAACAAATTTTGCTGGACACTGCTTGATGGTCTGTCTGTTCAAGGGACAAGCTTCTCAATAGTCAAAAACCTTCCACTTTTTTAATTTAGGTTCCTCAAACATACAAGTTTCGTGCATGAGCATTACATGAAGCAAAAAAAGATGTTCTTGTCTTTATACAATCCTGAAATTATTTTTCAGTTGGTGTGGGACACACTATAAATAGATTGCAACTTGGAATTACTGTGAGTATATAGAATAACAATTACAAGCAATCCTGAGATTTTAGATGGCTTTGCAGACATATGGAACCAATTTGTTATTGACTGTTTATGTGCTACTTTCATTGTCAAATGTACCAAAAACCATTCAAATTATAAAAAGGTCATTTGAAAGTTATTTCCAAATTCTGTAGAAAGGATTGTATTTCCCCTTTGCTAAGCAAACCTGCATTCCTGGATGCTTTCTGTGCCTTTTCTTGCCCGACATTTATAACAAGACAAGGTAGCTGGGAATAGATTCTTCCACTGAGAGTATTATACAGCATTGAACAGAAGAAATGGAGAACAGATTTATACATCAAAATAGCTTTGTAATTTGCAGATTAATTATTTTGCAGTCATACTTTTTTTCATAGCTTACCATGAAATAAATCACTTCATTCACACCTACTTGCTCATTATGTATGTTTCCTAAATGAACTGTTTACTCCCAGAACAGTTTCAAGTTTGACTTTGTACAGCACACCAAACCTCCAAGAAAAAAAAGGAAATTACATTGCCAAAATTTTATTACAGCCCATCATCTCTGCATACATAAATATGTGCATATATGTGTACATGCTTAGAAAATATTGAACAATCCGAATATCTTAATGAATCTGTAGCTGGGTTTTCCTTTCATATTTAGTCAGTAACAGTCATCATAATAATGTACAGTACTGATGGCCGCATCTGATCTAGTCATTCGTCAGTAATTTACCAGTGGCAGCTAATGATGGAAAAATGATCATTTTGTTGTCTCAGATGCTGTGACAGGCAAACACTGATCTGTTTTGACATTCCATTAGTGGCTAGTTTTTGTAGTTACATGAAGCTTGAATAGTTCTTCGCCTATGGCTCTGGCCATGGTCAGAGACACTATGGCAATTTTCCATGCTCAAAGCTGCTATATAGTCACTGTTATATAATATAACTACCTGCTTGGGGGCTAAACTACATTATGCCTTGCTCATTCCTAATTTCTAAGTAAGTATGCAATGCATCCACCTGACAAGAAACCCTAATCTGCCCTTCCTTAAGTGGTCATACTCATTTGAATGGGAATACAATTGGTTGGTGAACTTTTTAAAATTTATTCTTGTGTTGGTGACAAATACAGTAAATTAACCTTATGTCCTGTACTTACCTGCAAAAATTATTACTATTCTGTATGTTGAAAATGACATCCAACGAATTATTTTTGGCTGTACACCTTGACTGCACCGTAAGAAAGGGCAAGAACTTTCCAGTATGCATTAATCTAACATTTGCAGTCTCATCCTATTAACACAAAATAATTCCATGCAGCTGTCCAGGAAGGCACAACGAGAGAGTGCTGAATCTAATAAAGCCTTCCAATACTTTGCTGCTGTGTACTGTGTTGCATTTTTGCATGACTGTATCTGGTGTTAAAGAAACCTAGTGCTGCAAATAACATTTTAGAAACAGTTCCCTTCATGTTCGAGGCTCTAATACGATCAAGTACCTGTTTAGTGGACACAGAAATGGAGAGTCAATGTGGATCCCTTCTGTTGTCTCTTTATCTCCTACCTCCACGTGCACATATTTTTATGACCTGCCTCACCTTCAATATTGCCTTTCTAAATGTTAGTATACTTCCTGTTAAACACAGTATTTGTTTGCAACAGCAGCTAAGCAGCTTAGATATTTATGTGTATTTAAGAAATACTGTACAGGTAATTTTCCAGTATATAACAGGAAGGAGCACCATGGGTGACTCAAACGTGCATGTTGCAACATATTTTTCCTTACTCTTAGGCTGAAGTTTAGTGGCCTCAAATCTTACGCAGTGCCTTTAAAACTATATTTACACCACATGTCATATCTTGAATGTGAAAAATAAAATTCTAATACATTACTGGGGCAGAACAGAAAGTAAGAAGGGAATTGGTTGGGTAGACTGGAAAAGGCCATAAAAAATTAACTGTATTGAACCCCACATGCACGGAGGTTGTTTCTGGGGGAACTAG
Source organism: Anarhynchus alexandrinus (assembly GCA_008711295.1). NCBI lineage: Eukaryota > Metazoa > Chordata > Aves > Charadriiformes > Charadriidae > Anarhynchus > Anarhynchus alexandrinus. Next base: position 2,533,554 of record VUYV01000055.1, on the reverse strand, counting down.
GGAATGCTGAAGTCTTGCAAGTGTCATGTCAGAGTGTGCTTTGCACCCTTTCTCTAAAGATAGACGCTGTGAAATTGAATCTCCTCAACATAGTTCCGTGGCAAAGAACAAAAAGAAAAGGTGTAAGGTCAGCTCCTGAGACATTTCAAACAACAATCCTTTGGGTTTTTTTTCAGGACAGCTTTCAATTTTGCAACTGAGTCTTACTTCAAGAAAAAATAACTGAAAGAAAAAAAATAAATGTGTGAAAGAGTGATGAGAAGCTTTTAAGAGTTTATGGCCATCAACATGAAGAAATAGAGGAATTTCAAAAAGGTTAGGAAGAAAACTGCTTGAGTTTGTACAACGTCAATAAATTAAATTTTATGACAATTTCTTTTTGTTAGCAAACATTAATCTTTAATTCTGGCACCTGTGAGCATTCCTTTGGTTGCCCTACTTGAAGGCACAATGCACTCCTATGAGGAGTTTACAATATTCAAGAAAGCGAACAGGGACAGACATCTAATGACTTTCTAAAGCAAAGTCATGTTGATTCAACCTTGGGCTATTTTTGGCTGGGGTAGAGTTAATTTTCTTTATAGTAGCTCGTATGGGGCTATGTTTTGGATTTGTGCTGGAAACTGTGTTGATAATTCAGGGATGTTTGGTTATTGCTGAGCAGTGCTTACACAGAGTCAAGGCCTTTTCTGCTCCTCACACTGCACCACCAGAGAGTAGGCTGGGGGGGCACAAAAAGTTGGGAGGGGACACAGCTGGGACAGCTGACCCCAACTGACCAGAAGGATATTCCATACCATGTGACATCATGCTCAGCATATAAAGCTGGGGGAAGAAGAAGGAAGTGGGGGACATTCAGAGTTATGGCATTTGTCTTCCAAAGTAACCATTACCTGTGATGGAGCCCTGCTTTCCTGGAGATGGCTGAACACCTGCCTGCCCATGGGAAGCATTGAATGAACTCCTTGTTTTGCTTTGCCTGTGAGTGTGGCTTTTGCCTTACCTATTAAACTGTCTTTATCTCAACCCATGAGTTTTCTCACTTTTACTCTTCCAATTCTCTCCCCCATCCCTGCCAGGGGGGAGTAAGCGAGCAGCTGTGTGGTACTTAGTTGCCAGCTGGCGTTAAACCACAACAATCCTTGGCAGAAGACCTCAAGTCCTAACCATATGACCATGGCCAGGAATTGTGTCTACTCCTATTAGAAGCGTGTTGGAGAATGAACAAATATTTTTAGCTCTTCTTCCCTTGCTTGTCTCTAGATTAGAGACAAGCCTAAAAGCTGAAGTTTATTGCCACTGGCAATGCCATCCTGGCCCAAAGTGGGTCAACATTAGCCCTCACAGAACATGAACCACAGGCTAACTGATATGGCCTCTGTCAGCATTCAGCACAAAAGAGGTAATAAGTAGCTAAAAGAGAGGCCTTTACTCTACAACCATCAACTTCCCCGGACATCTTAGTTGATGCCAAAGGAATTATTTAGGCCTTTGGCTCTCAGACTGGGCACTGTAATTAACTTGTATTCATCTTCTTCTGGGCCACTCTAAATGAAACAGGATCACAGCCAAATTATTCAGAGCCAGGAAGAGTAAATACAGATCAGGAACCTGACTTCTTTTTCTCACCTCCTACTTTTCCTTTATGGGACCTTTTAATCAGTAGCCCAAAGAGTATACTTAAATACTACTACTAACTATTTCAGAAATGTAATTTTCTCTTTATCATAATAATGTTCAATAGAGGCTAAATGTATAAACTGTCAACAGAACATTTTAAAGGAATCTGGGGTAGACAAACTACTGGTTCCATAGATCACAGATAATCTCTCTCTGTTCTTTTCAGCAGTTCTTGGAGATTATAAATTATATACTTCTTGGGCTCATGAATTCTTCCATTTAAAAAAAAATTGTAAAAATTTTCACTCACATCTGGGTTTTTTTTTCAAATATAAACTAATTAGAGAAAATATTATGTATGTCATTTAACCTTTCTTTTTTTTAAATTCCTTCAAAACATTCCAAGTCTGTCAAATATCTCTTAACATAAAGAATATTCTTCATATGTTATACTTATCACTTCCTCGTATATAATCCTTAAGGCATAGGTCATCCTAGACATGTTATTTAACTCATTTATCTTGGCTCTGTAGCAGTATTGTCTTATTCAGTTTTTGTCAGATCTCAGTAAATGGGATTTTCACGTATAAGAAATTAGCCTGTAGCATACTCTGTAGTGAGAGAGAGACTACTAACAGTTCAGTTGGCGTAGGGTCTCCCTCAGTGTTGGTAGCATTATGTTTGCTCTTGAACTCAAACGTGTTACAGAGATGCTCTAGGTCTAAGAGATTCAGTCCCTAATCATACTCCATTTATCAATACTACCTTCTTAGTCAATAAAATTTTAATTTATTCAAGAAGGTTTCTATATGCACAACTCATAAGATAGACTACAGCACCATGCGTTAGAAGGCCAGGTCTTTCGCCACTTGCAACCCAATAGATTATTTGATTTCAGAGAGAGAAGGATTCAAGCCAATGACTAAAACCAAAGGTTTTTTTAGAGGTTCTGATTCTGTTGTTATCTATACTCAGTCATACTGTAACTGTAAAAATAAACATTTATTCATTTGTCAGATCCAGACAACATTATTAGAGTCGTTACTGGTCATTTGCTGAATTTGTGAAGGGAAACAAATTTCATTAATCCATTTTTCTGAACCACTGACCAGAGAGCTTAAATGTCAATAGATGGAAACTTGTAATGCTGTGTTTTAAAAGATATTTTCAGGGGAAAATACATAATGCACTAATGAAGGAAGTATTCAAGAAGGCTAATAATCTGGAACATGTTTTCAGTAGCTATAGCAGAAATTTAGAATTTCCCCATATTTAGTTCAGTGGTAGGGAAAAAAAGTTTTAGTAGAAAGACCTTTTCATAACTGGCTCAATAAGAATAGAATGTATATTATAATCAGACTTCATTTTAAGTGAATTTTACTTCCTTCTGTTGGAAAGCTCTAAAAAATGCAATGGCAAAACAGATACCACACAAAAATTTGGAAGACAAAACAAAATAAAGGACAATTTCTGGTAAACTAATCACATGGAACAAATGTAAAATCTGATGGTGTTGTTTTACCAGCCATTTATACCTCCTCAGATAGGAACTGCTTAAAGAGAATTAAATCCTGTACTAAGTCTTGCTACGTCTTTTTGCATGATAATTAACTTCATTCTGTTTATCATATGAGTAAAACTCATGTGGACTTTGTCTTTCATGCCCTTTCATTGATAGATGGTAACCAAATCATCAGTTAGCAACCTCATCAGTTTTCAGGTGGCTTGTGAAGCAAACTGTCACCTTCAGATCTTAGATTTTATCTTGCTTTTAAAGGTATTTTTAAATTTTGCGGTGAATTTTAATCTAATAATTAATCTAATAAATCTAATGAATTCAATAATTAGATGAATAAACAGTTTCATAGTCTTGTTTCTGAAAACAGAGAAGGCACGTTTCACTAGGTTATTTTAATATGCTCTTCCAGAAAGAGTCCAGGACTTTGCTGGTGTGTCGTTACTGACCCTGGTAGAATCAGATGCAGTAGTACAAAGTGCACAAACAATGAGCATACTTCCAATAATGTAGAAGATAACCATGATTTGGGAAGCCAATTATGTAGATAATCCTGGGGCATCAATTTCTTGTTGTTATGGTCTATGATATTTACAGTAGTAAAAATTAAACAACATTCCAAAAAAGCTAGCAACAGGTATTTTCACAGTAATTTTGCTCAAGTAATTCTGTTGATCATGCTGTCACTCAGTTACTCTCCAAATTAATTTTGTTGATGGAAAAGTACTGCAAATACTCCCTTATATTGACACATAGGTGCAAAATCATGTCAGTGACACACCTTTAGGAAATTCTGAGTTGCAGTACTGAGTGCCATACTTGATTGAAATGTCTCAGCTTGAGCATACAAAAATGGAGGCATCAAAATCATGCTCATTTAAAAAAAATAAACTACATATAAGGCAGTGTAGATTAAATCATCAGGCTTTACATGGATTTTATTCTGTTCTTATTCAAGCAGAAAGGACGTTGTAGTGGGAAAAAAATATTCCATTTGTATTCAAAAGAAAATTTCCTTTGAAGCCAATGAATTAAAAATTGCCAATATAGACTCTGGTCTTTAGGCTTGAGATTTTTATCTATGCATAAAATAGTTTATTGAAGGAAATTACTGTGCACGATATTTAAAACTGATTTTAAAAAAACTGTCATTGCAAGACATTCTTTTACTAAATAGTCAAACAAGGTATGAAAGATACATCAGCATTACGATGCCAATATTAAAAGCAACTATGAGCCAGGATTTTTCTTTGGGTTATATTGCATTTTGATATGACAGTCAATTTGTCAAAAGATATAGTTTCAGCAAAATATTTATAGCAGAAATGTTTATAGCAGTTTGTACTATCATTATAAGATGGAATCTGAAATATATAAATTCCTTACATTTTGCAAGTATTTAAGTATTTGTGTCTTTTTTTCAAATGTGTTCCTATCACAGAGTATTAAATTTCTTCTAAATCTATTGAAATGAGACATAGTGGGCTAGGAAAGAAATATAAAACTTCTTAGAAAACCCTAGAAGAGTCTACCACTATTTGTCATTCTAATTTACTGGAGAAAAATATGAACAGTTATCATGTGGCAATTATAGCAAAAAGAGCAGACTATATGTGTACAGGATTAGTACTTGTAATTACTCTAGGTTTCTGTGTAATTTGGGGGAAGGAAAGTTTAAGCCACACCTTAATTTGTAATTCAGAAACATCTAATTGACTTTTTCAGCCTGAACAAATTATTTTTTAGTAAATACTTTATAGCATGGTCTTGAAAAGCCATGAACTAAACATAATTAAAATTAAAAAACTGTCCCAATTAGCATGAACAATTTTTTTTTGTGAAACCAAACCAAAAATCTGAGTAGTCTCTTTCTTAACTACACCCATTATTCTGAAAATAATATGCATTATTTCATGTTTCAAAAGTATCATCTCATTGATTCAATTAATACTTAACAATTTTAACACCAGTGACAGTAAAACTTTTCAGTTCTTGGGGATAAAAAGGAAAAGAGACTTGAGCTAGATTCTTCTTGTCTCTAGTTTGCAATATTTTTCCCCATGTCCAATGAAAGATAAAATATCTGGAAGAAATTCTTAATTCCAGTTGAATACAATTTCCTCCAATGGCCTGAAATTTCACTGTACAGTGCAATTATACAGAGGGGATAGTAATTAATAAATTTTGTACTGCTGCTTTATGTCATATTGACACTGTCTTCTGAATAATGAAGTCTTCAGCTGAGAATAATTTTTCTACAACTAAAACTTTTAAATGAAAAGGTGATTATTGGTAAGAGAAACATACTTTGAATGTTAGACTGAAAAAAAGATATGCCAGGGCTAGTCCTCAGGACACTATGGATAAAACAATAAACACCCGTGGGGGTGTTGGTCGACAGCCAGCTGAATATGAGCCGGCAGTGCGCCCAGGTTGCAAAGAAGGCCAGTAGCATCCTGGCTTGTATCAGAAACAGTGTGGCCAGCAGGACCAGGGAATTGATTGTCCCCCTGTACTCGGTACTGGTGAGGCCCCACCTTGAATACTGTGTTCAGTTTTGGGCCCCTCACTACAAGAAGGACATAGATGTGCTGGAGCGAGTCCAAAGGGCAAGGAAGCTGGGGAAGGGTCTTGAGCCCAAGTCTTATGAGGAGCAGCTGAGGGAACTGGGGTTATTTAGCCTGGAGAAAAGGAGGCTGAGGGGAGACCTTATTGCTCTCTACAACTACCTGAAAGGAAGTTGTAGCGAGGTGGGGGTCGGTCTCTTCTCCCAAGTAACAGGTAATAGGACAAGAGGAAATGGCCTCAAGTTGTGGTGGGGGAGGTTTAGATTGGATATTAGGAAAAATTCTTCATGGAAATTGTTGTCAAACATTGGAACAGGCTGCCCAGGGAAGTGGTTGAGTCACCATACCTGGAGATATTTAACAGACGTGTGGATATAGTGCTGAGAGACATGGTTTAGGGACTTGGCAGTGCCCAATTCAATATCCATTCAATAAGGAATCTGTTCTGTTAAGTGCTATCCATCAAAGTTTGGAATAGATCAGAGGTATAGTGGTGAAGTCCATATTCTGAGAAAGTCCTTGAGGTGCTAGATATGTATCTTACTGTGTGGGTGAGATTAATCACACCAAGACAAACTTATTTCCACTTGATGTGATTTTTAGATAGCTTCGAATAAAATGCTGCTTATGATCATTTGAACATTCAGATCAAAAGTAATGAAGTAATTCAATAAAAATCTGCCTAAATCTTGAAATCCTGAAAATTTAAATGAGTTTAATATTTTTCTGTACAAAGAGTCTATAAAAAAATATTACTCTAAATATATAATTCTTTGAAGTTTTATAAAACTTTAATTGAAAATGAAATCAAATTCTTTGATGGAGGAAATCCTTTCTACAATTGCAGTAGGTACTTGTGGCCAGATTCTGCTTCCAGTTTCATGAATGACTACTATAAATCTTAAGTAAGTGAGAACAAAAGGGTAGTTCACAAATTATAGTTTCTTCTTTCAAACAGAATTTTTGCATTTGGGAACCTGTAAAAGGATATAACGCTTTAAAAAGAAGTAGATGTGAAGCACATTTCTATCTAATGCTTTAAAAAGAAGATATGAAAAGAAAAGACGAGAAGAAAAAATCTCTCAGCGGTTTGAAAGATTTTTGGTTTTGCACTAAGCATATTGAACCAGAGTAGGAAGTAAGGTGGAAAAGTGAATAGAAAATGATATTTAATTAAATTTTAACAAAAGCTGAAAAAGCAAACTAATGTGAAGACAAAAGACTGAAAGAAAATAATAGATAAAGTGGGATAGGATAATCAGGTAACAGAGTAAAATGTTTTAATGCATTTTCATATTGAAAAGGTTCCTTTCAAATTAGTTTCTTAAAATACTTGGCAAGGGAACATGTATTGGCCAATAGGATATTCACATTGTACAATAAAAGCAATACATCTTATAATAACTTACACTTTTAATACTGTGAAATTTAAATTTTCAAATACTTGCATATTTGTGATGTCAGAGGATAATTATCGGAGATCTTTGATCTATATTACAGTACACATGAAAGCTCTGTGCTTGCTGACAAGAATGTCCTTTTTTTATTACAGAAGAGAGCATAAGTAATAAGTAAGTCAAATAATCCAACTTTTAACATTATTCATAAAAAACAGAACACTAATGTACCTTAATTGTGCCGACAGTTCAATTGAGTGAAGAACAAGGTTAGCTAAGCAGTTAATCAGAACAACGTTTTACAGACTTAAAAGGTATTTATATTGATGGCTGTAAAAGTTATGTATTTATGAAATAGAATTTAAGGTAGCCACTAGTACTCCAGGTACTGGTACTAGTAATAATGTTCATCTCAGCCAGGATATAATTCAGTGTAGTCCAGTGTTCAAAATTCATAACAGCATACAGGGGGCTGTAATTATACTCGTATTGCTTTGCCTTTGTTGCTGTTTTAAAGTATGAAGTCATATACCGTTGTTTCCAGCAGGGTAATGATGTCATGTATTTCAAATATGGTACTTTCCCTTCAGTCAATTATCTCATTTAGTCTTTCGAAGATCCTTTCTAGAATCCTGTTTTTGAAACATGAAATTCTTTGGGAATTTTGTTTCTGAAAGAATAACGCTAGTAATCTGCATAATCTTTCGTATGATTTCCCTTCACCTTGTGCTATCTGCTGATTCACAGCTACTTTCATAGTATTGTAGGGCTTAAAGGCTTCATGTGAAACCAGAACTTTATTATGGTGGTGACTACATATACACAGAGGGAGAGATAGCCTCAGCCCTACATAACCTGCATTTCTTGATCAAGACAAACAAAGGATGTAGAAGCATTCCCATGTAACAAGGGAAAAAAGTTGTCCACCTTTACAATACAAGTCTGTTTTTAGTCAAGAACTGAACCTAGTTTCTTGTCCATTACCTGAACACAGGTACAGAAACCAGTTATGTCTTAAATTAAACTGAATTTAAATTAGTTTTGTTTGCAAACTGTGAGATCAAGCAGAGGGATAACTAAAGAAACCCAAGGGCTGAATAAAGTAATGTTTGCAGTTCAAAATAAAAAGTGCTGTTGGCTGAGTCATTCCTCTATTAGACATCTAACATGTTGCTAGTAAAGAATTTTGGGGAAATAACAGTATTTGAATGAGATGAAGAAATAAAGGTCAATTTTTTGCCTTCTTAAAAAGTCAACAGTCTAAAGCAAGTTTTTCAATTATTTTTTATGTTTCTAAATTCTGACTTGTTTTTCAAAAGTGCAGATTATCCACATTTCAATGAAAGTGTACTGCTCTGCAGTGATTTTGAGGTGGAAAATAACTTTTAATGGGTCAATAAAAAAGAAATTTCTCATGAAGTTGAAAGTACAATGAGTTAAAGAATAACCCACAGAGAATTTGACCAGTTTTCTGATTAATTTAAAACAACTGGGATTGCAAACAATATATAATGAACTATTAACTCAATGTTCAAATAATCAATATTTGTATTAAACAAGTTGGGCCTTATTAGCCACTGCTGTTAACCTTTTTCTTTTTTTTAAGAAAGCAGAGGCCCTTTTCACTTTTTTTCATACTTGCTAATATTTTTAACATTTGTCAGAAATTTGAATTTATGGTTTGATTATTAATTTTCCTTACAGCATTCTCTAAGGTAGATTTTCAAGAGTTTTCAGAAAAAGCACCGATCAAATGTGGAGTATTAAACATAATGTACTAGTCAACCCATGCACTAGCAGAAGTTAGTTAAGATATCTGTTTTAGAGTGAAGACTTCCTGACTTCATCTGTAAGGATGTTATTTAACTATGTGCCTAATACAGAAGAAATTCAAGCCTTCACTAATATCAGTGTTAAAATTGAGACTTCTGTTATAATTCTCACATCTTGTCTAGCTCCAGCAACACTTGTTATTCTGCATATCAGAAACTGACAAAAAGGGAGAGGTCAGTAAAATCCTGACCAATATAACTAATGACTCACATGAGTAGTCTCTACACACAGATCAGATCAGCTTTGCAACAAGGGGATACATTACCATTTTATACATTTTATAGTATCCTGCCCTAAGGATACCAATCACCTATCATATAACTATTAAATGCTGCAACATCACTACTGATCAGGTGCATTGAGGATTTGCCAAGCACTGTTCCTAGGACAGAGTTTGTTAGATCCCCAAGTGTTAGATGCCCAAGACCAACTCTTCGGTGCCCATTCCCACCTGGAGACACGAAACGTTTGCTGTACGTTTGCCTTGGGAGCCACCAGTCAGGGCCAAAAGAACAATCCTGAGCTGCTCTGGGGAATGAGCTTTCCACAGAGTTATACTGATTTAACTGAAACTGTACAACTTCTGTGAATCAAAAATTCAATATTGTTTAAAACTTAACGCATGAGCTAAATCAAAAATAGCAGCATAAAAATTGTCCAAGTTCAAAATGTCAGTGTGACACCAGTCATTGCACAGACAGGAGAAGAAAAACATTTCACCAGTACTTAGTAAGCTAAAGGAACACTTTGACAAACCCATTACTAAGACAAGCCTGCGTAGTCAGACACGTAGAGGGAAACTTCGAGGTCTCTAGGGTTAAGAAAAAACAAAAGATGCAGCTCATACCATACTTCTCACAATATGAGTAGTTTCCAAGTGTTGATTTGTTTGTTCTTTTATTTGCTTCCAGAGATGGTGGAAGTTAAGGTATTGACTAAAGTAAAAAAAAAAAGTGTCAGCCTGGCTGTGAAGAAAAACAAGATGTTACAAGCTCAGTTTTCCAGCTTGTGCAGTCTTACCCCTCTTAAGGGCTAGCTTTCATTAGAAACTCCCTTTGCCTACCTACAGCAAACTTAAATAAGTGCACAAGTTTAAACAGAAATGTAAAGGAAAACTAATAGAATACCAAACTTTAAAGCATGATCCCATAAAAAGTCCACCGGCTAGATAAATGGAAGTATTTGAAAGTAAATGTCACGTTTCCGATGAGGTTCTTGTGTTCTTGTCATTCAAATAATATCGCAAAGGTCACTTTATTGAAATTTCATGCCTGAAAAATCTATATGCATTTTTTTCTGGCTAGGTTTTAGAAATGGCCTTCCAGTCACCAAAATCAAGTTATCTTAAGGTCCCACGCTATCTGAGCAGTACAACAAATCAAACTAACTGGAAATGTTTCGTACTATTGTAAAATACAATAAATATACAACAAATACTTACAGTTGATGCCAAATTCAAGCCTTTTGAGTGAATATACCAAAAGGGATTGGTGTTTACAGATAGAACAAATTATTCACATCAAATGCATTCTCCTTCTGAAGAGAAATACATCAATAAATGAGAGGGAGACTATAGAGACGGTGCTTAAACCGAGGTCTGAAAATCCACAGGCTTGAATTCAGTGTGTGTGGGGCATGACCTCACTTCTGTTCCTTTTTCAGGGACAGCAGCCTTGCTCCCTCTAGGCCTGCTTTAGCTGTACAGTAGAAAAGAGGGAACATTATGCATCCCAGGCAGTAAAATGCTGTTAGTGATAAAAGTACATTTTCATCTTTTCTAGTGATGCAGCTCACAGAAAAATCAAATGGCAAAGCTAAAAGATTTTTAAGAAGTCCTAAGTTTGATGCACAGTATCTTTCACTCTGGGAGGAAAAATTAGATAAATGCAACATGCTACTGTCCTGGTTTCAGCTGGGATAGACTTAATTTTCTTTCTAGTAGCTGCTGTGTTTTGGATTTAGTATGAGAATAATGCTGATAACACATATTGTTGTAGTTGTTGCTTAGAGATATTTACATTAGTCAAGGACTTCTTCAGCTTCACACAGAAGCTGAAAGAGAGCATAGACAGGACAAGCTGGCCAAAGGAATATTCCACACCATCGATGTCATGCTCAGTCTATGAAGGGGGGTTGGCCGGGGGGCAGGAATCCACAATCACTGCTGGGCAACTGATCATCAGCTGGTAGGAGCAACTTGTGTTGTATCACTTTATTTTGTATATCCTTTTACCATTATTATTATTATTGTTATCATCATCATCATCATTATTTTCCATTACTGTTCTATTAAACTGTCTTTATCTCCACCCATGAGTTTTTTGGTTGTTTTTTTTCCTCTTGTTTTCTCCCTCTTCTCCCTACCCTACTGACGGGGCGAGTTGTGAGCAAGTGGCTTCATGGTCCTAGTTGCTGGCTGGAGTTAAACCATGATAATATTAAGCCTAATAAGCCTTGCAGTTTTAAACAGATGCCATGCACACTCTGTGAGGAGCACTGAAGAATAGGTGACTAGCTAATGAACATGCTCCCGAAGACGCTGACTAAATAACCTTAGTGGAGGCTGGTTGCTTACTCACTGCAACAGCAAAAGTTAAGCAACTGCCAAAGCATGGTCATATTCACCAGGGAGGGAGATGGTTCTCCAAAAGTCAAGAAAGAGCAAATTGTGTCTCTGAGCTCCAGATCCAAAGTTCCTACTTTCTATTAGGCAATGATACCCCACTTTGCCAGCAGTATTTTTTATTACTATTTCAAAATGTGGTTTCTTTTACTCTCTCAAGCTTCATGAATTTCCAGGATACTATTTTCGCCAGTCTTAGGGTGCAGTAGACTCTGTCTTCCTTCATAGTGGCTTGTATCATTTACCTGTATGACTAGAAGCAAAGGGGTTGAAATTCTTTCTGCATAGCTACATGCATCTTTAATTCATGAGGTGTTTTAACATAACTGCTGGAGCAAGAAAGGGCTTTCAAAACCAAATGATGAAATATGTAGGAATAAAGAAGGAATAAAGTTTTAAAGAAAGAATGTAAATCCCAGTTTGTGCTTTTTATTGTTACCAGAATGCATAACCCAGTGTTCAATCATATCGATTAGACATTGCTGTATCAATTATAAAGATAAATCAAGTATACAGGTAGCTACAGATATTATATAGATATAAAAATACAGATTATGAAGGTTATCTAGGCAATATTTCTAGGAAGAGTGAGGAAGAAATTGTCTGGACAAAACCTAAAAAATATCTTGAGGTTTATAACTGAGATTGGTCTTGATCGATTTCTGAAAAAGAAACCGATAAAAAAGATTTATCAACTCCTAGTAAGTCAGAAGTGTTAGACAGATGGAATTTTTCCTAAAAGCAGAGGTGTAGACTAGAAGTGTTTCTGTAGATTATTGATAGCGGAATTGTTTTTCTTGTGCACTGCAGGGAATTGTGCCTAGTTTTACAGAGCAGAAAGGAACTGTTTAACATGTACTGCAGATTCTCCACCGGTATTGATGAGCGTGCTGAGCTGGAAAGGTAACAAATTATTCCCTTTGGAACTAATCGAAGCAAATTCCTCCCCCCCACTCCTTTTCTTCTTCTCTCCTTGTTCCCTTTCTTCCTTTGAGACTTTAAATTCAGCTCTGTAAGAACTGACTGAAAGAATCCATTACCAGCTATTTCAGAAGAAATTGCAATATCATGCCAAAAAAATAGCTTTTTATACAAAAATGTCGGAATCAGAATTTAATTGTGCCAATATAAGCAAAACCCCGTAGTTCTGGTGTGGTAGAAATGTCCTGTCTCAGGGACAACATCAGGGAGTAACAACCATAACACACTGTTGTGAGCTCTTTGATAACAGCCTAACTTCTTTCCGCTGATCCACTGTGACAAATTATCAAAATTATCATCATAATATTGTGATGTTATAGTTGATTTTTACCTGGTTCTTATCTAAATGGATGAGTATGTGTGCAGCCCCAAACATTGGATAAGGTCCTATAATACCCAAACAGAGAAATAAAGTGGGGAAAAGTATTCTAGCTCTTGAAAAGGGATAAGCTTTACTATAATTGGAGGGAAGGGAAGGGAAGGGAAGGGAAGGGAAGGGAAGGGAAGGGAAGGGAAAAGACTACCATAACAGCAGTTCTGAAATTCAGTGATGAGGTTTTCGAAGCTTCAAATAATCTTCAGGTAGGTGCCAAANNNGGGAAGGGAAGGGAAGGGAAGGGAAGGGAAGGGAAGGGAAGGGAAGGGAAGGGAAAAGAAAACCATAACAGCAGTTCTGAAATTCAGTGATGAGGTTTTCGAAGCTTCAAATAATCTTCAGGTTATGGAGGTGCCAAACAGAAGTGTCTTACAATTTTCCCTACTTTGATTTTGCATCTTCCTATTAAAGATCAACTGCAAGACCACCAAAAAAAAAAAAAATCAAAACAGTGCAAATTAAACAATAACACCTTGGGTGAAGCAAACTAGACACTTTTTTCTTTTCAGGCTTTATATAACCAGTCTAAGAAATAAAATGCCATGTCAGAATGTACAGCAATATAGAAACAGACAAGAAGTCTGTTTCCCTGATAAAATACCTTATTGTCTAATTTAAAAGGAAATATATTTACAGCTGGGGAAATACATCCACAAATATCCAAGGTAATAGTATCCTTTGGTCATTTGCCATGGCAAAGAGCAGTTTCAGAAAAGCAAGCATTCCATTAAATTGATAGCTGTGTTTTCCTTTCCAAAATCTGATTAGGAAAAGAAGCAGAAATCAAACTGTGGCTGTCCATCCTTTGAAATACTGCTTTTAAATAGATCCTGAAAAATGTTCCTGTTTCTGGGTGAAAAACAAATGCTGATAAATCTGACTTTCTTCACAGGGAAATTTCCCGAAGAGACAGAGACAGACACATCACTGAGACAAAGGGTGGGACTATTCCCAAAGATGATAGAGATTGATGTGCACCTGACAACCTGTGGTGTGGAGAAGACATGACTGAGAAGGCTCTGTTTTGGAATACTTTTGATTTTACTATAAGCTCCACTACACACAGCAGTACGCATCTCTCTTGTTTTCAGTGTCCACTGAGTGCTTGTGTGTTGGTCAGACGTAAGGATCCTATCCAGGGTCCTCTTGAAACCAGCAGTACAAAAGGGCTGGGAAAAGGGAGGCTGCCTCACTGTTGCTGTGAAAAATCATGTCTTTGTCTCCAGACAGCTACTGTCTGGTTGTCTCATGGTTGCCCAAAAGTGATGATCCCATCCTCTTCTGTTACTGAGGAGGACGAAGGTATGCAAAGTTTGACAGACTGACAGCTGATGGATTTATCACTTACCACAAGGGTTGTTTCTTTTATTTCCATTTCCAGCTTCATCATGATCACTCACCGAGGCAATCTAGTTAGGTCATCAGCTCTTCAAAATAACTAACTTGCATTACTTTTCCATGCACCAGACTCAAATAAAACCTCGCTATTGTGGTAACACGTATCACCTAAATTATCTGTCTCAGATTCTGAACAAGCTTTTATTGTAAAAATCATATACTGCCTAACTCTGTGAAGTAGGGTCATCACTGAATGTATATTCTGTAACATTTAATAATTGAATGCAAAAGAAAAAACTATTACAAAGTATTCCATCTGGCAATTTTTTTCCAGGTCTATCAAAACCTTCACTTCTCGGCAGTGCAGATAGACAGTAAGGTGGGAGAGAGACAGGGCAGTGCTAGCCCCAAGAACTATGCACTCTATGTAAAACACACAATAGCTTTTTATGTACCTTGGCAGGAGATATGAAGTATTTCATATTTAATAAAACTGTCTTGTTCCATCCGGCACAAGCACTTATGTACTCAGCAAAGCTTCAGGAAGACCCTTTCTAAGGAATAACATAAATGATTACTTTACAACATTTCCGTCATCATTCTTAACTGAGTACTTGCTTCCACGTCACACAGGAAGTTTGTTCAATGGGAAAAAAACTCATGCAGAGAAATTACCAACCTGTCTTCAGCTCTGCATCTTCACGTCATTCATACAGTCAAAATTTCTCTTAGCCCACTTACGTGGTACGAAGAAGAGTGAAAGACTACTAGACACTTATGTCTAGCAATCCTACTAGCTGTATATTTGCCATTTCCTTATTACAAAGAAGCTGATCTCACAAAAGGATTCAGCATAAAACCCACTTGCCATCTCTATGGTCTCTCAGTACAAAGACGGCTTGTCAAAACAAGAGAGAAAAAGCCTGAAGTCTTTGCTGCCATGGAAACCAAACAATTAACAAATGTATTTTTTCTTACTTCAACTGGAACTGCACTTGAGCCAGCCTTTTAGCAGAAAACTGTTAAAAACCTCCCTGTGACTTAAGTAGCGGTGGCGTGGAGTGGATGGAAAATACAGAAAATAAGAGTTATTTGGGAAGCACAGAGCAGCGGTCAGAAGAAGCAGGGCAAATGACTCAGGGAAGGAGCAGGGCTCGGGGCGAATTTCAAGGCCAGAAAGATCAGCAAGCTGACACATTGGGGGTTTTACATAACAGCAACATTTGTTATGATTCAGGAGTGTATAGAAAAGGCAGGGACACAGGGAAAGATGCTGGGGACCGTAAACAGCCTTTTCTGCAAGGTGTTTTTCAGCAAAGGTCACTGTCTTTTCCTTTGGCACAGTACAATGCTTTCAAGCAGCTCCCGTTCCACAGACCTCTGAAATAACAAGCACAGGACAGCTTCTTCCCACTGACATTCAGCTCAGGACTCGCTGACAGCAGCTTCTGGGATTGCCTCTTTAAAGTAAACTAAACCAAGGGCTTTCTGCTTTATTTGTCACCCCTGGTAATGCACCATATTACTTGAAGGTAAAGAAAGCCTGCAGCAATAGACAGTTCCGTGACACAGGACCACCCTTGCAGCTTTTTGAGTACCTCTTGAACTTTATTGACAATTCTGCACTGCTATGGCACATATTGAGGTTTGTGCTTTTCTTAGTGTTTTGGAGAATGAGAGAGCAATGCATCCCTGGTTTACTGTCCCTGTTTCTGGTAATCTGCGATTTAGGAGTCTCCAGAGGGCCAAAGATCGAATTGAAGATCCAGTAGCCTTTGCTGCAGGCGGTCAAATACACTGAAGAAAAAATAATTGTGCATTACAAAGTACATGGAAACTACATCAAACTCTTCAAGTCCCTGAGCTGAAAATAGGAGGAGGCTGCAAGGCTACCAGAAGGAATTACCATAAACCTGTCCTGATTCTTATATTGTTTATTAAGCATTCACTTTTGGCCACTGTCAAAAACGGGATACTAGGTTAAGTGGCCTTTAGGTCTCGCCAAGAACACTCAGTCTTCCAACCTCACCATAGCTGCTGGTGCAGACAAATACCTCTCCAAAACCAGTGTATTTGCATTAATCGAGACACTACTAGTGAAATGTTTCATCTCTTTTGTCAGGCAACAGTTTGACAATTGTTCCGGCTAATTAAAAAGCTTAAGGATAGTCAAGTAGGACTCAGGAAAATTTGTAAGCTTTTCCACAGCTCCCACAGTTACTATTAATTCAGGCTGCTTTCCACAGTATACCACAGGGAAAAATTCTACAATCAAGAATTTAATTAAATGTTAGGTTTTAAAATCTCAGGTTCTTCACATATAAGATTGATCTTTGCCCAGATCTTTTGCTTATTTAATCACTAGCCAAAATCTAAGTACTTGCATTTCTAAAAAGTAGGTTTTGTCCTTAGCTGTGAAATATGAAAGAACAGACAGCATATATTTTTCTTCCTTCTTGTATTTTCTGGGTTTTCATTATCATGGATGTCAGGCAAGCTGATAAACTCAATACCTTTTCTGTCCCCTCCACTGTCATAAAGGCAACATTTGTCTTTGTGGGCAAGATCCTCTTCAAATCCATCTTATTTAACTATTTTATAGGAAGGCAGACAGATTCCAATCTATCTCTGCACAATAGTACCCCCTTTATTGCTATTCAGATTCTCTAAATCTTTAAATCTATTTGAATGTTCAAACTAATAGGCAATACATACTGCAACAGAAATATCTTTCCCATTTTCAGGAAACGATATGTTCACAAACACCTATTGCTAAGTCTTCACTCTTCTGTTTAGCCCCACTGAATTAATGTAAACATCTATTACTACTAGAGGGTCCAGTGCTCACTGTTACCAATAAAAAGCAGTGTTTCGTATCTGTACTAAAGTATTATTTTAGATTCCCAGCTTAACTAAAACAATTATATGCCTACATAGCACAGTATAGTCCTCAGCCTTGGCCAAGCCATACACACAGCCCATATGGCTATGCTGCCTCCATTTTGTAGGACTATCTCATTTGAAATTCATTCTAATGTTATTCCAGAGCTTTGCAATTTATAGTGTAGACATGCGCTGGGTATGTTTCAATATAGCTCTGTCACTATGCAACAAACTATTTAAATA
Organism: Anarhynchus alexandrinus; assembly: GCA_008711295.1. Classification (NCBI taxonomy): domain Eukaryota; kingdom Metazoa; phylum Chordata; class Aves; order Charadriiformes; family Charadriidae; genus Anarhynchus; species Anarhynchus alexandrinus. The sequence continues at coordinate 2,516,177 of VUYV01000055.1, read as the reverse complement.
CACCCTTAATTCCTAATAAATGCTTTATGAGCAGACACTTAATGTCAATAAATTTACAGGATTAAACTTCAGATTTATTTTTGGTTGCATTCCATAGGAACAAGTTAAAATTGCTGCCTTTACATATGTAATTACTAGTAGAACTAGGCAAGCTTATGCTATCCTCTTGGCTGTCTGATAAGAAATGCAGCTACTTGCAAGTTAATGACATCTTATAGTTTCATACTAGTAAAACAGCAATGACATCTATATTTTCCACAGCCAAGCTTAATCATAAGTACATCTGTCAGGATCTCAAAATACATTGACGATCTCTTCTGCTTCATGTGTGACTTTTCTCAGTTCCTCCTTCCCATTCTGCCCTCCCCAAGTGACATTTAAAGATTCACTTTCCTCCCCCCAGACCTGTGTCTGAAAAGCAATCGAGTGGTCTTCCAGGCGTCAGACGCATGCTTTTTTGTACTAGCTGTTAATTTTAAAGATGCTGCAGTTTACAATTGCTTTGACATTTACTCTAGAGGATTTGTGCTCCTGAATACATTTACGTAATTTATTTATCCCCAGTTGTTTTTGAAACCCAAATAAAGGCAGAGCTTGATCATTACAAGGTATTGGCCTTGAGTGTTTGTTAACTGCTTTGAGTATCCCTGTGCTTCTTGCGCCACTTCCACAACTACTACGGCACTTCAGCCATCCCTGAACGCTTAATATTCTTTAATATGTCTTCGGTGTGTTTAAATAAATAAATAAATGCCTGCATAAATAGCTAATATCTAAATGTATAAAATACATCAATAATATACACGTTTATTTAGTTGGAACATGTCTAATATGCTCCCGGTTGCTTGCAGCGTAGTATAATCAAGCGAACCATGAGAATTTAAAAGAAACAAAAAATTCAACTACCTAAACACAGTGTCACAATGAAAATCTTTCAGGCACAAACATTCCAGGGGATGAGAAAAAAAACCCCAACTCTTCCAGATTATGCAAACAGCAACAAAAAAAAAGAGTGTGAGAGTAAGATGGGGAAAGGGAAATAGGGGGAGAGACACAGAGAGAGAGTGAGTGAGTGAAAAATCAGAACTAGGGAAAAAGATTTCAAGTTAAAAGCCTGCAGGCCAGAAGTAGGGAAGAAGGCACTGCACAGCTCCTTTTCTGGTAGAAAACAGGCAGACTCTAGCTACCTGTAAGAGTGTGACCATATTAACCCATTTCCTGTGAAAACCAGGAAAGCATGGCAACCTTAGAAACATCCACCAATGGCACGATAATATCTTAGCTTCTGGCAACGCAGGATGGAAATCAAATTAAGTTCACAAAATATGCACTTGCAAGTAGATAAATTTAGATGATTATTTAAATCTATAAACAGCAAGCAATTTAAATAATTATTCTTTTGTGATCTTATATTTCTATATACAAAGCCCTAAAAAGTACAATATTGAATAATATAGAATCACAGAAAGATTCGGGTTGGAAAAGAACTCTAAAGACCATCTAGTCAAACCCTGCCATGGACAGGGACATCTTTCACTACATCAGGTTGCTCAAAGCCCCATCCAAGCTGGCCTTGAACATTTCCAATCATGGGGCATCCACGGCTTCTCTGAGCTACCTTTTCCAGTGTCTCACCACCCTCACTGTGAAAAAATTCTTCCTTATATCTAGTCTAAATTTACCCTCTTTTAGTTTAAAACCATTACCTCTTGTCCTGTCACTACAGGCCCTGGTAAAAGGTCTCTTTCCATTTTTCTTATAAGCCCCCTTTAAGTACAGAAATGCCACAGTCAGGTTTCCCTGGACNAATGCCACATTCAGGTCTCCCTGGAGCCTTCTCTTCTCCAGGCTGATCAACCCCAACTCTCTCAGCCTGTTCTCATAGGAGAGGTGCTCCAGCCCTCTGTTCAGTTTTGTTGCCCTCCTCTGGACCCACTCCAACAGGTCCATGTCTTTCCTGTGCTGAGGGCTCCGGGGGGGGGGTGCACAGTACTCCAGGGGGGGTCTCACCAGAGTGGCGCAGAGGGGCCGAATCTCCTACCTCAACCCGCTGGCCACGCTTCTTTTGATTCAGCCCAGCAGTTGTTAGCTTTCTGGGTTGCAAGCACATGCATTGCCGGCATGCATGTCCAATTTTTCATCCACTGATATCCCCAAGTCCTTCTCGGCAGGGCTGCTCTCAATCCCTTCATACCCCAGTCTGTATTGATACTGGGGGTTGGCTTGACCCAGGGGCATGACCCTGCACTTGGCCTTGTTGGACCTTGTGAAGTTATATGAAACTATGCTTTGAACAACCTAAGGAATATGCTACATTTTATTAAAATTTTTAGATATTTAAAGACATGAATTAATAATACAAATTTAAAATAAGTTAAGTTTTAAAATATTTTCTTATATAGAGTTGCTACCATTTTTAATACATTTATGTAACTGTTGAATTTTTATCAAAATTGCAAGCCCATTAAAGTGCATATCAATATTTCAAAATTCTTCATTTTTAATATAAAACTATCTTAAATATATGAAACAAAACAGAAAAATATAAACTATCAATAGTATGTTTTTTAATCTAATTAGATTCAGATTACATTACATGTAATTAATACATCAAGTTAGGGATTTTTATATCCAGTCCTAGCTGTTACTCAAAAATACTGCAAAACTTCAGTACAAATTGGTTTCAGCAATCTAAATAGAGACAAGCTCTAGTTCAGTGGTTAGACTCTCTTTCAACTTTAGTGTTTATCATTTATTGTTAAGAAATACCTTTAAAATTTCCAGGCAATTTAGCTTATTTTAACTTAATTTAATTGTAAAACACTTAAAACATAATAAATTTTCATTTCAATTTTAACTATTAATAGGCTCTGCAAACATAGTTAAATTCCAGTGTAAATGAAACTATTTTCTGTATGTACACATTGTATGTATATTGCTCAAAATTAAGACTGTGACTAGAAGGGATGGAGAGGTAAAAACTCCTGGTGGTGTTTCTTTGGAAATGTAGATAAGGAAAGTAATTATATTTGGGTGAGGGTTTTTTGTAATATGCTCTAGAAGGTGTCTGAAGTTATGAGACTACTTGGTACATATATTGCACCTATACTTTTGTTTGGTTTTACAATCTGGATCATGACAAGATCCAAGCTGGATTTTGAAGCAACATAAAATTATTTTAGTGAACTTTCCAAGGTAAGTGAAAAGGTGGTTAAACAGTGTCGGTGCACTCTAAGAGGAGACTTTGCAGAAGGCAGATTGCATTTGGGCACCCACCAGCTATCCCTGGCAAGTCTCTTCAACAGCTCCAGCCACAAAGCGTACTCCATCTTTACACCTACCAACATTTTCAGGACATGTTTTTGATGTTTCAGACTTGCCCCTTTGAAGACAACAGCAAAAATATTCTGTACCATGGTTTTGTCCATGTTTGGCAAAGTTAGTGCTTCCACTGGTCAAATAACTCAATAGCTTGGTTACTCTGTTGTTCAAAGCCCAAATATATAGCAGGCAAAAAGGAGGGGGAAAACAAGGCCTTTTCCAACAGAAAAACAAATAATAGAGAAATACAACATCCCCGGTATCAGAAAACATAGCTGCTTGGAGCATTTCCCATCAGCTGTGATTAACTTCAAATATCCATATAAGCAGCTTTCTAATTATTGCATTTGCAGTACCCTTGATGCCAGTACCTTCTATCTCATCTCTGGTCTAGCAGCCAGATATGAGTATTTACAGTCTGTCAGAATAACCTGACAAACCAAACTATGGATGGTTGTCATCGGTATACTGACAGCTTGCCCCCAGGTAAGAGGAAAGGTTGTTGTAGGGCCTTACATCCTTTTGCAGACACAGATAAATGCAAAAACAGGCTGGAGATGCTCTTGCTGAATGCTAAGGAGCCCTTGGTCTGAGTAAAGCAAAAGGCACTGAATTGCCTAGGTGGAAATGGATTGGAAATGGGTGGAAATTGTTCTTTCTGCATCATAGAGGACAGGATAGCGAGATGGAATAGAACTGATTGTTGCTGGAGTTAAATGGGAATGAGATGGGCTATTTTCCTTTAGAATTTTAAGGTCTGAGGATAGAAGCAAAGCAGTCCCTTGGTATGAATAAGGGATGGATGTATTTTGTATCTAATGCAGACAAGGAAGGTAAGAAAAAAATAATCATGAGCTAGGAAGATTTAATGTTAGTCATTGCCCTTGCTAGCAGACATTTCTAAGACATCTCTGAGATCTAATGAAAAGCTATAATTTCACAACCACTTTACAATGACATAAAGCAGGCACAGCTGTCAAAAGTAACTATCTCCTGCCTGCAAGTGCTCACTCTCCATCTAGTATCACCCCATGTTTCCACTGGCACAAGTAGCATTCAGGGAGCTATATGCTAAAGCTCATGAAGAATCCGATTAAGGATATACCAGTTTAAGGTGGCCACAAAACTCCCATTAGTTTTGACTAAATGAGAGACAACCTGGCCAGCAAATACTTAAATGAAATGTATATGCATTTATAATGGGTTGTGAAAAGTAAATCCTCTTGCTCTATCATATATTGGTAATCATAAAAAAATGCATATCTATTTTTTTTTGGTGTGGTTGTAAATCCATCTGTTCCTCTCTGAAAGGCTCATTTTTTATTCTCTTGTGCAGTTGGTATATCTATGCATTCACTTATCACATACTTTTCTGTAATTGCCAACACTTGCCATTCTAAAACTGAATAAAAGATCTGAGAAAGGCTTTTTCAAAAAAGGTTTGAACTTTATAGGAGGTACAAGATATTTTCTCTGCTGTGCATCCTCTTTTTCTCGTTCACATATGTTCCTGGTAAAGGCTATTTACATTTTTCTTCTTTCCTAGGTTCTCATTGTCTTTGTTCAAAAAAATAATCCCTAGAGAAGATTTGCAAGAGGCATAAACCGAGGAGGTGCTATCAACATCAATGATAACAGGCAGATTTACAGCAGCTATGAGCCTGTTCCATTATCACTACATAAATTTGAAGTATAATCTGATATAAAAAATGCCTGTTTTAAATTTTCTAAAACGAATTATTTGCTAAAAAGCAGCAGTTACTTTTACCTACAATCTGTCTGAGATTTCAAGATCACTTGATCCCAGTCAACAGTGTCCTTATGCTTGCTTCAGAGCAAGAGTCGCTGGTATTTTCTTAGAGGTTATTAAACTGGAAGAAAAAGGCAAAAGGGACTCAAAAGTAGAAGAGGCAGCCAAACACATCTAAACTAGAAATACACAAACTAGCAAGGAGGAGGTGGATGTTACATTCTTTGATTTCTTCAGACCAAGGTTGTTTTTTTATTTGATCAGGGTTGGATGCCCTTTCTTGAAGACTGATTTTACTCAAATACAAAGTTATTGACCTCAACAGAAGAACATGTGGATGCAATCCTGGTTTAAACCTTTAGCATACAGCTGCAACCACCTCACATCAGCTGGGACCATAACTACACCCATCACTGCTAATGTGCAAACTTTCTGTTCTTCTCCCATTCCTGCCCTTTCCTTGAGAAACCTCTATCTGAGGTGGATGAAAGTCTATGACTAGTGTCATAAAGAAGACCTGTCAAAAGGAAATTATAGTTCCTTCTGATCTTAAAATGTATTAATCTATAGTTAGCTTTAGCTTTTCTAACTCTACACAGTAAAAACTATTATATTCAATCAAAACAATATTGTATGCTGTATCTAATAAAAAATGCACAACTTCAGTCATTATTAAAATGCTGGTACTCTCCTTCTACTTATTAATAACTGTAGGTTGATATTAACAGTCCAGTAGGAAACAAAGCTGCTCATTTCTTTGCACACTCTCTTTGCTCTCACTCTCACACAAGAGAATAATAAAGAATGTTTGGTTCTTATGGCATCCTGGCAATGAAAGCGGGAAAACAAGGAGCTCTGGCAAAACAAACACCATTTCAAATATCAAAACTTCAACATCAACAGCTTGGGAATGAACCATATACTCATTTTTTTTCAGTAAATAGATTTAAAAACATGATTGTCTAATTAGAATTTACTATTACTTAACTTTAGAATTAGTTCTGTAATGGTGTTTTGGTTTTTTCCTTTCTTAAGTGTTAACTGCTGTTTTGCAAGGTAATGTCTGTAATCTTGGACAGAGGCATGCAAACATGGAATGCATAAAAGCAGAGCATGCAAGCCAGCTACCTAGTTGAGGATGCACCATTTTGTCCCTTCATACATTACCCATGCAGCATTTGAAGTCACTCAAACCAGCGTTAACATTAAGCAAATAAAAAATACTATACAAGCTTAGGGCATCATCAGGCCTTAAGTATGGAATCTATAGAAGATTTGACTCTCACATCGTTTGGATTCTTTTTTTTTTTTTTGTGAATTGCTGTGTTGTTGGATGAACCAGGAGGACAAAGTTTCAATAGTTTTGGTGTGTGAAGCATACGAGCTTTAGCCAGTGTTTTACTTAGTTATATTGGTTTTTATTAGATCATGTTGTCTTAAGCTGCCATTGCTGTTAGTAGAATTTGCAAAGGTCGTTCTTGCTGTGAGCTTTTCTGGTTTGAAGAGGCAATATTTCTGGTTTATGTCTCCTATTACGGCACTCCCTGGTTGCTTGACTGTTAGCATTTACCTGTGGGCTCCATCCAGTCACTCAGCAACACAAGTTTGATCCCTGTTAGATGTGAACATGAAACTGTTGAAATGCTAAAGTGTACAATATGGAGTTTATGTCAGCTTATACTTTTATGTGTGTTTTACACAGTTTGCAGAACCTTATCCAGCACAAAGCTTTCTAGTAACAAGTTAACCAACAACTTTTTCTGAAACAGAGCCAAAAATATGCATTTATATCAGATCAGTGCTTTGTATCATGAGGCTGTGGACTTTCTGATCTTGGACTATGAGCCTAAAACCAGATTTTGTCATCAGATCCCACAGCCACCTCATCCACTGGCCTCGTTTATATCTGTTTTATGATTAAAATAACATGCAATATTCCAAATACCTCATTCCAAATGAGCAACCAAATTTCATGAGATAAAATGTATCTGCAGAACAATAGAAATTCAAACTGCTGCTGTTATAAAAACACAGCTGAAAATGTGTTTTCACATGTTGGACTCATGCAAAGCATTTGACCCTGTCCCACACGATATCCTGGTCTCTAAATTGGAGATACATGGATTCAACAGATGGACCACTCGGTGGATAAAGAACTGGCTGGACGGTTGCACTCAAAGAGTTGCGGTCAATGGCTCGATGTCCAAGTGGAGACCAGTGACGAGTGGCGTTCCTCAGGGGTCGGTGTTGGGACCGGTGCTGTTCAACATCATTGTTGGTGACATGGACAGTGGGGTTGAGTGCACCCTCAGCAAGTTTGCCGATGATACCAAGCTGTGTAGCGAGGTAGACACACTGGGGAGGGTTGCCATCCATAGGGACCTTTACAGGCTTGAGAGGTGGGCCTGTGCAAACCTCATGAAGTTCAACAAGGCCAAGTGCAAGGTCCTGCATGTGGGTCAGGGCAATCCCAAGCACAAATACAGGCTGGGCAGGGAATGGCTGGAGAGCAGCCCTGAGGAGAAGGACCTGGGGGTGTTGACTGATGAGAAGCTCAACATGAGCCAGTGATGCATGATCGCAGCCCAGAAGGCCAACTGTATCCTGGGCTGCATCAAAAGAAGTGTGGCCAGCAGGGCAAGGGAAGTTATTCTTCCCTTCTACTCTGCACTGGTGAGACCCCACCTGGAGTACTGCATCCACTTCTGGAGCTCCCAGCATAGGAAAGACATGGACCTGTTGGAGAAGGTCCAGAGGAGGGCCATGAAGATGATCAGAGGGCTGGAGCACCTTTCCTATGACGACAGGCTGAGAGAGTCAGGGTTGTTCAGCCTGGAGAAGAGAAGGCTCCAGGGAGACCTTACAGCCACCTTCCAGTACCTAAAGGCGGCCTACAGGAGAGCTGGAGAAGGACTTTTCACAAGGGCATGTAGTCATAGGATGAGCGGAATGGCTTTAAACTGGAAGAGGGTGGATTTACATTAGATATTAGGAAGAAATTTTTCACTCTGAGGGTGCTGAGGCACTGGAACAGGTTGTCCAGAGAAGTTGTGGACGTTCCATTCCTATAGGTGTTTAAAGCCAGGCTGAATGGGGCTTTGAGCAACCTGGTCTAGTGGGAGGTGTCCCTGCCCATGGCAGGGGGGTTGGAGATAGATGATCTTCAAGGTCCCTTCCAACCTAAACCATTCTATGATTCTATGATTCTATGATGCTATGATGTGTAAGTCATCATTGCAGATAAATATAACATATTATATAACATAAACTGTTATTATTTTCTGCACCATAGTAGCAAAATTGTATGCATAGCAACCTATTTGCTCTCTAGAGCTCTAGCTCTATTAATAATCTTGTTATTTCTCACCCAAACTGATAAAAGTTGAATAATCCATAATCCTCTCATATTAACCTTATTTAACTTTTATTACTTCTTATGGTCCTGGTAGGAAATAAACAAAAACACTGAAAAGATGATTAGGCAAATATTTTCCTCTGAAACATGCTCTTAGGCTAACGGATAGTTATATAGTCTGGTACATTTTGCAAAAACAGACATAATTTTACAGTATCCCTATATTTATGAACTACACAGGAAATACTACCTTGTACAATGTAGCATATTTTATTTGTCTATGACATGCTACAGTTGTGAAAATACAGTCTTCTCATATATTCAAGTCCCTAAAAATCATCTCTCATTCATAGAATGAATATTTGGAAATTTCATATGGAATAAATACATGTAATACCTAACTGGATACACCAGAGTTATCTTCTCTGTCACCATTGCACAGGATTTGTATGGCATTCCTCCGAAGTTGTTCAGTCAGTTCCATATCATTAGTACAAGTTAATTACTGGCTCCATCTTATGGTTAAAGTGTTGATGAGTTTGTGAATAAAAATGCCAATTATTTTTCTCAGGGTCTCAAGAGCATCCACAGCCCTGCCTGCCCCTACCCACCCCCTCAGGGCTCACCCAACCCTGCCCAGGGCCCAGGACCCCATGTCAGCCCCCCAGGGCCATCAGCCCCTGCCCCAACGATGCCACAGCAGGTCCCATCTCCAGCTCCCCACAGCCCTGTCCTGTCCGGCCATGGACCCCCAGAGGCCCACCCACAGGCCCATGTCCCCACCCAGCCTCAGCCTGTCCTCATCCTCATGGCCCTGCCTGGCCATGACTGAGTGCTGAAGCTGCCATTGTTGCCCACCTCAGGCACACAGGAGGGGTCTGTGCCTAGCAGGTGACACGAAGCAGGTTTCCCTAAGGCATTCACACTGCCCTGCTGTTACTGAAAGTGTCTCGCCCGAGGGCTTTGGAGAAGAAGCACTTTCCTTCATGGGAGGAGGACTCCTTTGCACGTTCCCCAGGGCACATCTTCAGCAGTGGCCCGGCAGCAGAAGGCCTTCAGCTGCACCCCCATGTATTTGAGCGTGTCTGGCATGACAGACCTGAGGCAAACTCACAACTGAAGAAAACCTTCACACTAATGTAGACACACCTGCAGTGAAGTGTATGGTGCGCCCAAACGCGTCGAGGAGGAGCTGTAAGGAATAGCTGCTCTCTGCCATTCCCACCACCTATCAGTGGTGCCAATCTCAACTTTAACACTGTGTTTCACATCTTTACTCACTGATCCACTTCAGAAGATGGCTTAGTCTCGGGCAAAAACCTACCCCAAACTGAACAAAATGGAGAAGGCCAAACCTGTCCAGGCTAAGGTCTGATAGGAGGAGTATGGGCAGAAATTTCTACTGAATCCTTTAAGGTTGTGACTTTGGCATGTTAATTAAAATGATGAGCTCACTGATACTCACCTGATGAATGCTTTATGTCAATTGTTCATGGTCTTAGCACAAGACATTGCACAACTTTCTCTTAGAGCCCTTTTTTAGACTTTTCTGTGTGACAACTTACTCTCCAGCCAAGAAAAACCCTAAGTATTCATGATCGTAACATGGCACTCTTTCATCTTCTAGGTTATTAGTTGTACTCCAGTGCTAGTGAGAGAGCTAGCAGCCCTTTCATGTCATCCACCTAAAGGAAAAGGTCCAATTTAAAGGAAAAGGTAAACAAAATGACATCTTGAAATATATCTCACTGCAGTGTTGTTCAGTACTGCTCTAATATTTATTTTTCTTTATTACCAGGTTATCTTTTTAGTTGTCTTCTCTGATTTTAGACCTACTACAATTAGGGTCATAGGAACCTTTGAATGTATTTGGCAGAGGAAAGGAGTGAGTTAAGATTAAATACACAATATTTGGGAAAGCAAAAGATGTGTGTCAATTAGATTCAAGAAGGAAAGAGTCTGTTTAACTGTTCAAGGGTTTCACACAAAATCTCAGGAAATACACTTTTGGGGCACAGAAGTCTTAGAAAACTATGGACATTTTTTCCGCACTGAGATGATATTTTCACCACAGAGACCCTTTATTCTTCAAGCCCTCTCCTTTCTACCCTAACCTAATCAATCCAAAGCTGAGGATGCAGGTATTAATTAGAACAAATAAATACAAAAATACAAATCTCAAATAAATACATACCTGGAAGAACACACATTTCCTATAATCTACTTGCTGAAGAGAGGAAGAGAACTATAATGATCAAAATAGGAATCCTCTGGATCACAGAGAACCTACCTTATTAAAATAAATTTATGTAGATAGAGGAACTGGGCAACATTCTCCTCCAAGTCATTATTTCAGGCTTCAGCTGAATGTGGAGTATTTTGAATACTCTCTGGCTATCTGACTCTCAGGGAAGACATTGAGCCAGTAAATCTCTCAGCTGAAATTCTTTTGAGCAATAGCTCAAAGGAATGTAATGACTTTCAAAAAGAGTAATCTTGAGCTGCTGCCCATAAGGCCAAATTTGGCATTACATAGCAGCTGATTAGGGGTAACAGCCCTCCATAATATATCATTGTGTGTTTCTGGATGAAACAACAGGCAAAGTTTCTATGGCTCAACTACCAAGGCTTATTTCTTCTAAATAAGACTAAAACTCTGTAGAGTGATTCGTCATATTAAAAGGTAAATACTGAGATAACAAATAAAAGGTCCAATTAAGAATCTTGTTTCCACTTTTCACATCTGCCTTTGTACAGCATGGAGGCAGAGGTGCTTTGTACACAGCAAATGAACGTGGGCAGCTGGACTTGGTGAGAAAACAGAAAAGGAGTGAGAAAACAGAAAAGGAGTGAGAAAAACTCAAGCATATACTTTTTCCAGAGTATAGCCACTGACAGGGGTCAGGAAAGGGAGAAGAAATTTTGAGCAGAGGGAAAACAGGAAAAGAACAGAAGAAAAAATATTTTTTTGCCTGGAGTTTAATTACTAGAAACAATACATGCTAGTAAATGATGACTACTTGATCCTCCCATCTACAGCACACGTAAATCATCATCTGCCATTACTTCTAAGCCACCACGAAAGTTTCACATCATCTCCAGCATACTCTGTTTACCTAAGAAGGAGATTAATTTGCCACTTTTATAAATTGTTTGGCAGGTATGTGCATTCACCAAGACTATGCCTTTTAACTCATAACCCTCACATTAAAAACCATGTATTGTTTTAAATAAAATACCATGCCATGTTGAAATAACCTGTATATTTCTTAAGAGAACTCTGTAAAAATAACATGCTTTTTTGCTCTATCACACATTTATTTAAATGTCAGAAATCTGACCTCTACCCTCGTTCTAATCTCATTTTTAGTTTTCTGTTTAGCACTCCTCAAAGTATTTGCTTCCAAAACATATTTTTAGTCATCTTCTCGGACTCTGTCACTTAGCTGCTGAGCTCATAAATGTAAACAGTTAGCCTTGCAAACCAATATATAACTTTGCATTTACCAAAAACATCAAATGAGGTGCTGAAGTACGGAATATGTACTGCTAATCCTTTCCATTATTTCTTACCCCAACTTTCTTAGCCTTGCTGGCACTGATTTAGGAAGAGTTTGAGAGACCATGGGTCTTTTCCTCTGAAAGGATGCATTAAGGACTGTGGAAACCTGCTTCTCGGCTTCAGGAGCACTACTCCAATAAAAATAACAAAATGTATTAGCCATGTTGTTTAGGATGTGCTATGAGCTAAACTTGTGCAGAAAAAAATTTCAAGGCACCTAAAAATTTTCAAGGCATGCCAAAAATCACAGGAGTGAGGAAGTACTGGCCTGCACCAGGTAACCGTGAGAGATCAGTCACTAACAGAAGTCCTCGACAGCTGCTGCGTTAAAAGATGCCATTCCAGCATCTGGTGCATGGGATTGCCCATACTTTCAATAACAGTCTGTACTGCCAGAGCTCTGTCACCAGGACCCTGGCAAGAAGGCAGCGAGACACATCTCATGGGTCTCTTAGAGGAGACATCCAGGTCCTGATCCAATGGTCCTGGTCCCTTGCATTAGTTACACCACCATTTTCTTGCCATTTTTCTCCCACTGAAAGCAATATGAATGATAGAATGGTGTGGGTTAGAAAGGACCTTTGAAGGTCTTCTAGTCCAACCCTCTTGCAATGAGCAGGGACATCTTCAACTAGATCAGGTTGCTCAGAACCCCATCCAGCCTGACCTTGAATGTTTCCAGGGATGGCGCATCTACAACTACAAAGAGTACTATCTTTAACATCAGTAAAAGCAGACTTTGACAAACAATAAGCAGCTAAGATACAAAACAATAACAAAAGAAGAAACTCTGAAGAAAGTTATACCAAAATAAGTTTTAAGAATGAAGCGCATACCTGCTTTCAGTGATTTAACCAAAGCAGTCTTGCAACTGCAGTCACAGAGCTCTTAGACCTTGTAACACAATTAACTTTGCTAACAACCTCGTTAGAAGCAGTGAGGATTAAGCCTGACCAAGTACAGCAAACAGACACACAGAGCTACATAATGTTTTAGACACCTACTGCAGCCCGACTGTTCCTGTTTTAATGGAACAAAATGTCTCAGAGCTCCTAATGAGATGATAATGCTTGCAAAATGAGATGTTCTGGTGACATCTGTTTGATGTCTCTGTGGAAACTTTATTTGACTTAGGCTGGTCACTTACATTTGGATAAACTGATAGTTTCTCTTGTTTACACAGTGTTAGAGCTAGTAACCACTTCAGTAGGATTTAGGGATAGATGCAATCAAATGTGGCTGATTTACTCCTAATACTACCTGTAAAAGTATACTTTTAACACAATATAAAAATATCAAACATATAAATGACTAGTTCTGTAGAACTGTGATTTGGATTTTTTTAATAAAAATATGACTCTCACAAGAAAAGCAAAGTGAGCAGAAAGTACAAAGTAAAACCTGAAGCAATACTAAGATAAAATATAGAAAAAAAAATATATATATAATTTCTATAAATTTCTATATATAATAATATATATAGAAAACAGGGAGGAGAGAAAAAATGCCCTCCACTTTCTGCAGCTAGACCAAAAAGTCTGATTAATATGTGTTGACTGCCTCTCTAAAAGGTTATTGTCTACTTCATTAACTGAATTACTGATGGTAATATGCAAGGTTTTGGGGTGGGGTTTTTTTGAACAATTACTTTACCTGTTTTTTAGAATTTACTATGCTACATTCAGTGTGTATTAAATAATGTCATGGAATGTTTATGCATCGTCTAGATACTTCTGGATGTATCATTATTCCACAAATCCATGGCCTTTAACAAATGAGATCATCCTTTTCTTCTCTTTTTTTTTTTTTTTTTTT